>JAPEIP010000005.1:171955650-171968536 GCA_026120095.1 Capsicum chinense | reverse complement strand
CCATTAGAGGATGGCATACTAGAGATTTAGAATATGGTGGTGGTACATATTCTATTGGATCAACAATTACTTATGGAGAAGTGAATGATATGGTAGCACAAGAAGTTGCACAACTTCTACAGATATTAGGTTGCTAACAAAATAATTTGCATTAATAACTGCTGAGAAGGTGAATGAAGTTGCGACACAGGGGTCTACTTCCAAACTTCGAGATCAAATCTGAAGAAGAGGCAAAGTTTCTTGATCGTATATTGGTGGATTTACGAGCTCAAGGGCAAAGGAATCAAGGTTGAAACTATTATAATAATAGATATAGAGATACGAGTAGAGACACAGATGGTGATTGGTGGTGCAAGTATAAATATAAGGAGAAGAGTGAAAAGTATATTCCCCTAGGTAGTCTAGATATAGAGTCCAGAATGGAGGCTTTTTTGTCTAAGCTGGTCAAAGGATAAGAAGGTTAAGAGAACTGCCTGAAGGATATCAAAGCTGATTTGTCAGGATTAAACTAGAAAGTTGAGTCACATGCTATAGAAATCAAGCAGTTGGAGAGACAATTTGGTCAAATATCAACCACAGTAAATCAGAGCTGGCACTCTTACAAAAAATACAGTGGTAAACCCCAAAAATGATAGTCAATGCCATACCTATACCACTCAGAGTGGTAAAGTCATTATAGATCCACCTATACCACTTATTGATGAGCAAAAGAATGGAGATGAGTCAGTTGATATAGGGAGAAGTAGCATGAAAAATGAAAGAGAAGAGAAGAAGGATAAAGAGTCTGTGTTGAAGCCCATTCCAAAACCCCTTTCTTCATATCCACAAAGGCTAAAAAAGAAAAAAATGATGGTAAGTATAAAAATTTTTTGTCTATTAAAAGAGTTGACGGTCAACATACCTCTTGTAGAGGTATTAGAGAAAATGCCAGGATATGCAAAATTCATAAAGGATTTGATCACCAAGAAGAGGGAAGTCGGTTAAGAGCCAGTCGACAATATTCATCATTGTAGTGCTGTAGTTACTAGATCCTTGGTGAAGAAGAAGGAGGACCTTTGTACTTTCACAATACCTTGCACTATTGGGTCTTTCAAATTCACTCGAGTATTATGTGATTTGGAGGCTATCATCAACCCCATGCCCTTTTCCATATTCAAGAAGTTGGGGCCGGGATCTCCTAAACCAACTACCACGAAACTAGTAATGGCTGACAGAATAGTAAAGAAGCCTGTTGGTATCCTTTATGACATTTTGGTAAAAGTTTATTTTATCTTTCCTGCTGATTTTGTTATATTATATTGTGAAGTGGACTTTGAAGTCCCAATTATTTAGGAAAGACCACTTTTGGATATAGGTAAGACGTTAATTGATCTAGGGAAAGGACATCTGATACTCAGACTCAATGATGAACATGTGATATTCAACATTCACAAATCTATGAAGCAGCCTAATGAATTAAGAGTGATATTTGTGCTTGATGTATATAATGAGAGTATATTTCCAGGAACCATGCATCCAAAGAATGAGTCCTCATCCAAGCAAGCAGCTAAAAAGAACACTCAACAAGCATAAGAACCTAGTACGCAACCCATTGATTTCAAGGTCAAAAGTTTATCTGAGAGCAGCAGGGAAATATATGACGGAACCACAACAAAGAAAGAACCCCAAAAGGGGAAGGCAACTGAGAAATCTAAATACAAGAAGTGGTTCCTGATAAAACAGAATCACTTCTACAGGATCGAAAGAGAAAATTCCATCTACTACTCTTCCCCACACACCTCAATCATCTTACGATGATGATAATAATGATGGGGGTAGAATCTAGTTCAAAAGAGGTAATTTTAGCATGCTAAAACTGCCAAAGATGTGAATGAAGGACCTTGTTCTTAGCATGAGACCTAAGAACTTGGGCTTATCCTTGATAACCCAGACCTTTTCCATTAATAACACTTTTACTAGTAAAGTTAGAAAGGATTTATGAAGATGTAGTCCATTTAAGAGATTTATTAAGATCTTCTCTTAGATGGACCAAGTCCCTTTCTAATATTCATTCTTATGGAGAACAAAAATAAGATGATTTTGAGAGTCCTTCAGTTTATCTTCAAGTTCAATCTAAAGCCTTGAAGCTTCTTTCTTTTCTTTACCATCTAAAACATTTACATTCTCCAATTGACTCATTAATGTGTCGTGGAAACACAACACTTTCAATCCTTAAAATCGAGAATTTATGCAGATACTGACAACACCCAAACACACAGGCAAGTGTACGTGATCTATCAAGTAATATAGCGGCCTTCAAGAAAGCCGAATATTGATCCCATAGGGACTTTTTCTAACGACTGTTCAATTGTAGTACACAATTTAGATTAATTGATGCAAGCATAACCAAATGAGAGGTTTGAATATTTGTAAACTAAAATAAAGTAAACAATGCATAAATAAATACTTAAGAAATCCAAAGAGTAAAGCCTAGGGTTAAAGCACTCCGAGCAATCATACTATGTTATAGAACTTCATTCGTTAATTCTCTTATCTTGGTTGTTGATTCGTAGGGTTTATTGCATGATCATGATCTCCCGACCTCTAGTCATTTACTTAACTTGGACATTACAACTATATCATTGAGCAGGTATGTAATAATCCAATTAAGTGCTTACATTATCATCCTACATGTGAATCAAGTAAGGATTTTCGATACATCCCTATCCTGAATGCTAATTCAAATTCCTTATTTCATAAAAGAATAAGAACACTACTATGTTTATCCCTATGTTCTATCTCCCTATTCCCTCTCCCGAGATCACAAGGTTGACAATATATGGATTCTAAAGGTGAGAAATCCTTAAAATAATTCAAACAAGAATAAAAAGGCAACCAAATATGATAATCGAATCTAATGAAATTAATCCAAAACAATAGTAGTCATGTTCTTGGCTTTAACCCAGGATAGGGAGTTTTTAGCCACTAATAGTCATAATAATTATCCAAATAATTGTATTAATGATCAAAACCATATAGAAGCTAAATTCAAAAATGTAAAACCTAAAAAAAGTGCAACAGCCTCCCAATATTGTCGAAGAGATCCAAAAGATCCAAGATGATCAAAAGTGTGTATAATGTAGTGTATTTATAGTGGGCCAACCCTAATCCATGTAGGAGTGAAAGATATCACGTGACTGAGAACATGAGAGGACAGGGGGTGACACGGGCTTGGCTGCACTAAAATGGTGTATAAGACATGGGAACTACTCCACCGATATGGAGCATGTGTAGCCGCCATTACTCTACAGCTATGGACCATGCGACGCAGCCTATTAACACACCTCTAAGGCAAAGAGGCCTACTTTGGAGCTTGAGTCATAGCATATCGCCTGCAGCTACTGGAAATTTCAACCAAATATTTGGTTGTGTTCAACGTCCATCTTTGTGTCCCATGCCTTGTGACATTATTTTGCTTTGAATTCCAAGCTTTTGGTGTTGTTTTCTCTTTAATTTCTAGCTTGTTCAACATCTATATATTACCATAATCAACTCCGCAAGCATCCTTCATCATCCAACACCATAATCAACTTCACAAGAATCCTATATCATAAAACACCATGGATTAGAGTTCAACACATTAGAGCGCCAAGAACGACGAACTAAAAACTTAATCTAAGCATTAGTCTTGACCACTTTACGCTAAAATGTATTGTTGACTCTAAGCTCATTTTAATTTTATGTTGCATACTTTAAACAAGTTGTTCCACATAATATTACACACTCAAATCATAAGTAACTCTTTTAACATACTAGAATCCACCGAGACTAATTAGAACGACACCTAGCTCATGCTAATAACACTAGTTTTCTAATCTAAACTCTAATTGAATGATTTAAGTCTAAACATGTTTGAAAACACGTTTAACTATTGTAATGACATAATTGAACACTTATGTTCTTATTTATACCAGTATTCACTTATTAAGCACATGAATTATCCTTAAAATAAGACTAAACAAGATAGAATAGCAACACTAGAATGCATAAATACACCCAACATCACCACCCAACACTAAAGCCGTGTTTGTCCTCAAACAACTCTTAACTCTATACATCATAAGAGGAGAAGACTCTACACTTATACTACTATAAGACACTCAATTTAGTACTAGAATGACTATATAGAATGCAAGTTTCTATACTAAGCATGTTATGTACGAAATTGAAAGTTAAAGAACCCTACTTCAAAACATCCTAGCCTCAAGAATCGACTCACCTAGTTGTCAAACTCATGCTTACTTCTCAATAAAAGCCATTATACAAATCACCCATATTAATCAAACATGTGCCCTCACAATAAGAGAGTTACCCATAATCACTGATATAAATGTAATTTATAACACAATGGGTAAAAGAATCACACTTTCGCTCACTCTCAAAAAGAATTCACAAGTTACACATAATGAATTATAGGCTTGCCCTTAGTTTAATACTCCACTAATATCAAATTGTTAAACTTACGATCGAATAGGTTTTTTTGGGTTGTAATGTAGGCTAAGGGAAGGGTAGGAACTATTTTTGGAATAGTGACTATCTTCCCCAAGCGTTTTAATACACTACATTATAAAATCAATGTCCAACAACCAAATTACACTAACTTTGTCTACCCCATTCACTTATTCTTCATCCCATTTTTTTTAAGCTCATCATTAATACTCTGATAGGAGTATTCTATGCACAACTCAATTTTACCCTTCTTCATGCCCATTTTATGTTATGCACCCCTATGATAGCCACCCTCAATTTAAGAATTTGCTTTAGTTGAGGTGTACATTGTCCAAGTAGGACCAGGGCCAAAATAGGTTTATTGTAACATAATTGGGCTAAAAATGGGAACTTTTAAAGAACAAATTTCTTTAACTCCCCACCACAACACAATAATTTTTTTTACACACCACTAACCATCACTTTGAAGCTTCACTTTCACCTTTTTCTTATTTAATTTCACATATCTTAACTCACTAATTTTTTCATTAAAGAGCCTAGGAGATTTGGATCAAATTAAGGCTTATCAAAGAAGGGATTAGGCTATAAATAAAGCTACTACAGGAAAAGCTAAAGGCTTAATGAGGCTTACTAAGATTATGCACCAGGGTAGGTAAAAGATAGTATGAACAAGGCTATTAAAGAAATGCCTATATCATATCCTAAACCCACACTTTTTATTTCACTCTGCATATACACTAGGCAAGTTCTAGACATCACATGCAATAAGGAATATAGAACAACCTCACATCACACGTGGCACATACGTAACTCAAGTAGGATTATCATAGACTCTTAACCAAGCAATAACATGAATTTAAATTAATCCAACAAGTATAAGAGATATAAACATAAGCCTGGGAGTCACAAAAGTAGTAATTCACACAATTAACATTCTCTTTTCATATAAACCCACTTGCATGATACAATCAAATATAGCACAAACAAGAATATCTCACTTATTCTTAATAAAAAAATTTTAAATTACCCGAAAAATGAGAATTTCCCGTCCCCAAACTTGAAAATCTACTTTGTCCCCAAAGTATACTTTTTTAAAAGTCGAGATAGAAATACTACCTGAGGACTTTAGGCCTAGCCAGTAGCATCTTTATACATAAAGGGAGTTTGGGGACCCCATACTCAGTCTTCACCATGCTCCTTAGCTTAGGTTTTCGGTACTCAGACTTCCCATTAACCTGTGACTCAACAAAAACAAAAACTACGTGAAGTAAAAAACTAAAAACTGAAAAATAAAATATACCAACTTAAATTGGGTTTTCTCCCAAGAAGGGCGTGATTTAGTGTTGCGGAATGACCCAAGTCAACTTAACCAAGTTCCTTTATCCTTTTCCTCACACTTGGTGGCCATTTTCTTATTTATTTTTGACCTCTTGAGTGTGAACTCTGAAGGTTAACAACGTTCTCAACTATAGCCTTTTCAGGATAATAAATCTACATCATGTCAGGCTTAAGTGGTTGTGGCTTAGGCTGCTAAATGAGGGTGTTCGAAGAGGTCTTTTGTGGAATAGACATTGCCACCCCACACTTATCCTCTTTAATCATAGTAATCATACACAGGTCTTTGTAATGGGAAAGTGTGTTAAGCGGTTTGTACTTTGTAATGAGAAAGTGTGTTAAGCGGTTTGTACACTTTAAAAACCACCTATTTATCATCTAACCTTATTATGAGCGTGCCTTCTCTCACATCTATTAAATCTTCTCCCATCGCTAAGAATGCACGCCCCAAGATGATTGGTACTTATTCGTCTGCCTGAAAATCTTGAACAATAAAGGTAGAAGGAATATAAATTTACTAACCTTAATGAGAACATCCTCTATAAATCCTTCAGGTTGTGCTATCTTCTCATTTGAAAAATACAGTAGCACAAAGCTCGATCTAGGCCTTCCCAAGCCCAATGTGTTGGAAAAAGATAGGGGAATCAAGTTGATACTTGCCCCTAAATCACTAATTGCCTGAACTACCTCACTATTGCTAATATCAATTGGGAGAGTGAACTTCCCAGGGTCCTTTTTCTTTTTGTCATCTTTTGAGTAACTACAAAACTACACTCCTCAATAAGTGAGACAACATCCACTTTCTAAAACTTAACTTTATTAGAAACCATGTCCCTCAAGTACTTATCATACTTGGGCATTCCTTGTAAAATATCTAAAAGAGGTAAATTAATGTGAAGCTCTCTGAACGTGTCAAAGAGCTTCTTGAAACACACATCCTCTTTTACCTTAATATGCCTTTGTGGGAAAGGTAGTGGTGTGATCTTCTTTGCTTCTTCAGTAATTTTTTCTTTTGAGTAATCAGACGTCCTTGACTTTTCAGCAACCTTTTTAGTAACATGTTGGGAAGACAAATCGGCAACTACCTCTTAGTTTTCTTAGGAGGTTTTTCGTTAAGCTCTTTACCAATCCTCAACGTGATTTCCATAACTTGTTTTTGATTTTTAGTATCTCCTGGCACACCACCCTGCAGCCTATGTTTGGTATCTATAATAACTGCCCTAACTACAACTCTAAGATTCTCATGGCTGCTTTCTAGTTCTTTACATCTGCAGCCAACTGTGTTTGATTAGCTATAATCTGTTTCATCATCTTTTCTAAGTTGCTATTTGGCTAATTTTCTTGTTCCTGTGGTTGCTGAATTTTCTGTTGTTGGGCGTTCCAAGGATGATTTAGTGGTTGAGTTTGCCACTTCATGTTGTAGGCGTTCCCATAATTCTTCTTTTGAGAATTTCTAACATACATTACAGACTCAGGATTGGCAACACACATAGCTGCTGAATGTATACTATTGTGACAAACCTCACACCAATAACTAGTCTACTGAACTACATTAACTACTGCTGCAGGCTATGTAGCTCCCACTTTTAGGTTGCTGAACTGAGCATTTATCAAATTTTTTGATGCAGCATCTGAGTTGATAATTCAATATATTGGTCCACTACTAAAAATCCTACAATTTTCTTCGTGGCACACCTGGAATCACCATACTAATTTTGATTTCCTTGTGTGATGTCGTTCAATAAGGTTTATATCTCATCATAAGTCAACTTCAGTGCTTGACCACCTGTATTTGAATATAGCAAAATTTTTAAGTTGTGGTAAAGTGCTTTTACAAAAGTATGAGAAAGTACCTCATTGTATTGTTGATGAATTAGACAATCTCGAAGAAGTGCCTTGAACCATTCCCAAGCATGATATAGGTTTTTATCTGGCCTCTATTTGAAGCTCACTATCTCACTATAAAGTTTTGCAGTCTTGCTAGATGGAAAGAATCTGATGAGGAACTTTTGGGCTAAGCCATCCCATGATGTAATTGAATTCGTTGGCTCAGAGTTCAACAACCTTTTAGCTTCCCCAACAAGTGAATAGGGGAAGAGTGTCAGCCTCAAATAATCAGTATTCACATCTGTCGAAATAAAAATGTTAGTGAGCTCAATGAAATTCTGCAAGTGGACCTTTAGATCTTTATGTGCAAGCCTCATAATTGTCCACTACTAATCAACAGCTGTACCATATTGCTCTTTAGGTCAAACCTTCCTTCAGTAGTTAGTTTTTTAAAAGGTGAGGTCAGATTTGTCAAAAGTGGGATTGCCACTTCACTAACTGTCTTGTTGGCTGCTTGTTCATCAGCTATGAGAGCAGTATTATATTGATCTTCTTCGATTTTTAGAACACGTGAGAGAAGGATTTCTTCTATCTTTTATTGATGGAAGAGTTACTCAGGTTCTACGATTGGTTCAACTAATTCTTGAGCCCTTGCCAACTTACTACTTTGAAAACCTATTTTCTAAAAATATAAAACCAAGACCAAGCGTAAAATACCAAAGAAATGTAAAAAGGAAAACTAAAGATAAAATAGTTACCAAATTTTAAGTCCCTGGCAATAGAGACAAAAACTTGATAGTGCATATACAAGTGTACGTGGTCTACCAAGTAATATAGTGACCTTCAACAAAGTCAAATATCGATCCCACAGGGACTTGTTCTAATGACTGTTCAATTCTAGTTCATAATTTAGATTAATTGGTGATAGCGTAACCAAAAGAGAGTTTTGAATATTTGTGAACTAAAATAAAGTAAACAATGTATTAAATAAAGACTTAAGATAATCAATAGAGTAAAGACCCATATTAAAGCACCTTGAACAATCATACTATGTTATTGAATTTCGTTCATTAACTAGCTTATCTTTGTTGTTGATTCGTAGCGTTTATTGTATGATTATGGTATCCCGACCTCTAATTGCTTGCCTAACTTGGACATTACAACTACATCATTGAGAGGAGATGTAATAATCCAATTAAGTTACTATCATTTTCATCCTAAATATGAATCAAGTAAGTCTTCTAGGTATATCCCTATCCTAGATGCTAATTCAAATTCCTTATTTCATAAAAGTATAAGAACCCTACTTTGTTTATCCCCATTTTCTATCTCTCTATTTCCTCTCCCGAGATCACAAGGTTCATAATATATGTATTCTATGGGTGATCAATCCCCAAAATAATTCGAATAATAATAAACAAGCAACCAAATATGATAAGGGAATCCAACGAAATTAATCCAAAATGACAGTAGTCATGTTCTTGGCTTTAGCCCCGGAAAGGGAGTTTTAGCCACTATTAGTCATAATCATCATTCAAATAATTGGATTAGTGGTTAAAGAAATAAATAAGATAAACTAAAGAATGTAAAACCTAAAACAAAGTGCAGCAGCCTCCCAATATTGTCCAAGATGTCCAAAAGATCCAAGATGATCGAAAGTGTGTATAATGTAGTATCTTTATAGTGGGATAATCCTAATCCATGTAGGAGTGAAAGATATCATATGAATGATAGCTTGCAATGCGGGTACCACTCCACCGGTATGGAACATGTGACGCCGCCACTACTCCACAGCTATGGAGCATGCGACGCGGCCTATTAGCATGCCTTCACTGGAATTGCACTTCATAGATTTATCTAAGGAAAATAGGCCTGATTTGGAGCCTGCATCATGGGAATATCATTTGTAGCTACTAGAAATTTCATCCAAATATTTGGTTAAGTGTTCAATGTCCATCTTTGTGTCCTATGCCTTATAACATTATTTTTCTTTGAATTCCAAGCTTTTGGTGTTGTTTTCTCTTCAATTTCCAGCCCTTTAAACATCCATATATCACCATAATCAACTCCAAAAGAATCATACATCATCAAAAACCATGGATTAGAGTTCAACACATTAATGCGACAAGAACGACGAACTAAAAACTTAATCTAAGCACTAGTCTTGTCCACTTTACGCTATAATGTATTATTGACTCTTGGCTAATTTTAATTGAATGTTTCACACTTTAAACAAGTTATTACACACAATATAACACACTCAAACCACAAGGAACTCATTTTACACGCTAAAATTCATCGAGACTAACTAGAACGACTCCTAGCTCAACCTAGTAACACTAGTTTTCTCATCTAAATTCTAATTGAATGATTTAATTCCAAAAGTATTTGTAAACACTTTTAACCTTTAAAAATCACATACTTGAACACTTAAATGCTTATTTATACCTTTATTCACTCATTAATCACCCGAATTATCCTCAAAACAAGACTAAAAAAGCTAGACTAACAACACTAGACTGCTTAAATATCCAACATAAAAGACTTAGGCTATTTTAGTGTGTATGATGCACTTTTGTATTTGTTCCCGGTAAACAAGTTTACAATAGTTTTGGAATGAAATAAAATAAGAGAACTAACAATACCAAGTCAAATCAAGATATGAGTCACCTCATCAATCGTAAGAACAGTATACGATTCATATCCCAAGACCCAAACAAAAGACTAAGTGAAGAAAAGATTCGACTCAGCTATACGAGTAATATACTGAGGATACGGGTCATGAACAACAGTCGTGAGCATAACATTTTCCAAAGCTACATCCAAGATTTAAAGTCCTATAACGATATGATTTGAAAGTCTGAGTACGATCCATATAGTCAAATCATAAACAAACCAGTGTTCAAAGCTTGGAAATACAAAATTCCCAGGTGAATACGAGTGAAGAACATAAGTCGTACACTCAGATTTGACTCGTAAGCAAAAGTCATAAGTTGAACAGGAAGTTGAAGACTTGGGAGATAAGACACTGTACTGGATAAGAGAAGGCAGGGTATGACTTGTATAATGTTGGTACGAGTGAAGAATGAGTCATATCGACTTTTGACATAACTTAACCTTTCCCGTTTTTATTAGGATTTTTATGTTATTTTGAGATACAATAAATAACCTAGGGTTTATATTTTATTATGTTACTTTCTTTTACATATTATTTCAATACTTTATAATTCTTTTACAATTGCTCTTGAAATTTTGGTTTTTTATTCAATTAAACACTTTGGAGTTTATTCATCTTAATCTTATGCAATTAATTATATGAGTTCTTCATTGATAATCATGGTTTCTTACATAAACGTGAGCAACTAATCTCTTTGACTAGGGTTGTGGGAACCCTAGAAAATTATCTATGTAGAGGAAGTGTGATACTCATATGTTCTAGGGTTTTTGCATATATATTAATATTCTTCACGATAATTAATCTTAAGCAGCTGTAATTACTTGAGATAGACTGTATTTGCATCTATCCCCACAAGGGAGTTTGTGATTGGGAAAAGAAGATTAGGATAGTGATTTGGGATTCACCTCCACCTTTTAGTCCCCGTCATCTCATCTAGTCACTTTATCCCAAAAAATGATAGTGAACTGAGGTCGTAGCAACGAGCATAAAGGAAATGCCCTAAAACTTAACTGGTAAAAGGTGAGATTTATCTTTGCACCCATAAGACAGCTGATAATACCTTTCTTATAGACCTTGTATGTAGAATAATATAATAGTCAGGTTGATCACTAGAAATTTATGGAGTTATGAAGCCAGGTGGAACACAAGCCTAGTGTTTGTATCATATTTTCTACAACTCAAAAACACTCAAGATTTGGTTACTACTTATAATGTCACTAATATCGCCCATTTACTTTTCTATATTGCTTGTGGATTATGTTAAAAATCAAGCAAATATTCACATTTTCCTTGTGGGATCGACCCAACCTAGCTGGGTTATTATATTTGCAATCGGTAGCATTATACTTCTAAGTGAAGTGTATTTTGGGTGACATAAATTTTGGCACTAATACTAGGGAAGATGGCTTGATTATTTAATTGAATTATGAAAGTTTACGGGTTTTTAATTTTTGTTTTTGCTTTGGCTTACGCTGGTGTATGCCAAGTACTAGGAGTAGAGGCAATCCCTTACTCTATTTTAATCGAAAAATAGAGACAATCCTTAAAACAATGAGAAGGATGTCAGGATAAGTTCATGAAGGGGTTCAAGATCCCCTACCTGTGGATTTGAATGTGGCACTCCCGCAGGTTTCATTAGACAAATCAACTGTTGGTGTGAGAACATATAGAAGTGGAGGAGTCTAAACTTGCTACAGACGTGGAGTTAGCTTAGCAAGGTCGACTAGTTTGTCCTAGATAGGTTATTAATTGTCAAATTCAGAAAGATAGAGCTCTATTTATTCTATCATATCAACACTTAGACCCATACGAGAAGGATGATGAAGATCTAGGTTATGTTGAGCCTACTGAGTCTGGAACCATTGTTCCTCCCGCCTTGGTCCATAATGTGAATTTTGCTATCACTACTGCCATGATCCAATTATTGAATCTGAAGGTTGTATTTTTAGGTGTAGCAAAATATGACACAAACATGCACCTGGTAAATTTACTCGGGATCTGCACATCTTATACTATTCTAGGGGTTGATAAGGAAGCATTGATATTAAGGTTGTTCCCATTTTCTTTGATATAAGAAGCATCACTATGGTTAGGGGAACCTCCAAGAGGATTTATCACTACTTGGAGAAAGTTGAGAAATAGTTTTTGAGCAGATTTTTCCCTCCTACACGGATGCTACAGTTGAAGGATGAGATTTGTAATTTTAGACAGCTACCTAAAGAATCTATGTATGAGGCATGGTTTAAATTTAAGAAGTAGCTGAGCATGGTACCAAATCATACAATCAAAGGATCTCACTTGTCAGAAATATTCTATAGATCACTAAATAATAGTTTGAGAGCTACGGCAGATACTATTTAAGGAGGAGTATTTATGTATCTTTTTTGGGAAACTATGTAGGAAATGCTAGATAACACTGTTGTGGCCATTAGAGGATGGCATACTAGAGATTTAGAATATGGTGGTGGTACATATTCTATTGGATCAACAATTACTTATGGAGAAGTGAATGATATGGTAGCACAAGAAGTTGCACAACTTCTACAGATATTAGGTTGC
>JAPEIP010000005.1:171930914-171955550 GCA_026120095.1 Capsicum chinense | reverse complement strand
CCATTAGAGGATGGCATACTAGAGATTTAGAATATGGTGGTGGTACATATTCTATTGGATCAACAATTACTTATGGAGAAGTGAATGATATGGTAGCACAAGAAGTTGCACAACTTCTACAGATATTAGGTTGCAAACAAAATAATTTGCATTAATGACTGCTGAGAAGGTGAATGAAGTTGCGACACAGGGGTCTACTTCCAAACTTCGAGATCAAATCTGAAGAAGAGGCAAAGTTTCTTGGTGGTATATTGGTGGATTTACAAGCCCAAGGGCAAAGGAATCAAGGTTGAAACTATTATAATAATAGATATAGAGATACGAGTAGAGACACAGATGGTGATTGGTGGTGCAAATATAAATATAAGGAGAAGAGTGACAAGTATATTCCCCCAGGTAGTCGAGATATAGAGTCCAGAATGGAGACTCTTTTGTCTGAGCTGGTCAAAGGATAAGAAAGTCAAAAGAACTGCCTGAAGGATATCAAAGCTGATTTGTCAGGATTAAACTAGAAAGTTGAGTCACATGCTATAGAAATCAAGCAGTTGGAGAAATAATTTGGTCAAATATCAACCATAGTAAATCAGAGATAGCCTGGCACTCTTACAAGAAATACAGTGGTAAACCCCAGAAATGATAGTCAATGCCATGCCAATACCACTCGGAGTGGTAAAGTAACTATAGGTCCACCTATACCCACTATTGATGAGCAAATGAAGGGAGATGAGTCAGTTAATATAGGGAGAAGTAGCATGAAAAATGAAGGAGAAGAGAAGGCTAAAGAGTCTGTGCTGAAGCCCATTCCAAAACACCTTTCTTCACATCTACAAAGGCTAAAAAAGAAAAAAAAGATGGTAAGTATAAAAAATTGTTGTCTATGTTAAAAGAGTTGACTGTCAACATACCTCTTGTAGAGGCATTAGAGAAAATGCCAGGATATGTAAAATTCATAAAGGATTTGATCACCAAGAAGAGGGAAGTCGGTTAAGAGCCAGTCGACAATATTCATCATTATAGTGCTGTAGTTACTAGATCCTTGGTGAAGAAGAATGAGGACCTTTGTACTTTCACAATACCTTGCACTATTGGGTCTTTCGAATTCACTCAAGTATTATGTGATTTGGAGGCTATCATAAACCCCTTGCCCTTTTCCATATTCAAGAAGTTAGGGTCGGGAGCTCCTAAACCAACTACCACAAAACTAGTAATGGCTGACAGAATAGTAAAGATGCCTGTTGGTATCCTTTATGACATTTTGCTAAAAGTGTTATTTTATATTTCCTACTAATTTTGTTATATTATATTGTAAAGTGGACTTTGAAGTCCCAATTATGTAGGAAAGACCACTTTTGGATATAGGTAGGACGTTAATTGATCTAGGAAAAGGACATCTGATACTCAGACTCAATGATGAACATGTGATATTCAACATTCGCAAATCTATGAAGCAGCCTGATGAATTAGGAGTGATATTAATGATTGATGTATATAATGAGAGTATATTTCCAGGAACCATGCATCTAAAGAATGAGTCCTTATCCAAGCAAGCAGCTAAAAAGAACACTCAGCAAGCACAAGAACCTAGTACAGAACCCATTGATTTCAAGGTCAAAAGTTCATCTGAGAGTAGAAGGAAAATATATAACGAAACCACAACAAAGAAAGAACCCTAAAAGGGGAAGGCAACTGAGAAATCCAAATAGAAGAAAGTGGTTCCCGAAGAAAAAGAATCACTTCTACAGGATCCAAAGAGAAAATTCCATCTACTACTCTTCCTCACACACCTCAATCACCTTACGATAATGATAATAATGATGATAATAATGATGAGGATGAATTTAGTTCAAAAGAGGTAATTTTGAGCATGCTAAAACTGCCAAATATATGAATGAAGTACCTTTGATAGCCCAATTGGACCCACCAGATGCTCTTAACATTGCCTTGGTGCCTATTGTTAAACGATGGGGTACCCCAAAATGCAGGATATATTTAACAATGGGATGTTTAGGCTTTTGGGTTGCAAGATAAAGAGAATACTATATCCAAAGCAATGATTGACTAATACATGGATGTCAAAATTATAATGTTTCGAAGAACATTTCAAATAATACAGGTTTGAGTGGATTATGAGAGCACCTAGAAGATACAGTGAAGTCTTTGTTCGTAAGTTTTATGCAATATATAAATTTAAGCTGGAAAGGCAATATTTACAGGCCAGTTGTGGAAGTGAGGTGAGATTATCACTTTCCTTGTGATTCATGGAGTTTGAGTTGATATTTCTCCCCGCACTAATGGGAGATTCTTACATGGACCAGAATATCAGACTCTAATCAATTCTAGCAGCCATGATAGCTGGGTTTATGGCCAATTACAAGTTTGATATTGTTGAGTTCCCATCTCGAGAATTAAGAGATAGGGCATTTTAGGGTCAAAAGGCATTATTGGACTACCTATGTATGATTACATAAATTTGCTTGGCCGCAGGAGTGTTGAAACCTCCTGGTATTGATGAAATGATCAAGGTCCGATGGACATTTCACATTGGCCTAATTAGAGATGCAACCAACCCTTTAGCTAGAACGTAATACAGACAACAAATAGTTTTATATGATTGTTCCCCTAAGATGATCAAACTAAAAATCTTGCTACAACAGAGGCTTCTGAGGTAGAAGCGCAGATAGAGGGCTCTCATATGGATGCAGTGGGTACTTTTAGTGACCCACAATCACTCCCATCTATGCCAGACTAATAAATTTGAGGTTTTAGTCATTCATAAATCTCTCAGACTGGTGGTTGCTGAGCTCATTGTAGAGTTAGTAATTCTTACTGTCCATGTGCCAAATAGTTTGGAAGACTCGACCATTGCACAGGTTGAGGAGATTGAAGAAAAAAGTTGAGATAAAAAGAGAAAAAAGAAAATAGATCGAGAAGTCAAGAAGAAAGACAAAGTACATAGTCTTCAGAGCAAGCGGGACTGAGAAATAAGGGTCCAGAGATGGCCGTTGGAGCTGGTTGTTCGAGACCACCTTTTCTTGATGCTGAGGGGGAAAGTGATATGCCCTCAAATATTGATGATTTAGTCCAATAGTTGATGAGACAATCATTGATGAGAGTGGGATCCAATCTGAGGGCCCACGTGCTGATATTTTTGAGTCAGTTCCTTGAGCGCAAGGTATAACCTTTTATACTTATATTTTTTATTATTTTTAGCACTGGGGATATTGTAATAATATTTAGTTAGAGATGGGGTTATTCCACATAACTGGGAGTAGCTAAAAAGTATAAGTAGTTGGCAAGTCCTTTATGACTTGCAGGTTCGGTGCTGACAAGATGCTGGAATATGGAGAATCTTTAAACCTATGTTAGAAGATGGTTTTTAGTTTTTTTATCGGATTTTGAGATATTTTGGAATATTATTTGTAATAAATACTGATTTTTGAACTGATTTGGAAATTTATTTGTCAATTTGAATTAGGAACTACTGCTGATTTGAATAGGTTATGATGAGAATCAGTGTTAAACAATAGTTGTGTCAAAAAATTAACCCCTCTAAAAATTTTATTTTACTATGTGATATGTATATTTTTATGGGACTATTGTGAATCTGAAAATGGCATTGGGATTAAGGATAGAATAGTTAGGGATAAAGCAGTTGCGAAGTTAGATAACTTGTCGTTAGTAATGTAACCATGTGCAAGTACGTGTGAGGTCTATTGAGTTTCCTGGTGTGTTGGATTCTAAAACATTCCCGGTTGCTTTTACCTTGGTCTAGGATAGTTAGGTAAGAGGTGATCATATGCCCTTTTTGTGTGAGTCCACATGAGCCTAAAAAGCCTTAACCAAATGA
Organism: Capsicum chinense; assembly: GCA_026120095.1. NCBI lineage: Eukaryota > Viridiplantae > Streptophyta > Magnoliopsida > Solanales > Solanaceae > Capsicum > Capsicum chinense. The sequence continues at coordinate 171,951,703 of JAPEIP010000005.1, read as the reverse complement.
ATGAATCCTTTGATCCTAATCTTTGAGCCTTATAGCCTATTTTCTTGTTACACCCTTTCACCTTTGTATTTGGTATTACAATGAACCATTTTGGCCCTGGTCCTTCTAGGACATTGTGCACTTCAACTTGGAAAATTGCCTAAGTTGAGGGCGGCTATCATAGGGGTGTATAATTTAAAATGGGTATGGAGAAGGGTAAAATAAGAGTAAAGAAAGTAAGGTTGGGTGTGGTAGCAAAAGTAAATAAAAATTAAAGAAAATTTGAGAATAAGAGAAAAAAAGAGACTAAAAGACCATACCCAACTTGAATATACTTTAAAATTCAAAAAAGGGAGAAATAAGGGCAGAAATAAAGTGAAAAATGGGTTAAGTATGGACCCCAAAATTTACGGTAGTACCTAGGTGGCTTAGTCACTTTAAATATCCATACGTATCATACCGACCCCAAGCCTACGTTACACGACGAATAAATCCTATAGTGATCTTACCATGACTATTTGAAAGCTTATCAAAAGAGCATAGAGGAAAGCCTATGGAATTATATATACACCTATGATACTTCTTTGTGTGAGAGAGATTTATTTGTTACATCCCTGAATAGATTATTTTGCCCATGTGTAGAGTAAATGGGATTTCTTTGACTGTGAGCGCATATGGGTTATGTTGCTAGGTGGCTAGATTGTTGGGAGAATGTAATTTGTATCTATTCCTAGTTGTCTATCGCTAATGTAATGCTATCATCGGATTCCCTCATGTTTTGATATATGATTAATTGTTACACACAGATTAATTTTCTTGAAAAGTGAGGTTCGGAGAGGGAAACAAATTATGAGAAAAGTTAAATTTAAAATCACTGCCATAGGTAGCTTAAGATCCTCATGTATAAGCATCATGTTGAATTATAGGTTTTAATTGTAGTTTTCTTGAGGATAGGCAAAATTTTAAGTTAAGGGTGTTGATGTATTTTGCAAACACGACACTTTCAATGCTTAAAACCAAGAATTATAAAGAAACTTAGGCTATTTTAGTGGGTATGATGGACTTTTGTGTAATTTTTAGGTAAAACAAGTTTAGAATAGTGTTGGAATGAAAATAGAATAAAAGATCTAAAAGACCAAGTTTGATCAAGATACGAGTTGCCTTATGAGTCATAAACATAGTATACGATTCGTATGATGACTCATAAGCAACATAGAACCCAATACCCAAATAAAATACTAAGTGAAAAAAAAATATGACTCAGCTATACAAGTCATATACTAAGGATACAAGTCATGAACAACAGTCATGAGCATAACAATGTCCAAAGCTACAACCAAGAGTTAAAGTTCCAGAAGGATACGAGTCAAAAATCTGAGTACTACTCATATAGTCAAATCGTACACAAACCAGTGTTCAAAGCTTAGAAAGACAAAAGTCCTAAGTGGATACGAGTAAAGGACAATAGTCGTACACTCAGGTATAACTTGTAAGTGAAAGTCGTAAGCTGTATCGGACATTTAAGCCTTGGGAGTGAGACACTGGACTAGATACGAAAAGGCAGGGTATGACTCGTATAATGCCAGTACAAGTAAAGAACGAGTCATACCGATTGCTGACATAACTTAAACTCTCCCATTTTTATTAAGATTTTTATTTTATTTGGGATTATATAAATGCCATAGGGTTTATCTTTTATTACGTTATGCTCTTTTACATATTATTCCAATACTTTACAATTCTTTTACAATTGCTCTTGAGATTTTGGGTTTTTATTCAATTAAAGACTTTGGAGTTTATTCATCTTATTCTGGTGCAATTAAGTATATAAGTTCTTCATTGATAATCATGGTTTCTTGTACAAACATGAGCGGATAATCTATTTGACTAGGGTTGTGGGAACCCTGGAAGATAGCTTTGTAGAAGAAGTGTGATACTCATCTATTCTAGGATTTCTGGATGTATCTTAATCTTCTTCATGATAATTAATCTCAAGTAGTTGTAGTAACTTGAGATAGCCTGTATTTGCATCCATCCCCATAAAGGAGTTTGTGATTAGAAAAAGAAGATTAGGACAGTGATTTGGTATTTACCTCAACCTTTTAGTCCCCACCATGTCATCTAATCACTTGATCCCAAAAGGTAATAGTGAACTGAGGTCGTTGCAAGGAGCAACAAGGAGATGCCCTAAGACTTAATCGGTAAAGGGTGAGCTTTATCTTTTCACCCATAGGGAAACTGATAATACCTATCTTGTAGACTTTGGATATAGAACAATAGAATAGTTGGGTTGATCATGAGAAATTTATGGAGTTGAGAAGACAGGGGAACACAAGCCTAGTGTTTATCTCATATTTTCTACAAATCAAAAGCACTTAATTTGGTTACTACTTACAATTGACACTAAAATTCCCCTATTTACTTTCCTGTTCTGCTTATGGGTTATATAAAAAATCAAGAAACTATTCACATTTTCCCTATGGGATCGACCCCAACCTAGTTGGGTTATTATATTTGGATTCGACCGTATCATACTTCTAAGTGGAGTGTATTTTGGGAGACATCACTCATGAAACTTAGATTCTCATATTTTAATTTAGTGACCATTTCTGAGAGACTGCAGTCTGAGAGATTTATGAAAGACTGCAACCTCAAATTTATTAGGCGTCTGCCCTCCATAGAGAGATTTATAAAAGACTGATAGTTGCTGAGCCCGTTGTAGAGATAGTGATTCTTACTATCCATATGCCTAATAGTTTAACAGACCCGAATACTACACAAGTTGAGGAGATTGAAGAATAAAGTCGAGATAGAAAGAGAAAGAAAAAAGAAGATCGATCAGTAAAAGAAGAAGGCCAGAGTAGATAGTTTTCAGAGCAAGCGGAACCAGGAAATAACGATCCATGAGATAGCCTCTGGAGCTGGTGGTTCGAGAACACCTTTTGTTAATGCTGAGGAGGACAGTGCTATGCCCCCAACTATTTCTGATTTAGTCCCAATATTTGATGGGACAATCACTGATATGAGTGGGATCTAATATGAGGGCCCACATGCTGATATTGTTGAGACGATGCATTGAACGCAAGGTATGACCTTTTATCCTTATATTTTTTTTTATAATTCTTAGCATTGGGGACAGTGTAATAATTTAGTTGGGGTGGGGGTTATGCCGCATAACTGGGAGTAGCTGAAAAGTATAAGTAGTTGGAAAGTCCTTTATGACTTACAGGTTCGGTGCTGACAAGGTGCTGCAATATGGAGAATCTTTGAATCTATGTTAGAAGATGCTTTTTAGTATTTTATTGGATTTTGAGAGATTTTGAAATATTATTGTAATAAATACTGATTTTTGAACTGATTTGGAAATTTATTTGTGAATTTGAATTAGGAACTACTGCTGATTTGAATAGGTTATGATAAGAATCTATGTTAAACAAAAATTGTGTCGAAAAATCGATAAAGCTCAAATTACACCTCTCTTACGAGAGAGTAAGCGGTCGTTGTCAAATATATAACCCAACAAGGTTGGGGTCGAATCCCACAGAGAATATGGTGTTAATTAAGTTGTGTGCAGATTAGTTGACTTTTAATCACTCGTTTCCATAAAATAAATAGGGGGGATTTGATTCAGTTCACAATTAATGATTTCAGTTTTACAAGATGAAATATGTGTAGTAGTATTCAAATTCAGAGAAATAGCAAGCTAGGGTTATGTCCACCTTGTAGTTTTCAATACTTACTAATTATGCGCTTTACGAATTCATAGATGAATCGTGCTTACAGAGAAACATATTGTATTTAATAACATAATCCTAGTGTTTCTCAACCATCAAGGACTAATTCACTTTAGTTCTCTCGAATAAAAAACGTTTACCAAAAAAACAATACGAAATCTCCAAGTAGTTAATCCTGCTAAGGCATTAACATATGAAATAGGGGTTGGTAGTCCTATTTTTTTGTCACTAGTCACTTTTCCAAACATCAACCTTCCTTTCGAACAAGTTGCGTTTTAAGGCATATCCTCTATGTTTGCAACCACGAGAATTCAAGATAAGCGAAGAGAGTGTGATGTACACTAATCAATGCATAATGAATTCAAAACCCTAAGTGATAGATTGTATGCTACAAGGCTTCTAGAACCCTAACTAATAAACTTAGCTACTCATGAATAAAACAAAAATCATCATAAATATATTCATCATACCAAAACTAGAAAATGATCTTGGTATGCGAATAGTGAAAGTAAGAGAGAAGAAACATTTTTTCTCTCTCTCCACCCTAAGCCACTATTCTCCTCTCTCTAAATACTACAGAATAATTCAATAATGAATAAAAATTCAGCATTAAGCCTTTTAATAATCTTTTCTCTCATAATTGTCTTCTAAGTCCCTGAATAATTATAAATGACAAACTAGTCTTGGACATAGTTTCTAGGCGCCACATTTGGTTTAGATTGCTACTCTTTCTTGTCTTATATGCCATCCGCTTTCCATAGTCCCATAATGTCTTCATCTACCTCATCAATACCTGAAAACATGCTAATCACATCAGTTAGCTCAATTACATAGAAGTAGAGTAAAAGCATAAAAAACTAGGCACTTTGTTCTCTAAACATAGCTAAAATATGGATAAATTGTGGTGCTTAGGTGTATAAATACACCCAAGATCACCACCCCACAAAGATTTGTTCTTCCTCGAACAACATATGTATTTATGCATACTACACAAGCCTTAGCACCCACAAAGGAAAATAAGATGCTCAAATAGGCTCACACAACAATTATGAACAAGAAGTAGCTTCAGGAATCATTACTAGATACAACCTACCCTCAAGAATAGACTCATTAACTTGGCAATTTCATGCATATCATTCAATAAAATAAATCATATAAATTACCCAACCTTCATCAACCATGTGCCCTCACAACAAGAGAGTTACCCATAATCACTCACAATCATGCAATTTCTAACAAAATGGGTACAAGAATCAAGTTGCGCTCACTCTCACAAAGAATTCTTAAATTACAACTAATGACCATATGCTTGCCCTTAGTGTAATACTCTACTAATATCAGAATGATAAGATTAGGATCAAATAGGTCTTTTACAGGTTGTAATACAGGCTAAAGGATGGGTAGGAACAATTTTGGCCAGAAATAGTGACTATCTTCCCTAAGCGCTTTAATACACTACATTATGCAATTAAGATCAATCTCTAACAACCAATTTCCACTTCTGGTATATTCACAATTTTTTTTTTACCCCAACTCGTGGGAGTATGCAACCATTTCAAATATTTATTTGGCACCCTTTTCACGTTACGCACCCCTATAATGGCCACCCTCAACTTAAACAATTTTCCTTAGTTGAGGTGCACAATGTCCAAGAAGGACTACGGCCAGAATAGGTTCATTGTAATATGTTTGGGTTAAAATTTTGAACTTTTTCAACAATTTTAGCTACTCCCAACCACATCAATTGCTCATGCCAATAACTAGACTTTGGGGCATCAATTTCACCTTTTTCCTCTTATTATCAGACTCCTAACTCACATTGATTTTACATTAAAGCGCTTAGGAGCTTTTTAGATCAAAGTACGGTCTATTAAAGAATGGATTAGGCTACATATGAGGCTAAAAAAAGAACAAGCTAAAGGCTCAACGGGGCTATCTAAGATAATGTACAAAGGTAGGTCAAAAGAAGGTATGAACAATGGCTATCAAAGAAATGCCTAAATCACGTCCTAAACTCACAATCTTTATTTAGCTTTGCATACACACCATGAAAGTTCTAGTATCAGTTGTAATAAGGAATATACAACAGTCTTACACACTCATGGCATATGGTCAACTCAATTAGGAGCATTATAGATTCTCGACCGAACAATTACATGAATTCAATTAAAACAAATAATCACAACAAGAGTCACAACTAGAGCCTAGGTGTTTCAAACATAATGATCCATCACATACTTTTGTTATAATGTCATGTGATCCACAAGAGCAGTTACATGTAATTGAAAGACTACTTTTCTCTTAAGACGGTCGTCATCCATCCATCATCGAGAAAAGCACCTAATTATGACTAAATAACTAACAAAATGAACAAAATAACTAATCTTATCTATAAGTATACTAAGGAGAAGGTCCTATTATCTTACAAAACAAGTAGCAAAGTAACCATCCACCCCACACTTAAGCTCAACACTGTCTCCAGTGTAAATAACAAGATAAAGAACTTGGATAGTAGTACTTCTCATCCATATTAGGATTCATGCCTCCTACATGAAGATCATCATTGGAGCCATTTTTCTTGTATTCATCCTATCATCTATGTTAGCCACACATAATGAAACTAACTATAATTAAGATGAGGGTGGTGAAGTCACCACCCCATACTTAATTTGTTAGTATCAACTAATTAAGTGTTATTGTCGGGTCCTCAGACTTCACCGACATACACTTTGACATGGTGCACCACATTAGTCACAATACAATTTAATCACTTCAATTTCCCCATGTCTATTTGAATGAAACACTTTTTGATCAAAATCATACCCTACACGTTCAACTATATCAAGATATAAAAAACATCATCACTTTTACAACATAGCCATGGCAAGAATTTAATTCATAAGCCCCAAGTGATCAATTAATAACTACAATATCAAGTCACAACACCTAAGGATTAAAAAGAGAACACTTACCTTGAAAATGAAGGATTGTAGATAGTGAGTCCATGTTCTTGGGATTTGAAAGTGGTGAGGAGCTTGTAATATTAGTAGAGCAAAGAGAAACGTTTTGAGAGAGGAGGCGTTAGGCGGTGCTTAGGTGAAAGAAAAATAGAGTGGGATTTAAGAGTAGAGAATATGTTTAAAAGATGAGACATGGGTCAGTTTGATCCATTCAAAAATGGATTATTAGGAAAAAATTACACTGATAGGCGGCGCCCATGAAATCACCTAAGAATAAGTAAGCGGCGCCTAACCTATCACCTATGCTGACGCAGGCGGTTCCTAAGCTATCACGTATGTTGACATAGGCGGTGCCTAACCTATCGCCTAAGTAAGGCAGCGAGCATAGGCAATGGTATAAGCGGCACCTAAGCTATCACCTAAGTTGACATAGGCGGTGGCTAAGCTATCACCTAAGCGAGGCAGTGAGCATAGGCGATTTATAATGTGGCACACATCTAATTGCATACCTTAAGATGTGCGGTACACTCTTGGTTGGAAAGGTCCATACCGCGGGGGATTCACCCCCACACCCCCATCAAGGTCAGTGGTGAGCTTCGGGATCGGGCTGACATACCTCATTGAAAGTCACAAAATAACATCGCACTGCAAAACTTTTTGGGTCAAATTAACATAATTCGAGGCATGACACTAACACAAATAATACTTAAGCCTTATATATTTGACCACTCCAACTTACCTGTGATGTTCCCATCACTCCTAAACTTATCACCGTTGACATGGCTCAATTTTAATCCAAATTTAGTACCAATCATCTCGTTAGTACTTCATGCACCTACACTTAATCAGAAACAACAAAAAATGATTAGAAGGATGGGTTGCCTCCCACCAACCACCTAATTTAGTGTCACGGCATGACCCAATTAACCTTTTTCTCCACCTTGAGGATATGGATTTCACCCCCATTATTGCATCCATATTTTTTCCTCACTCATAAGGGGGTGGTGCAGAAATTAAGAAGCTGAGTAATGGATGATGCATGGTAAACAACTCGATCTTAAAGTGAGGTGTGTTTTTATGCTGCTTATCAAGTGTTAAATAAAGAATATAGGATTCTTGGTCCTCATCTTCACACTCTTCCACTATTTTAAATGATTCCATGGACAAGATATCATCTAAACATAATGTGAAAAAATGCTTTGAGTGAGGCCCAACTAATTCTACTTCAAAATTTACACTATCTACTACACACTTACTTTTACTCACCTTCTCGACATCTTCTCTTTGAATTGGGCTAGAGTCTTTATTAGAGATTTTCTTGGTTTCTTGTTTTACCTCTAGCACCAAGTCCTCAATTTTGGCATCATCTCTAATGGTTGGTTTGGTTGGTTGGGAAGTCACTGAGGGTTTCTCAACATCAATATAGGGTTCTAGCTCCTCATCTTCACATTCTTCCATTACGTTAAATGATTCCACAGACAAGATATCATCTAAGTATATTGTATAAGAGTGCTTTGAATGATTGAACTCTATATCCATCTCCTCATAACTGATTGGCCTCATGCCTTGATGCATATCACATAAGATATCGTATGTTTCTTCCAAGAGATCCAACATTCATTGAAACATAGCTTCAATGCCACTCCTTCTGGTGCTTCGTTCTTTCTTTTCTTGACCATAAGACCTGTTAACTCAAAAGAAGAACTAGAATTTGGGTTAGAGCAATGGTGGGAGGGTGCATTAGGGAAATCACTCTCATGTCCATCTTGACCACCACATATAGAACAATCATACTCCCTGTAGGATGGAGATGGTGCACACATCTCTCTCCGAGGAGCATACCTATAATCTTTCCAAAAGTGAGGTCCACCGCAATATGGACATGGATCATCAAGATAAGATTTCCAACCACGAAGCTCATGTTCATTCCACGATACCATAGTAATAAGTAAACTAAAATAAAAATCTACCTAACACAAGAAATAAAAAAAACTAAAAACAAATATTTACAAGTTTGAATTCAAGCAAGTAGGCTAAAATTCCAAACCAAATCTCTTAAATGTAAAATTAAGAAACTTGGCTAGCAGTCAATTTAACACACATAAACTCAACAGACAACCGTATTCCTGACAATGGCGCTATTTTTGATAACACTCAAACTATATCTCTCTTACGAGAGAGTAAGTACTCATTGTCAAATATATAACCCAACAAGGTTGGGGTCGAATCCCACAGGAAATATGGTGTTAATTAAGTTGTGTGAAAATTATTTGACTTTTAATCACTCATTTCCGTAAAATAAATAGGGGGATTTGATTCAGTTCACAAATTAATGATTTCAGTTTAATAAGATGAAATATGTGTAGTAGCATTCAAATTAAGAGAAATAGCAAGCTAGGGTTATGTCCACCTTGTAATTTTAAATACTTTCTAACTATGGGCTTTACAAATTCATATATGCATCGTGCTTATAGAGAAACATATTGTATTTAAAAACATAATCCTAGTGTTTCTCAACCATCAAGGCCTAATTCACTTTTGTTCTCACGAATCAAAAGCGTTTACCAATAAAACAATATGAAATCTCCAAGTAGTTAATCCTGCTAAGGCATTAACTTGTGAAATAGGGGTTGGTAATCCTATTTTCTTGTCACTAATCTCTTTTCCAAACATTAACCTTTATTTCGAACAAGTTGTATTTTAAGGCATAACCTCTATATTTGCAACCACGAGAGTTCAAGATAAGCGAAAAGAGTGTGATGTAAACTAATCAACGCATAATGAATTCAAAACCCTAAGTGATAGATTGTATGCTACAAGGCTTCCAAAACTCTAACTAATAAAGTTAGCTACTCATGAATAAAATGAAAATCATCATAAATATATTCATCATACCAAAAGTAGAAGACAATCTTGGTGTACGAATAGTAAAACTAAGAGAGAAGAAATATTTTTCTCTCTCTTCACCCTAAGCCGCTATCCTCCTCTCTCTGAATACTATAGAATAATTCAATAATGAATAAAAATTCAGCATAAAGCCTTTTAATAATATTTTCTCTTATAATTGCCTTCTAAGTCCCTAAACTAATTATAAATGACAAACTAGTCTTGGACATAGTTTCTAGGCGCCACATTTGGTCCAGATTGCTACTCTCTCTTGTGTCATATGCCATCCACATTCCTTAGTCCTATAATGTCTTCATATATCTCATTAATACTTGAAATCATTCTAATCACATCGGTTAGCTCAATTACATAGAAGTAGAGTAAAAACATAAGAAACTAGGCACTTTGTTCTCTAAACATAGATAAAATATGAATAAATTATGGTGCTTAGGCATATAAATACACCTAATATAAAAAATTAACCCCTCTAAAAATTTTATTTTATTGTGTGATATGTATATTTGTATAAGACAATTATGAATTTGAAAATGGCATTAGGATTAGGGATAGAATAGTTAGGGATAAAACAGTTACGAAGTTAGATAACTAGTCCTTAGTAATGTAACCATATACAAGTGCGTGTGAGGTCTACTGAGTTTCCCGGTGTGTTGGATTCTAGAACATTCTTGGTTGCTTTTACCTAGGTCTAGGATAGTTAGGTAAGAGGTAATTATATGCCTTTTTGTGTGAGTCCACATGACCCTAAAAAGCTTTAACCAAATGAATGAATTCTTTGATCCTAATCTTTGAGCTTTGTAGCCTATTTTGTTGTTACGCCTTTTCACCTTCCTATTAGGTATTACAATTAACTTGTTTTGGCTATGGTCCTCCTTGGACATTGTGCACTTTAACTCAGGCAAATTACCTAAGTTGAGGGTGGCTATCATAGGGTTGTATAATGTAAAATTGGTTTAGAGAAGGGTAAAATAAGAGTAAAGAAAGTAAGGCTGGGTGTAGTAGGAAAAAAAAAGAAAATTTGAGAAAAAAAGATCAAGAAAGACTAAAAGATGACACCCAACCTGAATATGCTTTAAAATTAAAAAAAAGGGAGAAATAAGGGCGGAAATAAAGTGAAAAATGGGTTAAGTATGGACCCCAAAATTTTGGGTAGTGCCAAGGAGGCTTAGTCACATTAAATATCCATACATACCATACCAACCACAAGCCTATATTACAAGCCGAATAAAGCCGTATAGTGATCCTACCTTGGCTATCTGAAAGCTTATGAGAAGGGCATAAAGGAAAGCCTATGGCATTATATATACACCCATGATACTTCTTTGTGTGAGATAGAGTTATTTGTTACATCCCTGAATAGATTGTTTTACCTATGTGAAGAGTTAATGGGGTTTCTTTGACTGTGTGAACATATAGGTAATATTGCTAGGTTGCTATATTGTTAGGTGAATATAACTTGTATCTATTCCTAATTGTCTATTGCTAATGTAATTCTATCATCGGATTCCCTCGTGTTTCACTATATGCTGAATTATTACACAAATTAATTTTCTTGAAAAGCGAGGTTCGAAGAGGGAAACAAATTATGAGAAAAATTAAATTTAAAATCACTGCCATAGGTAGCTTATGATCCTCATGTATAAACATCATGTTGAATTATAGGTTTTAATTGTTGTTTTCTTGAGGACACGTAAAATTTTAAGTTGAGGGTGTTGATGTGTCGTGCAAACACGACACTTTCAATGCTTAAAACCAAGAATTTATGCAAAAACTTAGGCTATTTTAGAGGGTATGATGCACTATCTCTACAACGGGCTTATTTGATGTTGCAAAGGCCTAATAAATTTCTTTAGTTTTAGATATTTGAAAAGTTAATACAATCAATTCAAGTTCTTGATTCTCTACTTTCTCCTCTAATGCATTTCTCTCAACAGTTAGTTCATTCACAGAGTTTATCAGCACACTTGCAAGCCTTTTTATCTTCCTAGCAGAGTGGTTATTTTGGTTTTCCTTAATGTCAGAAAGAGTTACCTCTTTTTCTTCTTCATCTTCTGTGTTTGACATGAATGCAAACAACAAACCATAGATAACTAGACTTTCTTCCACTTTTAGAATATACATATCTCTAGACTTCTTATCTTCATCAGATTCACTAGAAGAGTCTCCCTATACTGCCAGAGTTTGCTTTACTGCATAATCAACTGTAGCCTTTTTGAATTTTCAGGGACATGGTCCCTGTTCTTTCATTTTTCACCTCTAGTCTTGAGGTATTCCTGGTAATCTATTTTCTGCATTGGACAGTCCTTAATGAAATGCTTAGAACTTCAACATTTGTGACATATATATTCCTTATTAATTCTTTAATCTTTATGTATTTACGTGCCTCTTAATTCTAGATAATTAAAATAAAAAAAAATAATTAATGTTCTCTTGATCTTTTAAACTGACAACTATTTTGACATAAACATTTTTAGTAAACATGTAACTATTTTGAGATGGAGGGAGTATTAAGGATAATATGGAAAAAAATAATAAAATTTTCTTCGCTTACGAAAATTGATAAATAATATAAAATGAAAGTAACATCTTTTTTTTTTTATATAGGAGCAAGTAAAATAAAAAGAAAGGAAATTTATAGAATAACCCTACTTCCCTTCTTTCTAAATAAATGAATTTTGGGATATGACACTCTTTAATAAAATTGGTCAATGACATTAACTAAATAGTAATTTGTCAATATCATCATTTTACTTCTTTCTTAAAAAAATTTAAAACTTTAAAGCTAATAATTAATTTAAAGCTAATAATTAATACTAACTTACACTTCGATCAAATCATTAATTTTGAACCATAATTAAAAAGTACCAAAAATTATTTATTTTGATATAGAGGAACTATAATAAAAAATAATTACTATTTAATTTTTAAATATTGCCATAACTAATAAAAAAAGAGATTGTTACCAAGCACTTAAACAAGTACTTTCCCTTCCTCATCAAATAGATCATAACTTTAATATGCACATGTAATGACCCTTCTACACATTTTCTTAGTTTTTGCATGATTTTTTTGTTTTGAGTTTTCTTGTAGCTACTACATGGTAATTATGAGTTACTGGGGATGGTGGATTGATTTTCAGAGAGTTTGGTTGGGTTTACTAACTTCCTTATTTTTGAAGCTTTTGAAGTTAAGAAATTTAACTTTAGTGAACATTTTTAGTAAACGACATTAGATGGAATTTCTAATTTTTTTGTTACCTCCGAAATGTGGCTTTTAGGCTAGAGGGACCTATGGTTCAGGCCCAGAGGTTTTCAAACTCATATTAGATATTTGAGAGGATTTTTAGTGAAAATCGGAGAAGTGTTGGCTTTGATCAAGATTTAATGAAAACGACCTCTGTTGGTCATTTCTATGATTTTGTTGAGACCGAAATATTGTTTCAGTTAGGTAGCATAGTTGATTTTGTATTCAGGAGACTTCGTAAGAGTCCTGGAGGTCTGATCGAAACATGCAATTTTTGGTCAAATTGTTAATGCAACTGAAATTTGGTGTAACCTCTCCTACAAAGCTTGGCTCGTACCTGCGAAGCTGCTGCCGTAAAGAGGCAGCCGTACCTGCGAAATTGATGACATCATATCACAATCCAAAATAAAAACATGATGGCACTTGCCAAATTCACCGAATAAATAAGTCTAACCTATTCCAAAGAATACAGTTAAGGAAGAGAAAACATAAACAAAAGAATGAGTAATCCCAATATGATTATATATATATATATATATAGTCATACATATACATATATATATGTATATATACATATACATACATAAATATACATATATATATATATAAATAAATAAAATTATGAGACATGAGTCTCAAACATACATCTCAAGTCTGGTTATGTTATTTGTACAAGCCTCTATATAAATTAACTGATAATAATAAGTGTCTAAAATGTCTTAGATATGAAGAAAGACATAAGACATAAATGGATAAATTCGATATGCTTAGAAGTCCATCATCCACTACCTCAATCTCTGCTACGTCAACTTCGATGAAATTCCATCTACCATCTTCCAATCAAACTAATACCTGCACAGGGTGCTAGAAAAATGAGGAAAAAAAAGTAAGGGTGAGTACAAAACCACACGTTTTTAGTAAACACCATCGATAACCGACCCTAGTCCAAAGCAATAGCGAGAACCACCATCCCAACTACCTAAGGTTTCCCTTAATTGATATATATCTCACAATTACATCTTTTTAGCCTATCAAGGTAATCTAACACGATGGTCAATATCTTCATAAAAAATAGGATAAGCACACAAACCTAGTGAATCAATACTATTCATTCCATGATCAATCTATAAGGGATGTTATTTATAAACAAGACTCACTAATAAGATATATTAGGCTTAATCAATTATAATCAACTAAGAAATATAGGATGAAAGGAAATAGGGAGAGAGCACACCTATATATGAGTATATCTCATACTACCAACAAGGCTATATATTTATCTCTCTTATCAATCCTCGGTCATACCCCACGTCCTATAATTTTCCAACTTCCAAATCAGTATAAGGTGATATAAGACAATGTAATAAAATGAAATGAATGCTCAAACATAATATCAATAACAAGGTTCTTTGACCGAAATATAGTACAAAAGTAAATGTGAGTACAATATCAAACCAAATTAAAGAATTCAATGCAATGAAAATGATGGAATGATGATGATTTATGAAAGTCATCGCCTGACTTTGTTTATACACCCACCAAGCTCGCAGCTACTAGGTAGGATCCATGGGGGATTCACAACTCATATATTGATCTCATATATCGATTTCAATCTCAAATCTACTCGTTGACTCATGTTCACGAAAGAGTTTTCATAAAGGTGTCTTATTTTCTTTCAAAAATAGTGTTTTCATGTGGTACTAATGTCTCATGAATATGCATGTGTGATATGAGGATGTAATGCTCACAACCAATTAGTATAGAGATCAAAATCCAATTGATGCATGTATAAGTGAGATCAGAATCAACTCAATATATCAATAATTCATATTTTTAGTTTCTAGTTGGCACCATCAGAACAAATAGACATGTAATCATGAATATTATCATCTCTAACCCCTTACTCAGGCATCACTATAATGATAGTATAACTAAATACTCAAATAAGGCCTACAATGTCAAGTCAAGCCCCCACTCGAGTGACACAATAATAGATAAGACATTCTAACACACAAATATGGCCTATAATAACAAGTCAAGCCCCCAACTCGGGCGACATAACAATAAATAAGGCATTTAATGAGAAAATATGTCCAATTACATCAAGTTAAGTCACCACTTGGGCATCACAATAATACATTCTACCAAATCAATAAGCAATATGTATATAAGCCCCCACTCGGACACACGATCATAAATAGTTACTCAAGTCTATAAATATGTTCACATAAGCCCTAAGTGGACAACAAAACACAAATAGTTACTCAAGTCTATAAATATGTTCACATAAGCCCTAAGTGGACAACAAAAAATAAATAACAATCCCAACAACAATGTATCATGAGACTATACAAAGCTAGTTTGTTCCATAAAGTAAGTTTCATCAACTAATAAAAGTCTTTTTATACTCTAAGTGTTTACTAAAGCTCAACCATTCCATAACAAGGTAAGAATAACTTAACTATCCTCTAGAAAGAAACCAAGTCCGATACAAGCTGATGATGTTGATAATCCCTATCAATTATTCAATAACACCTAGTTACCCATTTTTAATCCATCATAGAGGTACTTAAAAGTAGTAAAACTAACTAGAATAGGCATTTATCTAATACAATCCATCAAAGACTCTAGTACCTGTCGAGATGCTCGCATATCCCTAAGTGGGACCCCTAATCCTAAATTAAATACAAAAATACATACGACTAAGCATGCATTATGTAAACACTTTGAAAAAAGTCAAGGTACATCTCAACTAGCCTTAAATGAATATCCGCAAGTTCAAACACCATTGAAAGTTTCAATTGGAAGCTCAACTCCCTTAAATCAACACCAAACACGTTCTAAATACTCAAAAATGATGTCTAAAAGTAAAAAAGGATAATGATACCTATATTCACCCTATTTAAGAGGGGTTCAAAAAATAAGTTCAAAAATGAAAAAGATAAAGTCAAAATTTTATTTAAGATTAATATTTCCCATACTAAGAGGAGTCAACACTTGAAAATCCAAGAAAAATCGAGTATAAACTGGACCATGAATCAAAGAAAAACTCATTTAACAATTTACTAGGCAAAACTCAAAATGCATTTAAAATCACAGTTTTAAAGATAGAATCATTGGGGAATGATAAAACAAGATTTTGGGAACTTAGCCACGAAAAAAATAAAAAAAACCACCATGAAATCACTTTAATTCGAGCTCTAGAAGACCAAAAATGAAGACAATATGATTTTAGGGTGAAAAGGGGGTGTCTAATATATCCAGGTCATTGGACTTTGCGAATATGGTCCCTTGACCATGATCGCTAGGTTGCTTGACCCAAAACTTCATCAAAGCTTCCTTTGACCAAAAACTTGATGAAGAAATGGCACAAACCTTCTCGAATTTGAGCCTCTGGCTGCAAATGGAAAGATACGCACGATGGGGCTCCATGAATGCGAAGAGAAAAAAAGCATGCACCAGATGATAGCTGAAAACCACCAACGAACCCTTGAGATTCATTTGGGACCCTACTGAACTAAACAAATAAGGCTTCAAGTCTAATTTTGATATTTTAGACTCACTGGCGACTTTAAATTGTCATAAAATAATTATTTTCACAAAATTTACCCCTAAGACCTCTTTTTACTATCTTTCAAACAAAGCGTGAAACGAGATATAAAGGTCTTAAGACAAAACAAACCCCACTACTAACCCAAATTCAGTATTTCAAATCTACTGGCACAGTCCATATTACTATATGGAGCTCAGATCAAGAAATGTTGATCGAAGTCAACAATTGGCCCTTAAAGCCTCAAAATAACCTCAAACTTATCTAAAACCTTTTCAAAGACATTGGGAACCATGCCAACAAGTCCTACACCCTAGAATCAACATGTATAAACTACGAAAGGCTTGAATGGTTAAAACATAAAAATTTCAAAATTTCACAATGAGGGTCGTTATAGTATCCACAACTAAAATTAGTATTCATCCTCGAGTATATAAGCAAGAAAATGCCAAAATCAGGTATAGGATAGAAAATACCCATGAGAAACACCAAGAAATCACTCCAACATGGAGTTAGAATCATAAAACTACCAGTCTTAACATAGAACCAAAAATAAATCACATAAGGACTCACCACGTCACAACACAAGCCTTTAAGGACAAATCATCAATAAAGCCATATTTTTATATTTTCAAACATCCTCTATACCCAAAAACTATGCTGAACATCATAGAAGGCATAACAAGATAAACCAAATTTGACCAAGAAAACACAAGAAACTGGCTAACACCACAAGACCAAAAATTATCCTTGAATCCACCAAAAGCGAAGAAAACCATAAATTATCTATCTATCTATAAAAATACTAAATAAACCCTCATAATGCCGATACTATCACTATCAAGCAAAACCACACCATAAACCTAGGCTATAACTGCTATAACTACTAGGAAAAAACCAGTATCAAAGCTACATAAAACCTTAAAGGCCACACTCTACACCTTAGGTCAACACCTAATAGAAAAAACCTATAACTCAACCCTTTTGGGGCAACTGTGGGTCACCATAACACTCTATAAACATAAGTATAAAATCTCCAAATGACACCAAAACCTTAAACTACTCATCAAAATAACACGTACAATCCTCAATATATAAAAACCATCAAACAACTTAAAGTTCTGATTAACCTTGTAGAACAAGGAGTCTTTTTGACCCCATATGCATAAGTAATCCATCATAATAGGGAAAAAACAACCCATAAAAGAAGTGCAAAAATCACTATATCTCATTGACAGACGCTTAAATCATGGATCAAATGCAAGAAACTTATAGTAAACACTGCATAATCTATCGGTAAACCACATTATTAAAACCACAAATTCTCAACTCGAACCCATATATGAACTATAAATACATCAAAACCCTATATGAATAAGTTCCTTAACCTTTTCGTAACTTAATTTTTCATTTAGTCTTTCTTCAATAGATTAACTATGGAATAGTAACACATACTCTAAGAATCAAAATTAATGAGAAAAAAATATTCTTTAGGCCACTAATCTATAGAAGTAATATTTGCTACAAATAAGTTTTCCTTTTTAATTCAAAACTCTTTTTAATTTGAAACAAAGAAAGAACCCCTCATAAACTAAAATCCTTCAAACCTAATCGAAGAGTGTCACAATACCATCAAATCCCATCATGCAATAAAGGCCAATCACTATGTCAGTAACAATACGCAAGGCATGAATGCCTGAAAATCTTTCCTTATCCAACTAGGATCTTTTGAGGGAAATTCTTCTAAGTTGGTTGTACAAAATCAAACCCACCACAAGGTCAACTTTCACAATATAATAAGCATCACTCATAATCCCACAAAGTTGATATTATCAATACGAGATTAACCCAAACAACAAATAAATTAAAGTCACCTTCTTAAAATAACTAACTAAAGCGCACAAACTATTAATAACACATGCAGGCAATTCTACACAAGCCTTCTGGCTGTAACTTTCTTTACTCAGAACTTACTGTTTCAATACTTGAAATGCTTTCTCAAACCCAACTGATCCATGACTCTTTAAAGAACCTCTGGATCATCTTCTATAATCTTAATATGCCAAAAACCCATCATAAACCCACCACTAGTATATAATATAACCTTTAAAGAGATCATACCAAAATATATCAAAATCCACCAAACTAAAGAAATAAAGACTAATCCTGCTATGCACTCTAAGTATGTCATAGCATAAGATTGGTACACCTGATGCACTACTAAGGAATCATCTATGGAGAAACAATATCAATAGACCCAACAAAACTCATGAATTATACACAATACTAGAAATATAAATACATAGAAGTTTTCATAACCATAATCAAATGATACCAAGATAAATTCAAAAGCATACTAAAACCATACTTGAGGGTATTGTACCTAAAGTTCTTGCCTTTAGTCCATCCTATAAAATATGATATTGAGACGTATCATCTATCAGATCAACTAATTAAATATATCTATCCAAGTTATGGAAAATCCCTCATATAGTGACCGGTACCTCTACACCAGAAGCAAACTAAGAAATTCAAAGCCTACTAAAACAAACCTGAAAGACCTAAAACACTACCCTGATCTAGCCTTCTCCAAGCATAAAAATAAAGATCTAGACCTCTATTATACATATAGCTATGATCATTTATTCCCTAGGCCCTATGTCCAGAAAACATTACATACCTCTATAAAAACTACTCTCAAAACACTCAAGTGAACTGATCCCACAAAAAAAGAGGCGACCCAATTGGTCTTCCCTCTATAAAGGTCCTTCTCCATTATTTATCCATCCTAAAAATTAGAAAATATGAAGTCTACACCATCGAAATCCACCAAACGTAACCTGTGCAATCTCTCATAGTAACCAAGCAAGAATATATAAGCGTCTAACCTAGGATCTACATCAAATAAGAATGAATTTGTCCTCATGAACTCTACATACCTAATATGTGCCTTCATGGACATAAAAGATAAGGTCACTAAATGTGAAGCAATTCTCAACTATGCCTCACCGATACTATGAGAACCAATAGTAGGCATACGTGTATCTAGAGTCTAAAGCCCTGAAGTAGTATGCTAGACCAAAATAGGAGCCACTCTTTGGAGTAAACCAAAACCCCCAATAAAGAATGCTCAATCACAGGTATGATCACAAGTTGTTCTATACTGGCCCCAATCCTTATAACTCACTAGACCCACCACTACTAACAACTTTAGAACCTTAAAAAGAAAACTCTAACCTAACCTCTATCTATTTTAGTTATTCTGATCCGACCTCTACCTCAAACCTTGCTTCTTCCAGCAACCAAATTCATGGGCTCTAAATCTTATCCATGAAAAAATGGATGCTCACTATTTGTGAGAGAGAAAATAAGAATTTTTGAGTTATACAAAGCTCTAAATTCCCAAAATAGTGCAAAGGAATAAAAATATCCTAAAGTCCTATAGCCTCTTAAAGATAGATAATGGATATATCTGCATGATCCATAAGAATCTACTAGACTCAACTTGTACTAATGAGACCAATAAACCTGGGATCTAATACTAATTTTTCATAATGAAAAATAGGCACATGATGACAATTGTAAAATAAGACAAGTAAGCCTAACCCATCCCAAAGAATACAACCATTCCTAAAGAATGAATAATCCCAATATGAACATACAAATATATATAAAACTAATGATAATACACACTTAAAATTTCTTAGATATGAATAAAAACATAAGACCTAAACAAAGAGATCTGAGATATTCCAAAGTTCACCAACCACTACCTCTATCTCTGCTATATCAACTCCAATGGAATGCGATCTACCATCTAACAATAATGCTAATACCTGCACGTGGTACAAAAAAATAAGAAAAAGAAAAAAATGCAAGGGTGAGTACCAAAGTATATGTACTTAGCAAGCATCATCAATAACTGACCCTAATCCAAAGCAATGGAGAGAGCCACCATCACAACTGCCCAAGGATTCCTTCAATCGATTGATATTTCTTAATTACATCTTTTTAGCCTAGTAGGGTAACCCTACATAATGGTTAATATATTTACCAAAAATAGGGTACACATACTGACACGACCTAAATTAGGGCCTTCTAATATTGGGTCATGTCAAATTGGTATTAGAGCCCTAGGCTCATAGTTAATTAGGTGTCTACAAAGCCACATTGAGTAGAGTCTCTTTTTAGAGTGTGTAGCATGCCACACATATAAGGGAGAGGCTGCAAGGTATTTACAAATATTTCTCTTTCTTGCATTTTATTTTCAAAATATAGAGTCAAAGGTTCTAAACTCTTATCTAATTTCTATTTGTAAACTTTTTAGGTGAGTCAGTTAAGGACCAAAAGGTAGAGGTTTTCTTCCAAGGGGGAGATAGCATGTTTTGATTGCAGGGTAGATTATGTGTTCTGTGTGTT
>JAPEIP010000005.1:171892009-171930814 GCA_026120095.1 Capsicum chinense | reverse complement strand
ATATGCCATCCACATTCCTTAGTCCTATAATGTCTTCATATATCTCATTAATACTTGAAATCATTCTAATCACATCGGTTAGCTCAATTACATAGAAGTAGAGTAAAAACATAAGAAACTAGGCACTTTGTTCTCTAAACATAGATAAAATATGAATAAATTATGGTGCTTAGGCATATAAATACACCTAATATAAAAAATTAACCCCTCTAAAAATTTTATTTTATTGTGTGATATGTATATTTGTATAAGACAATTATGAATTTGAAAATGGCATTAGGATTAGGGATAGAATAGTTAGGGATAAAACAGTTACGAAGTTAGATAACTAGTCCTTAGTAATGTAACCATATACAAGTGCGTGTGAGGTCTACTGAGTTTCCCGGTGTGTTGGATTCTAGAACATTCTTGGTTGCTTTTACCTAGGTCTAGGATAGTTAGGTAAGAGGTAATTATATGCCTTTTTGTGTGAGTCCACATGACCCTAAAAAGCTTTAACCAAATGAATGAATTCTTTGATCCTAATCTTTGAGCTTTGTAGCCTATTTTGTTGTTACGCCTTTTCACCTTCCTATTAGGTATTACAATTAACTTGTTTTGGCTATGGTCCTCCTTGGACATTGTGCACTTTAACTCAGGCAAATTACCTAAGTTGAGGGTGGCTATCATAGGGTTGTATAATGTAAAATTGGTTTAGAGAAGGGTAAAATAAGAGTAAAGAAAGTAAGGCTGGGTGTAGTAGGAAAAAAAAAGAAAATTTGAGAAAAAAAGATCAAGAAAGACTAAAAGATGACACCCAACCTGAATATGCTTTAAAATTAAAAAAAAGGGAGAAATAAGGGCGGAAATAAAGTGAAAAATGGGTTAAGTATGGACCCCAAAATTTTGGGTAGTGCCAAGGAGGCTTAGTCACATTAAATATCCATACATACCATACCAACCACAAGCCTATATTACAAGCCGAATAAAGCCGTATAGTGATCCTACCTTGGCTATCTGAAAGCTTATGAGAAGGGCATAAAGGAAAGCCTATGGCATTATATATACACCCATGATACTTCTTTGTGTGAGATAGAGTTATTTGTTACATCCCTGAATAGATTGTTTTACCTATGTGAAGAGTTAATGGGGTTTCTTTGACTGTGTGAACATATAGGTAATATTGCTAGGTTGCTATATTGTTAGGTGAATATAACTTGTATCTATTCCTAATTGTCTATTGCTAATGTAATTCTATCATCGGATTCCCTCGTGTTTCACTATATGCTGAATTATTACACAAATTAATTTTCTTGAAAAGCGAGGTTCGAAGAGGGAAACAAATTATGAGAAAAATTAAATTTAAAATCACTGCCATAGGTAGCTTATGATCCTCATGTATAAACATCATGTTGAATTATAGGTTTTAATTGTTGTTTTCTTGAGGACACGTAAAATTTTAAGTTGAGGGTGTTGATGTGTCGTGCAAACACGACACTTTCAATGCTTAAAACCAAGAATTTATGCAAAAACTTAGGCTATTTTAGAGGGTATGATGCACTATCTCTACAACGGGCTTATTTGATGTTGCAAAGGCCTAATAAATTTCTTTAGTTTTAGATATTTGAAAAGTTAATACAATCAATTCAAGTTCTTGATTCTCTACTTTCTCCTCTAATGCATTTCTCTCAACAGTTAGTTCATTCACAGAGTTTATCAGCACACTTGCAAGCCTTTTTATCTTCCTAGCAGAGTGGTTATTTTGGTTTTCCTTAATGTCAGAAAGAGTTACCTCTTTTTCTTCTTCATCTTCTGTGTTTGACATGAATGCAAACAACAAACCATAGATAACTAGACTTTCTTCCACTTTTAGAATATACATATCTCTAGACTTCTTATCTTCATCAGATTCACTAGAAGAGTCTCCCTATACTGCCAGAGTTTGCTTTACTGCATAATCAACTGTAGCCTTTTTGAATTTTCAGGGACATGGTCCCTGTTCTTTCATTTTTCACCTCTAGTCTTGAGGTATTCCTGGTAATCTATTTTCTGCATTGGACAGTCCTTAATGAAATGCTTAGAACTTCAACATTTGTGACATATATATTCCTTATTAATTCTTTAATCTTTATGTATTTACGTGCCTCTTAATTCTAGATAATTAAAATAAAAAAAAATAATTAATGTTCTCTTGATCTTTTAAACTGACAACTATTTTGACATAAACATTTTTAGTAAACATGTAACTATTTTGAGATGGAGGGAGTATTAAGGATAATATGGAAAAAAATAATAAAATTTTCTTCGCTTACGAAAATTGATAAATAATATAAAATGAAAGTAACATCTTTTTTTTTTTATATAGGAGCAAGTAAAATAAAAAGAAAGGAAATTTATAGAATAACCCTACTTCCCTTCTTTCTAAATAAATGAATTTTGGGATATGACACTCTTTAATAAAATTGGTCAATGACATTAACTAAATAGTAATTTGTCAATATCATCATTTTACTTCTTTCTTAAAAAAATTTAAAACTTTAAAGCTAATAATTAATTTAAAGCTAATAATTAATACTAACTTACACTTCGATCAAATCATTAATTTTGAACCATAATTAAAAAGTACCAAAAATTATTTATTTTGATATAGAGGAACTATAATAAAAAATAATTACTATTTAATTTTTAAATATTGCCATAACTAATAAAAAAAGAGATTGTTACCAAGCACTTAAACAAGTACTTTCCCTTCCTCATCAAATAGATCATAACTTTAATATGCACATGTAATGACCCTTCTACACATTTTCTTAGTTTTTGCATGATTTTTTTGTTTTGAGTTTTCTTGTAGCTACTACATGGTAATTATGAGTTACTGGGGATGGTGGATTGATTTTCAGAGAGTTTGGTTGGGTTTACTAACTTCCTTATTTTTGAAGCTTTTGAAGTTAAGAAATTTAACTTTAGTGAACATTTTTAGTAAACGACATTAGATGGAATTTCTAATTTTTTTGTTACCTCCGAAATGTGGCTTTTAGGCTAGAGGGACCTATGGTTCAGGCCCAGAGGTTTTCAAACTCATATTAGATATTTGAGAGGATTTTTAGTGAAAATCGGAGAAGTGTTGGCTTTGATCAAGATTTAATGAAAACGACCTCTGTTGGTCATTTCTATGATTTTGTTGAGACCGAAATATTGTTTCAGTTAGGTAGCATAGTTGATTTTGTATTCAGGAGACTTCGTAAGAGTCCTGGAGGTCTGATCGAAACATGCAATTTTTGGTCAAATTGTTAATGCAACTGAAATTTGGTGTAACCTCTCCTACAAAGCTTGGCTCGTACCTGCGAAGCTGCTGCCGTAAAGAGGCAGCCGTACCTGCGAAATTGATGACATCATATCACAATCCAAAATAAAAACATGATGGCACTTGCCAAATTCACCGAATAAATAAGTCTAACCTATTCCAAAGAATACAGTTAAGGAAGAGAAAACATAAACAAAAGAATGAGTAATCCCAATATGATTATATATATATATATATATAGTCATACATATACATATATATATGTATATATACATATACATACATAAATATACATATATATATATATAAATAAATAAAATTATGAGACATGAGTCTCAAACATACATCTCAAGTCTGGTTATGTTATTTGTACAAGCCTCTATATAAATTAACTGATAATAATAAGTGTCTAAAATGTCTTAGATATGAAGAAAGACATAAGACATAAATGGATAAATTCGATATGCTTAGAAGTCCATCATCCACTACCTCAATCTCTGCTACGTCAACTTCGATGAAATTCCATCTACCATCTTCCAATCAAACTAATACCTGCACAGGGTGCTAGAAAAATGAGGAAAAAAAAGTAAGGGTGAGTACAAAACCACACGTTTTTAGTAAACACCATCGATAACCGACCCTAGTCCAAAGCAATAGCGAGAACCACCATCCCAACTACCTAAGGTTTCCCTTAATTGATATATATCTCACAATTACATCTTTTTAGCCTATCAAGGTAATCTAACACGATGGTCAATATCTTCATAAAAAATAGGATAAGCACACAAACCTAGTGAATCAATACTATTCATTCCATGATCAATCTATAAGGGATGTTATTTATAAACAAGACTCACTAATAAGATATATTAGGCTTAATCAATTATAATCAACTAAGAAATATAGGATGAAAGGAAATAGGGAGAGAGCACACCTATATATGAGTATATCTCATACTACCAACAAGGCTATATATTTATCTCTCTTATCAATCCTCGGTCATACCCCACGTCCTATAATTTTCCAACTTCCAAATCAGTATAAGGTGATATAAGACAATGTAATAAAATGAAATGAATGCTCAAACATAATATCAATAACAAGGTTCTTTGACCGAAATATAGTACAAAAGTAAATGTGAGTACAATATCAAACCAAATTAAAGAATTCAATGCAATGAAAATGATGGAATGATGATGATTTATGAAAGTCATCGCCTGACTTTGTTTATACACCCACCAAGCTCGCAGCTACTAGGTAGGATCCATGGGGGATTCACAACTCATATATTGATCTCATATATCGATTTCAATCTCAAATCTACTCGTTGACTCATGTTCACGAAAGAGTTTTCATAAAGGTGTCTTATTTTCTTTCAAAAATAGTGTTTTCATGTGGTACTAATGTCTCATGAATATGCATGTGTGATATGAGGATGTAATGCTCACAACCAATTAGTATAGAGATCAAAATCCAATTGATGCATGTATAAGTGAGATCAGAATCAACTCAATATATCAATAATTCATATTTTTAGTTTCTAGTTGGCACCATCAGAACAAATAGACATGTAATCATGAATATTATCATCTCTAACCCCTTACTCAGGCATCACTATAATGATAGTATAACTAAATACTCAAATAAGGCCTACAATGTCAAGTCAAGCCCCCACTCGAGTGACACAATAATAGATAAGACATTCTAACACACAAATATGGCCTATAATAACAAGTCAAGCCCCCAACTCGGGCGACATAACAATAAATAAGGCATTTAATGAGAAAATATGTCCAATTACATCAAGTTAAGTCACCACTTGGGCATCACAATAATACATTCTACCAAATCAATAAGCAATATGTATATAAGCCCCCACTCGGACACACGATCATAAATAGTTACTCAAGTCTATAAATATGTTCACATAAGCCCTAAGTGGACAACAAAACACAAATAGTTACTCAAGTCTATAAATATGTTCACATAAGCCCTAAGTGGACAACAAAAAATAAATAACAATCCCAACAACAATGTATCATGAGACTATACAAAGCTAGTTTGTTCCATAAAGTAAGTTTCATCAACTAATAAAAGTCTTTTTATACTCTAAGTGTTTACTAAAGCTCAACCATTCCATAACAAGGTAAGAATAACTTAACTATCCTCTAGAAAGAAACCAAGTCCGATACAAGCTGATGATGTTGATAATCCCTATCAATTATTCAATAACACCTAGTTACCCATTTTTAATCCATCATAGAGGTACTTAAAAGTAGTAAAACTAACTAGAATAGGCATTTATCTAATACAATCCATCAAAGACTCTAGTACCTGTCGAGATGCTCGCATATCCCTAAGTGGGACCCCTAATCCTAAATTAAATACAAAAATACATACGACTAAGCATGCATTATGTAAACACTTTGAAAAAAGTCAAGGTACATCTCAACTAGCCTTAAATGAATATCCGCAAGTTCAAACACCATTGAAAGTTTCAATTGGAAGCTCAACTCCCTTAAATCAACACCAAACACGTTCTAAATACTCAAAAATGATGTCTAAAAGTAAAAAAGGATAATGATACCTATATTCACCCTATTTAAGAGGGGTTCAAAAAATAAGTTCAAAAATGAAAAAGATAAAGTCAAAATTTTATTTAAGATTAATATTTCCCATACTAAGAGGAGTCAACACTTGAAAATCCAAGAAAAATCGAGTATAAACTGGACCATGAATCAAAGAAAAACTCATTTAACAATTTACTAGGCAAAACTCAAAATGCATTTAAAATCACAGTTTTAAAGATAGAATCATTGGGGAATGATAAAACAAGATTTTGGGAACTTAGCCACGAAAAAAATAAAAAAAACCACCATGAAATCACTTTAATTCGAGCTCTAGAAGACCAAAAATGAAGACAATATGATTTTAGGGTGAAAAGGGGGTGTCTAATATATCCAGGTCATTGGACTTTGCGAATATGGTCCCTTGACCATGATCGCTAGGTTGCTTGACCCAAAACTTCATCAAAGCTTCCTTTGACCAAAAACTTGATGAAGAAATGGCACAAACCTTCTCGAATTTGAGCCTCTGGCTGCAAATGGAAAGATACGCACGATGGGGCTCCATGAATGCGAAGAGAAAAAAAGCATGCACCAGATGATAGCTGAAAACCACCAACGAACCCTTGAGATTCATTTGGGACCCTACTGAACTAAACAAATAAGGCTTCAAGTCTAATTTTGATATTTTAGACTCACTGGCGACTTTAAATTGTCATAAAATAATTATTTTCACAAAATTTACCCCTAAGACCTCTTTTTACTATCTTTCAAACAAAGCGTGAAACGAGATATAAAGGTCTTAAGACAAAACAAACCCCACTACTAACCCAAATTCAGTATTTCAAATCTACTGGCACAGTCCATATTACTATATGGAGCTCAGATCAAGAAATGTTGATCGAAGTCAACAATTGGCCCTTAAAGCCTCAAAATAACCTCAAACTTATCTAAAACCTTTTCAAAGACATTGGGAACCATGCCAACAAGTCCTACACCCTAGAATCAACATGTATAAACTACGAAAGGCTTGAATGGTTAAAACATAAAAATTTCAAAATTTCACAATGAGGGTCGTTATAGTATCCACAACTAAAATTAGTATTCATCCTCGAGTATATAAGCAAGAAAATGCCAAAATCAGGTATAGGATAGAAAATACCCATGAGAAACACCAAGAAATCACTCCAACATGGAGTTAGAATCATAAAACTACCAGTCTTAACATAGAACCAAAAATAAATCACATAAGGACTCACCACGTCACAACACAAGCCTTTAAGGACAAATCATCAATAAAGCCATATTTTTATATTTTCAAACATCCTCTATACCCAAAAACTATGCTGAACATCATAGAAGGCATAACAAGATAAACCAAATTTGACCAAGAAAACACAAGAAACTGGCTAACACCACAAGACCAAAAATTATCCTTGAATCCACCAAAAGCGAAGAAAACCATAAATTATCTATCTATCTATAAAAATACTAAATAAACCCTCATAATGCCGATACTATCACTATCAAGCAAAACCACACCATAAACCTAGGCTATAACTGCTATAACTACTAGGAAAAAACCAGTATCAAAGCTACATAAAACCTTAAAGGCCACACTCTACACCTTAGGTCAACACCTAATAGAAAAAACCTATAACTCAACCCTTTTGGGGCAACTGTGGGTCACCATAACACTCTATAAACATAAGTATAAAATCTCCAAATGACACCAAAACCTTAAACTACTCATCAAAATAACACGTACAATCCTCAATATATAAAAACCATCAAACAACTTAAAGTTCTGATTAACCTTGTAGAACAAGGAGTCTTTTTGACCCCATATGCATAAGTAATCCATCATAATAGGGAAAAAACAACCCATAAAAGAAGTGCAAAAATCACTATATCTCATTGACAGACGCTTAAATCATGGATCAAATGCAAGAAACTTATAGTAAACACTGCATAATCTATCGGTAAACCACATTATTAAAACCACAAATTCTCAACTCGAACCCATATATGAACTATAAATACATCAAAACCCTATATGAATAAGTTCCTTAACCTTTTCGTAACTTAATTTTTCATTTAGTCTTTCTTCAATAGATTAACTATGGAATAGTAACACATACTCTAAGAATCAAAATTAATGAGAAAAAAATATTCTTTAGGCCACTAATCTATAGAAGTAATATTTGCTACAAATAAGTTTTCCTTTTTAATTCAAAACTCTTTTTAATTTGAAACAAAGAAAGAACCCCTCATAAACTAAAATCCTTCAAACCTAATCGAAGAGTGTCACAATACCATCAAATCCCATCATGCAATAAAGGCCAATCACTATGTCAGTAACAATACGCAAGGCATGAATGCCTGAAAATCTTTCCTTATCCAACTAGGATCTTTTGAGGGAAATTCTTCTAAGTTGGTTGTACAAAATCAAACCCACCACAAGGTCAACTTTCACAATATAATAAGCATCACTCATAATCCCACAAAGTTGATATTATCAATACGAGATTAACCCAAACAACAAATAAATTAAAGTCACCTTCTTAAAATAACTAACTAAAGCGCACAAACTATTAAT
This sequence comes from Capsicum chinense, assembly GCA_026120095.1. Taxonomy (NCBI): domain Eukaryota; kingdom Viridiplantae; phylum Streptophyta; class Magnoliopsida; order Solanales; family Solanaceae; genus Capsicum; species Capsicum chinense. The sequence goes on along the minus strand of JAPEIP010000005.1, from coordinate 171,922,368 downwards.
AACACATGCAGGCAATTCTACACAAGCCTTCTGGCTGTAACTTTCTTTACTCAGAACTTACTGTTTCAATACTTGAAATGCTTTCTCAAACCCAACTGATCCATGACTCTTTAAAGAACCTCTGGATCATCTTCTATAATCTTAATATGCCAAAAACCCATCATAAACCCACCACTAGTATATAATATAACCTTTAAAGAGATCATACCAAAATATATCAAAATCCACCAAACTAAAGAAATAAAGACTAATCCTGCTATGCACTCTAAGTATGTCATAGCATAAGATTGGTACACCTGATGCACTACTAAGGAATCATCTATGGAGAAACAATATCAATAGACCCAACAAAACTCATGAATTATACACAATACTAGAAATATAAATACATAGAAGTTTTCATAACCATAATCAAATGATACCAAGATAAATTCAAAAGCATACTAAAACCATACTTGAGGGTATTGTACCTAAAGTTCTTGCCTTTAGTCCATCCTATAAAATATGATATTGAGACGTATCATCTATCAGATCAACTAATTAAATATATCTATCCAAGTTATGGAAAATCCCTCATATAGTGACCGGTACCTCTACACCAGAAGCAAACTAAGAAATTCAAAGCCTACTAAAACAAACCTGAAAGACCTAAAACACTACCCTGATCTAGCCTTCTCCAAGCATAAAAATAAAGATCTAGACCTCTATTATACATATAGCTATGATCATTTATTCCCTAGGCCCTATGTCCAGAAAACATTACATACCTCTATAAAAACTACTCTCAAAACACTCAAGTGAACTGATCCCACAAAAAAAGAGGCGACCCAATTGGTCTTCCCTCTATAAAGGTCCTTCTCCATTATTTATCCATCCTAAAAATTAGAAAATATGAAGTCTACACCATCGAAATCCACCAAACGTAACCTGTGCAATCTCTCATAGTAACCAAGCAAGAATATATAAGCGTCTAACCTAGGATCTACATCAAATAAGAATGAATTTGTCCTCATGAACTCTACATACCTAATATGTGCCTTCATGGACATAAAAGATAAGGTCACTAAATGTGAAGCAATTCTCAACTATGCCTCACCGATACTATGAGAACCAATAGTAGGCATACGTGTATCTAGAGTCTAAAGCCCTGAAGTAGTATGCTAGACCAAAATAGGAGCCACTCTTTGGAGTAAACCAAAACCCCCAATAAAGAATGCTCAATCACAGGTATGATCACAAGTTGTTCTATACTGGCCCCAATCCTTATAACTCACTAGACCCACCACTACTAACAACTTTAGAACCTTAAAAAGAAAACTCTAACCTAACCTCTATCTATTTTAGTTATTCTGATCCGACCTCTACCTCAAACCTTGCTTCTTCCAGCAACCAAATTCATGGGCTCTAAATCTTATCCATGAAAAAATGGATGCTCACTATTTGTGAGAGAGAAAATAAGAATTTTTGAGTTATACAAAGCTCTAAATTCCCAAAATAGTGCAAAGGAATAAAAATATCCTAAAGTCCTATAGCCTCTTAAAGATAGATAATGGATATATCTGCATGATCCATAAGAATCTACTAGACTCAACTTGTACTAATGAGACCAATAAACCTGGGATCTAATACTAATTTTTCATAATGAAAAATAGGCACATGATGACAATTGTAAAATAAGACAAGTAAGCCTAACCCATCCCAAAGAATACAACCATTCCTAAAGAATGAATAATCCCAATATGAACATACAAATATATATAAAACTAATGATAATACACACTTAAAATTTCTTAGATATGAATAAAAACATAAGACCTAAACAAAGAGATCTGAGATATTCCAAAGTTCACCAACCACTACCTCTATCTCTGCTATATCAACTCCAATGGAATGCGATCTACCATCTAACAATAATGCTAATACCTGCACGTGGTACAAAAAAATAAGAAAAAGAAAAAAATGCAAGGGTGAGTACCAAAGTATATGTACTTAGCAAGCATCATCAATAACTGACCCTAATCCAAAGCAATGGAGAGAGCCACCATCACAACTGCCCAAGGATTCCTTCAATCGATTGATATTTCTTAATTACATCTTTTTAGCCTAGTAGGGTAACCCTACATAATGGTTAATATATTTACCAAAAATAGGGTACACATACTGACACGACCTAAATTAGGGCCTTCTAATATTGGGTCATGTCAAATTGGTATTAGAGCCCTAGGCTCATAGTTAATTAGGTGTCTACAAAGCCACATTGAGTAGAGTCTCTTTTTAGAGTGTGTAGCATGCCACACATATAAGGGAGAGGCTGCAAGGTATTTACAAATATTTCTCTTTCTTGCATTTTATTTTCAAAATATAGAGTCAAAGGTTCTAAACTCTTATCTAATTTCTATTTGTAAACTTTTTAGATTATGCCTCCTTGATGATCTGAAGCTTATATAAACTCCTCTATCCTACTCGAGGATAATATTTATGGGACTCGTTCTACTTATAGAGTCCAGACCCAGTCTAAGGGTACAGTTCTTGATTGTCCTATTAGAGTTCCACCAGATCCCTTTAGTCTTTCTCGATCCCCTTAGGCTGATGTGATGAATGTTGAGTTTCATCAGTCTATCCATATGTTGGCTCGGTTGGTAGCTTCTCAATTTGAGCATGGTATTTCTTTTACTCTAATTTCTAAGGCCACAAGGGTTGGCCAGTTTATAAGGTTAACCCATCTTATGTTCATTGGAGTAAAGGTTGAGGAGGATCCCTAAAATTTTCAAACTGAGATAGAAACTATCTCTCATGTCATGTATGCCACGAATGTGGAGGGTGTGGAATTTGCTGCCTATTAACTGAAGAATGTAACATACTAATGGTATGAGGAATGGGAATAAACTAAGTGTGATGGTGCTGGGTCAGCTCTATAGGAGGATTTCTCTAATTCTTTCCTGGACCACTTTCTTCCTCAGGAGCTAATAAAATCAAAGGCGGAAAATTTTCTTAATTTGAAGTAGGGTAAGATGTCTATCAAAAATTATACATTAAAGTTTTACTAGTTATCTCGATATGCTTTGGAGATAGTTTCTAGAATAACGGATAGAATAAGGAGGTTTGCTTTCAATTTGTCCTAAGACTTGATATTAAAAAGTAAGGATTCTTTGTTAAACAAGGTCATGAATATATTCAGGTTGGTTGTGTACATCAAGCAGGTTGAGAAAGATAAGAAGAAATAGGTTGAGTTAAGAAAGAGGCAGGGAAAGAAGTATAAATTTTCTGAGCAGGGTGGTGGCCAATAGAAGGGTAAAATAGATGGTGGTAAGTGGCCCAAGAAGAAGTAACTTAATTTTGGGTGTTATTTGACAACTAGTACTCCATACCAAAATCCATCGAGTGATATGTGTTTCTATGGTGGAGATAACTTTAAGGCATAGGATTCTTAATCTCAGGCTAGTGGGACCCAGTCAGCTCTATCATATCCTCCTTGTAGGTTTTGTGGTAGGTTATATTAGGGTTTTTATGCTGAGAGGAGGGATATGTGCTTCAATTATGGTTAGCCAGGGCACATGCTAAAAAATTATCCGGTTGGTAAGGTTTCTTTAGGAGCAAACAAGGTTCTATTTACTTCATCATTAGCTCCAACACCATAGGGTGCACCATCTAGTTCTGGCATTGGTCAAAACTTTCTCTATGATCTCACTACCTGATAGGAGTTTGAGGCATCGCCTAATGTCATGAATGGTATATTAAAACTCTTTTCCTGAGATGTGTACTATTTACTTGATCCGTGGTCTACAATATCTTATGTGAGCCCATTTTTGGCTGTATTTTTTTTCTCGAGGTTATTTTAAACCCTTTTCTATTTCTACCCTGATAGGTGACTTTATGATTGCTAGAAGAGTCTATAGGGGGTGTGTGGTATCTGTTGTTAGTAAGAAAACTTTAGCAGATTTTTTAGAATTAAATATAGTGGATTTGAAGTTATATTAGGGACGGATTTATTGTACTCATGCTATGCTTCTCCAAATAGTTGAAGGTGTATGGGAAGAATTATCTGATTCATGACTTAGAATTGCTTGCTGTGGTGTTCACATTGAAAATCTAGTGTCACTATCTTTATAGTGTGCATGTGGATATCTTTTCAAATCATAAGAGTCTGTAAAATGTATTTACTCAAAAGAAGCTTAACCTCAAGCAAAGAAGATAGCTTGAGCTTCTAAGGGATTATGACATGAGTCTTTATTAACATCTAGTTAAAGCTAATATAGTTGCTGATGCTCTTAACATGTTATCCATGGGAAGTCTAGCTCTTGTGGATGAAAGAAAGCAGGATTTGGTGAAGGATATTCACCAATTGGCTAATCTTAGAGTTTGCCTTTTGGACTCTGAGAATAGTGATGTATTTGTGCAGGAAGTGGTGTGGTCATCACTTGGTGCTGAAATCAATGAGAAACAAATGTTAGAGCCTATCTTGGTTAGGATCAAGGATGATGTAGGTGGATAGAAGGTGATGGACTTTGAGATTAGTGGTGATGGTGCCTTGTGGTACCAAAGAAAGGTTATGTGTTCTTGATGTAGATGGTTTGTGAGAGAGAATCTTTCTTGAGGTGCATGAGTCGCACTATGTTGTTCATCCTGGTTTGATGAAAATGTATTATGACCTTAAAGAGATGTATTGGTGGAACAATATGAAAAAAGAAATGGCTAGCTTTGTGGCTAAGCGCATGGTGTACCAACAATTGAAATTTTAGAACATTAGGCCTGGAGGATTGTATCAAGAAATTGAGTTTCCAGAGTGGAAGTGGGAAGTGATCAATATGAATTTTGTTATCATCCTCCCTCAATCTTAGATTCGGTTTGGGTCATCATGGATTGGATGATAAATTCGGCTCACTTTTTTCTAGTGAGGACAAATTTCTTAGCTGAGGATTATGCAAGGTTGTACCTTCAAGAGATAGTGAGGTTGCATGGCGTACCTATTTCTGTCATCTCTGATTGTGATATGCAGTTTTTATTTCACTTTTAGAGGTCGTTTTAGAAAGGGTTGGGGACTAAAGTGAGTCTAGTACTGCTTTTCATCCATAGTTGGATGGGAAAGTAGAAAGAACTAAGGATATTCTTTGAGCTTGCATTATTGACTAAGGTGGTAGTTGGGTTAAGCACATGCCTCTTGTAGAGTTTGCTTAGAATAATATCTACCACTCTAGTAGTGGGATGGCTCCATTTTAAGCATTGTATGGTATGAAGTGTAGGTCTCTTATTGGATAGTTTGAGCTTTGTGAGGCGGATATGTTTGGTCTGGACTTGGTCCACTAAGATGTAGAGCAGGTGAAGGAGATTTGGGATAGGCTTAAGGTTTCCCAAAGTTGCTAGATATCCTCTGTGAATATGAGGCACAATGACTTATAGTTGGAGGTTGGAGATAAGGTATTCCTAAAGGTGTCTCCTATGAATGGAGTGATGCGGTTTGGGAAAAAAGGGAGGCTCAGTCCCCGATATATGGGTCCTTATGTGATCTTGAAGAGGGTTGGTAATATTTCATATGAGTTGGAATTACCTTCTAGTTTGAGCTCCATTCACTCGGTGTTCCATGTCTCTTTGTTAAGGAAGTGTATTAATGATCCATCTGAAATTATGCCTAATAAGGATATCAGTATTTTGGATTCCCTATCTTATAAAGTGATCTCGGTTGAGATCTTGGATCATCAGGTTTGTTGGCTATAGACCAAGGATGTGGCCTCAGAAAAGGTTCTATAGAGGAACCATAAGGTAGAAGAGGACACATGGGAAGCTTAATATGACATGAAGTCCAAGTATCTGTTCCTATTTTCTACTCCAGATATTCATGATGGTATATGTTCTATATTATTTTCAAACTTTGTTAAAGAAAAGATTTACTTCCTTGGTATCTTTGTTTTCTAACTTGGTTAAACGTAAGGGTAGAGATATTTGGTGGTTTAATCGTGCTTCTACTCCTTGTTCCATCATTTGAGGATGAATGATCCAAGTAGGGGAGAATTGAAACACCCTGGGTTCTGGTCCTTGCAAACTTTTATGAGCTTGAGCCTTCTTTTGACTATACGACTCATCATACTAGGCGTATGGTGAGGGTACAGGTCAGGTGAACAAACTCGTAGGATGTCCACTGTTTGGTGGTCAAGTTTCTGTTGTGGTTATAGTTTGGTGGTACGGGTTATATGGTTTGCTAATAGGTCGTTGGATTGATCATTCACTTAATCTAAAACTTAATGACTTGACTTGGCTCTAAGTATGAGTAGATCACTATGATCCGTGAGGATAGAGTATGAGTGGTATAGTGGATTCGTACATTGTCCAATGTCCTACCCTTTGATTCTATCTTGGATGCGACTTATGGGTATGTAATACCCCACATTTTGGACTAGAATGAAAATCCATCATTCCTATGCGTAGACGTTTCAAAAGCCTTGAATCCTATGTAAATTTAGAGTGTTAATCAATTATGTAGTGTGGGAATCTATTTGAGTATGAATTTAGGTCATAGAGGTCCCTAACTCAAGTACAAGTTGAATGCTTTCCTATCGTTCAAGTTTTAGTGAGCGTCAAAACTTAGGTCAATTTCAATTGGTCATAAATCCTTGTATATATTTAGTTAGAGGGCCAACTATATATCAAATGAAATCTATTTGAATTTGCTTTCCAATGATACAAATTTCGCCCAAATCCGACACCAGAGCAAGAAGTTATGACTTTGGAAAGTGGAGTACATTGCCTAACGTAAGGTGTGCAACGCACAACCTAAAGCATACCATAAGGTGTGTGACGCACAACCTAATATGTACGATAAGGTGTGAGACACACACCCTAATGTATTTGATAAAGTGTGCGCCGTAAATGTTGTAATCTAGGTGACTTAAAAAGTCCGTTTTTGGGGCAAAATGGTCGTTTTCCCACCCCTATATGATGCCTAAACACGGAATTAAGCCCTTATTTTACCAAACATATTCTTTCTCTCAAAATCCTCTCAAGAACACAAGCTAGGGTTTTCATAGAAATTTAAGTTCAAGCAATTCTCTCCAACAATCTTTATGTAATTAAGAAATACGGTATGTGTAGTGTTCATCCACGGATACCTTTCATCCGTGGAGGTCAAGAAAATCATGTTTTAAATAATATATTATGATCTTTATGTTGTTGTGTGATTATGTTCATGTTGATGGTTGTTAATTGAGTTTCAAGATGGTATCTAAACGTGTTTCCAAGAAATGTATTGGCATGTTAGTTGGAAACCCATGAATTTGGGTGGTTCAAAATTTTTAAATTTGTTAAGTACACCTTTGCTCAATATTGTGCATGTAAGGTATTTGATAAATTTCCTAGAATGATAAAAATCATGTATTATAACTTAGGGGTGAACTATATGATAAATTCATGCTAGTCTATTACGTTCAAAGAGCTCACTTATCATTATTGTGCAATATATGTGTTAATGGAATGTATATGATGATTGGGGAATGGATTTATAGTATCTATATGCCTTCCATGCTATGAACAAGATCATGATTTTGAAGTATCACATTAGTTAACCCCAAATTATTACAATATGAACTAAATGTTACATGTTTGCCATTCCCTTATTCTTAAATGGTTTCCATACCATTGTTATGAATAGTATATGATGTCGGAATTCCCATGATATTAAAATATGAGATTTATGACTTGATTATAAGCATTCCTATCTATGTTAGATATTATGATGACTATGTACTTTATGAAATCCCTCACTCATGTATTATGGATAGTTATTGATGGTCATGTACTCAAGAAAGTCAAGTTGTGTCAGTTTTCTTCCATCGAGTCCTGGGGGTACTTGTACCCAAAAAATGTAGCTGTGTGCCTAGAGCCATGACATGTTATCATGATACTCTTAGTCAAGTCATGATCTATAGAATTCAATCAGTCATGTGACTCAGGAAAACTCAGTAGTCTCAGTAATCTTAGTAGTCCAGTAATGTTAGTGCTCAGTAACCTCAGCAACCTCAGTATTCACAGTTAATCTCTGTAATTTCAGTACGCTCAACAAGTTCTTCGAATTCTATACATTCCATCAGTCATCAGAATCCAGTAAACTTAGTTTAGCTCCACTAAACAATACCACTAGTATCAGTCCAGTTAATCAGTATAAGTTCAGCTAATACATTCAGTTTAGTTATTCTGTTCAGCTTAGTTATTCAGTTCAGTATCCTTTAGATAGGAGTAGAAGTTAGCACCGAGTGAACTTAAGGATAGGAACTCACCTGCCAGTTCAGGGTGTGATTCTTAGCAGTCATCCTTGTGTTCCAGAACTATGTAGCCAGCATAAGTTGAGACATCTTAACCGGTCATATTAGGGTGGATGAGGTGGCATAACTTGTCAGTTTAGGGTTCCCACCATTCTAATTTGAGTACCTGCCAGATAAGGGTCACTCACAGTTGTCTTTACCAGTGGTGCGGTATTGACACCTCTTTAGTTGCGGCAGAGACTAGACCCCAACATAGCTATATGCATTATTGGGGCATGTCGGTTAGAAAACTACTTTCCACAGTCTCAGTTTTAGTCCTAGTCTCAGTAAAATAACTCAGATAGTTCATCATACTTCTAGATTGTTAGATACAGTCAACTTAGAAATAGAATAGAACTCAGATAGTTCCTTTAGATTTATGGACTGTTAGATACCGTCACTTATGCTATTAGTTATATTAGTTCTTAGAACTCATGTTATCAGTCACATCAGTTATTAAAATTCATAATAGCAGTATTCAGCTTCAGGACTATTAGGCACAGTCAACCAGACCAATTTTTTATAATCAGAACTGCCATATACAACTATTCATGTATCAGTAACATAGTACTATTCACTTAGTATTTAGTCATACAATATCAAATCCTCACTTATTAGTGATTTGCATACTCATTATTTAGTTTCAGGATTGTTAGACACAGTCAATCAGACCAGTTTATCATAATTCGAACCATCAAAAATAGTTGTTCTACTATTTAGTATCTCAATATCAATACACTCATATTATCAGTATTCAAACTCAGTAGTAAGTATTTCCATGAGTTTAGTTATAGTTATGTATGTATGTATGTATTCTCACGTTCATATTAGTTAGTATTTTTCATACATATAACCATTTACATTTAGCCTACCTCACTCGTATACTCAATACATTCAGATGTTCTGATGTATTTACAATATGGTGCTTTCTCTTATGTTACACCATAGGTTCAGAGGCATGAGCTCCAAATCAACAGTAGCATTCCAGTATTCAGAGTTTGCAGTGAGTCCTTCTCATTTGAGGATGATATGATTATTGATTTATTTACTATTTTAGTTCAGTTTCTAGATGAAGTTAGTTGGGGACATGTCCCGTCAACTCCTTATTCAGACAGTTTAGAGGCTTTAAAGACTATAGCATATTAGACATTTATTTCAGATTTGTTTTGGTATTGTTATACCATTTTCAGACATTGTCTTATTAGATGTTTATTCAGATTTGAACCTTATGGACATTCACTACATGTTTCCGCATTTTTATGTTATATTATGCAATGTACAGGTATAAATATCAGTCATGGGTTAGCTTGTCGTTCTTCGGGGTCATGAGCACCGTGTAGCATTCTAATTTAGAAAATTGGGCTGTTACAAACTTGGTATCAGAGCCTAAGGTTCGATAGAGTCCTAGGAAGTTTGAAAGCCGCATTTAGTAAAGTCTTGTACATACGTGTGTTGTGCACCACACTTATGTGCAGGAGGCTATGAGATGTTTTAGGAATAGCTCCCTTCTTTCATGTCTTAGATCGTGCTATAGAAAGGTTCTCTAAGAAACTCATGTAGATTCTTATCATGCTTCACTCATGTTAATTTGACCTTACTATCAAGGTAACAGAAATAGTGAAGCTTAAGTCCTAAAGATTGGGCTTTCTCAGACAGTATCCCATCAGTTAAGTTATGTTCCAAAGTTGTACGGATCTCTTTCATGATCATGAGAACTCATTCTCGAACCTAGATTTAGATATGCCATCATATCCCTTCTCAAAATACTATGATCGCATGTGACCAAGAGTTAGAAGCATGAAACCAGGAATTTAGCAGTAGATAAGTTGGGATATGATATCCAGATTAAATAGATTATTTATTCATGGGGATAGTTAGGCTATAATGAATCAATAGGCTTGAACAATGCGAGTTAGAAATTTAAGTTTATTGACTTGAAATTAAGCATGAAGGTGTGAATGTGATATTAGTAGTATGTGAGGAAACAGATAAAGATGATGTATTTAGTAAGGCAAGCATGTGTTGATCAAAGTGTAAGTATGTGATGATGATTTCAGTGCAGTTCAAATGATGGCTTAAAGATAAGGGAGAGATAATAGATCAAGTAACCAAGTTAGGCTCTCAGATTCCAGTAATAGTGCCGGTATGTATATAAAAGTAGTTAGGGAAGGAGATTCCCGACCCGTCCTTATCTCAGCATAAAGCTTCGTACTTCAGTCAGCATAGTGCCTATGCATGCTTCATTCTCAGATTCCATGGATATAGCTTATGTTCACACGTATTCCATAGAATTGTATGTGCTTTCAGTTCCCTGTATAGGAAGTTCAGTTCTAGATCACTCAGTGTTACAAATCAGTTCATGAACTCAGAAATTCCAGACTCAGGTCATGCAGCTCATGACTCATGTAAACGTATCATGCTCCCCAGTATACTCAGTTTTCATGACTCATGCTACGCTCTAACTGATAAGATAAATTCAGAATATATCATGTATATACTTAGTTTAAAACTTTTTGGTAAATCCATGTTGTTGATATTCTATTCCTCAGGTTTCAGTCATGTGTCATGTTCAGTCAATATCCACTCATGTTTCAGGTTCTCCTGATTTAACCCTTCATAAGCTCTCTTTATGAGAATAGTGTAGTGTTGAGAAATTTCTTGAATGGGAAAGAGTTAATGTTTTATGTTAAGAGTAGATTATTGCATGCATGTTTTATACGAGGGTGTAGATATGAAGATAGGCTTGAATATCCTGTTAGTATGCAAGCAAAGGGCTAGTAAGAGGTAGTACTTAGAAACTGGAAAAAAATTCAGAGTGTGAATGTATATTCAGATCCTTGACTTATGTCAGCCTTCATTAGGTGACTATCATAACTCAGTTGCTATCTCAATTATAGTTTAAGTACTCAACACTCAGTAATTAGTGCTCAGTCTCAGAATTAAGCACTTTAGTATCAGTCAAAACCTCAGTTTTAGTATTCAATTATCGGGACCCAACATTTAGTTCCAGTATGGATCCTAGTTACTATCTTAAGTTATAGTGTTAGCTTCAGATCTGTATTCAGCTCAGAAACTCAATTCAGTTTTAGAATTGCTTGACCTTAGCATACAATTATCAACTACTCAGTTATAGGTATTCCAATACCTCAGTGTATGGAATGTTTCCAAATTATGTAATACGCTTGGTACTGCATTTTCAGACAATATAGCTTTCATGAAATCCATGATCAGTTACCTCAAGTTACTCATTTAGTCCCTTCTCATATGTATTCTTTATAGCCTCAGCCCAGCTACTCAGATTAAGTACAATTCAGTCTTGCATACCTAGCATTCAGTGACCAGTTACTCAGTTAATCAAATAAGTCAGTATGTCTATGCATTCGTGCATCATGCTTCAGTTTCAGATCTTAGATAATCAGTCACAATTTTGTAATTAGGTGCCTTGTGCATCGCCTAAACTTCCTCAATATCTCAGCAAGGTTAGTCCAGCATCCTTCAAGGGATATAGTGTCCCAAGGGGGAGACACACTATAGCCCCCAAACTTCCTTGGTTTAAATAAGTCATTTTCTTTGATGTATCTATCTTGTAGGAAGTGTTACTTATGACCCGACCCTCTAGCTTCAAAACTCAGCAGTAAGCCATATACTCAATGGCTCAATGTAGCCACGATACGATACTCTGTCCATGTCACACAAGACAGACTCAGTTCAATTCATGTATTATGTTCTAGACTTAGTTATGTTCTTATGTTTTCGCTCATGCATATTGAGTAATCAATCTTAGACTCAATAATATTTTCAGTTCATGGTAGTAGTCTTCTTTGAGATTACTCATTCTCATGTTCAAATTTCAATACAAACTTGGTATTCAGCTCTATGCTCAATTGCCAGTTCAAACATGGTATCTTTACCATTGCATATTAATTTTCATGATCATGAGCCAGTTTATTCATATATTCACGCATCAGATATGCGTGATTAGCTTATCAGTACTCTCCCTCATGTACTTATGAATCAGTTACACATTAATCAGATATGCATGTTTAGTATGATATGTTTAATTTATCAATCATATCATCCATGAAATCACAATCAGTCATTCATACTCTATATTTATGTCAGTTGTCTTTTCTCTCATCTCAGCTAGTCTCATATGTGGATGAATATTCCTAAAGGGGAGATATTGTAATACCACATATTTTGGACTAGAATGAAAATCCATTATTCCTATGAATAGACATTTCAAAACCCTCGAATCCTATGTAAATTTAGTGTATTAATCAATTATATTGTGTGGGAATGTATTTGAGCAAGAATTTAGATCATAGAGGTTCCCTAACTCAAGTACAAGTTGAAAGCTTTCCTATCGTTCAAGTTTTAGTGAGCGTCAAACTTGGGTCAATTTCAATTGGTCATAACTCCTTGTATATATTTAATTAGAGGGCTTACTATATATCAAATGAAATCTCTTTAAATTATCTTTCCAACAATACCAATTTGTCCCAAATCCAACACCTGAACAAGAAGTTATGACTTTTCAAAGTTGAGTATGTCGCCTAACATAAGGTGTGTGACGCACAACCTAAAGTATGCCATAATGTGTGTGATGCACAACCTAATGTGTGCGATAAGGTATGCGACTCACACCCTAATATGTGAGATAAAGTGTGTGCCGCATATGTTGTAGTCTAGGTGACTTAAACAGTTTATTTTTGGGGCAAAGTGGTCGTTTTCCCACCCTTATATAATTCCTAAACACGAAATTAAGACATTATTTCACCAAAACATATTTTTATATAAAAATCCTCTCAAGAACACAAGCTTGGGTTTCATAGAAATTCAAGTTCAAGAAATTCTCTCCATCAATCTTCATGTAATTAAGAAATAAGGTATGCGCAGTGTTCATCCATGGATCCCTTTCATCCGTGGAGCTCAGGAACCATGTTTACATACTCAGTATTCAGTTTTAGGACTGTTAGACACAATCAATCCGACTAGTTCTTCATAATTTGAACTGTCAAAAATAGCCGTTCTACTATTCAGTATCTCAGTATCAGTACACTCAGGTTTTTAGTATTCAGATTAAATAGTCAGTATCTCCATGAGTTCAGTTACAGTTACGTATGCATGTATGTATTCTCATGTTCATATCAGTCAGTATTATTCATGCATATAAACCTTTACATTTAGCCTACCTTACCGTATACTTAGTACATTAAGACGTACTAAAGTATTTACGTTATGGTGCTTTCTCTTATGTTACACCATAGGTTCAGAGGAACGAGCTCCAGATCAACAGTAGTATTTTTGTGTTCAGAGTTTGCAATGAGTCCTTCTCATTTGAGGACGATATGATTATTGCTTCATTTACTATTTTAGTCAGTAGCTAGATGGAGTTAGTTGGGGATATATCCTATCAACTTCTTATTCAGACAGTTTAGAGGCTTTCCAAACTATAACATGCCATACAGTTATTTCATATTTGTTTTGGTATTGTTATACCATTTTCAGTCATTGTCTTATCAGATGTTTATTCATATTTGAACCTTATGGCTATTCAGTACTTGTTTCTGCATTTTCATGTTATATTATGCAGTGTACAGGTATAGATATTAGTCATGGGTTAACTTGTGGTCCTTCAGGGTTATGAGCACCATGTAGAATTATGATTCAACAAATTGAGGTATTACAGAGTACTACTCGTATGTTATGGGTACGAGTGGGAAAGGGGAGTCGTATGGTGGAAAGTGTGTGGATGTCCTACTTTCTATTTTGGTACTAATGGATGGTACCACTCATTTGATGTGGGTATGAGTGGAGGGATCCAACTGTACTCACCTAAGGGAATGTTTACAGTTTATGCTGGGGTAATCTGGACATTTCCCCTCTTAACTTCCTTTAACCCCGCGACTTAAAACACTCTTGGGACTTTATTAACGTACTATTCCTAAATTAAACACTCTAAAATCTCTCTCAAAACTCTTAGTTCATAAAGTGTCTAGGGTTTCTTTAAGGTGGTCAATTGAGGCACTCAAGGGTGCTTTCTCTACATATTCTTTGGTTTCTAAGGCATGTTAATCCTCCCTCATTGTTAGTTTAACTAAAAAACATGTTTTAATGGATGGTTTTCATGTTATTATTATGGTAATCTTTGGGTTTTGAAATATATGTTGGGGGTTATAGTTTTTTTATGGTTTGGTAATGCTTTCCCATGTTTTAATTATGGTTTGCATGTTATATTATATGGTTTTGAATATATGATTGCATGGTAATGGTCAATTGATACTTGGTTTTGGTTTTGAAAATTATATGCCCTACACTTGTTTGTTAAAATGCCAATGAGAATTTTTTGTCACATAGTTTGACTTTTATTGAAAACCTTGCATTGTAAAATATGTCAATGAAACTCTAAATGGTTTGATTGAATTAAATGATTTTGAAAGGCCTTGGTGGCCAAATTTTTGATTCATTGGAAATCCTATGGGGTACATGGGAATTGATACGCCCAAATTACACCTCTCTTATAAAATAGTAAGTAGTTGCTGTCAAATATAGAACACAACTAGGTTGGGGTCGAATCCCACAGGGAATATGGTGCCAATTAAGTTGTATGCAGATTAGTTTACTTTTAATCATTCATTTTCGTAAAAAAAATGGGGAATTTGATTTAGTTCACAAATTAATGGTTTCAGTTTAACAAGATGAAACATATGTAGTAGTATTCAAATTCAGAGAAATAGCAAGGTAGGGCTATGTCCACCTTGTAGTTGTCAATACTTTCAAACTATGGGCTTTACAAATTCATACATATATCGTGCTTACAGAGAAATATATTGTATTTAATAACATAATCCTAGTGTTTCTCAACCATCAAGGACTAATTCACTTTAGTTCTCTCGAATTAAAATTGTTTACAAAAACAATACGAAATCTCCAAACAGTTAATCTTGTTAAGGCACTAACATATGAAATAGGGGTTGAAAATCCTAGTTTATTGTCACTACTCTCTTTTCCGAACCTCAACCTTTCTATCGAACAAGTTGAGTTTTAAGGCACATCCTCTATATTTGCAACCACGATAATTCAAGATAAATGAAGAGAGTATGATATAAGCAGATCAATACATGATGAATTAAAAAACCCAAAGTAATAGATTGTATACTACAAAGCTTCCATAACCCTAATAATAACCTTAGCTACTCATGAATAAAACAGAAATCACAATAGAAATATTCATCATCCAAAAAGTAAAACCAATTTTGGTGGAGAAGAAGAAGTTGCATTTCTCCCCCTAGTAGTAAGCTGCCACTCTCCTCTCTCAAAATATTACAGAATAATCAATAATGAATAAAAATTCAGCATCAGGTCTTTTAATAATATCTTCTCTCATAATTGCCTTCTAAATCCCTAAACTAATTATTAATGACAAATTAGTCTTGGGCATAGTTTCTAGACACCACATTTGGTCCAACAAGCTACTTTTCTCCATTGTGTGATGTGTCATCCGCAATCCGTAGTCCCATCATGTCTCTATCTACCTCATTAACACCTGAAATTATGCTAATCACATTGGTTAGCTCAATTACATTAAAGTAGAGTAAAAAATAAGAAACTAGTCACTTTGTTCTCAAAACTTAGCTAAAATATGGGTAAGTTATGGTGCTTAGGCATATAATTACACCCAAGATCACCACCCCACATTAAAGGTTTGTTCATCCCTGAACAACTTATCCATTTACGCATACACAAGATTTAAGACCCACAAAGGAAACACAAGATGCTCAAAGAGGCAAACACAATGAATGTGAAACAAGAAGTAGATTAATGAATCATTACTGGAGACAACCTATTCTCAAGAATAGACTCATTAAGTTGGAAAATTCATGCATACCGTTTAAGCAAAGAAATTATATAAATTACCCAACCTTCATCAACCATGTTCCTTCATAACAAGAAAGTTACCCATAATCACTCACAATCATGTGATTTCTAACAATTTGGATATAAGAATCAATTTGCACTCGCTCTCACAAAGGATTCTCAAATTATAACTAATGACCATAAGCTCGCCCTTAGTGTAATGCTCTACTAATATCAGAATCCTAAGATTAGGATCAAATAGGTCTTTTACAGGTTGTAATGCAGGCTAAAGGATGGGTAGGAACTATTTTGGCCAGAAATAGTGACTATCTTCCCTAAGCACTTTAATAAACTACATTATGCAACTAATACCAATTTCTAACAACCAATTCATACCACTTTCATCTATCCATATCTTTTGTTTTCACCCTATCCCATTAAACTTAACTAATAACACTATGGTGAGAGTATGCAACCCTTTCAAATATATATATATATATATATATATAGTTACACCCATTACACATTGCGCACCCCTATGATAGCCATCCTCAACTTAAGTGATTTGCCTTAGTTGAGGTGCACAATGTCCAAGAAGGACCAGGACCAAAACAAGTTCATTTTAACATGTCTGGGATATAATTTAGAACTTTTTAAATAATTTTCGCTACTCCTAACCACATTAATTGCACACGCCAATAACTAGACTTTAGGGCGTTAATTTCACCCTTTTCCTACTATTGTCAAACTCCTAACTCAAATTGATTTTACATTAAAGCACTTAGGAACTTTTGGAGAAAATTACAGTCTATTAAAGAATGGGTTAGGCTACATATGAAGCTAATAAAAGAACAAGCTAAAGGATCAACGGGGCTAGCTAAGAAATGTTCAAAGGTAGGTCAAAAGAAGGCATAAACAATGGCTTTCAAAGAAATGCCTAAATCATCTCTTAAACTGACAATATTTATTTTGCTTTCCAAACACCAGGAAAGTTCTAGCATTAGTTGCAATAAAGAATATACAACAGCCTTACACATTCATGGCACATGATTAACTCAATTAGGAGCATTATAGATTCTCCACCCAATAATTAAATGAATTCAACTAAAACCAACAATCACAACAATAATCACAACTAGAGCCAAGACATTTTAAACGTTATGATCCATCGCATACTCATGCTATAATTCCATATGATCCACAAGAACATTTACATGCAACAAATGACTAATTTTGTCTTAAGACAGTCGACATCCATCTATCATCGACAAAAACACCTAACTATGACTAAATCAAACAAACATCTAACAAGAAACAAAATAAATAAAATAAGTAATCCTATCACAGAAGTATACTAAGGAGAAGGTACTAAAGAAACCAGCTACCCCTTACTTAATCTAGGCACTATCGCCAGTGCAAATAACAAGCTAAAGAACCTGGCTAGTAGTACTTTTCATCCACATTAGGTGTCATGCCACCTGCATAGATATCATCATCGAAGCTATTTTCTTGTGTTCATCACATCACCCATGTCAGCCATACATAATTAAACTAATTACAATTAAGATAAAGGTTGTGAAGTCACCACCCCACACTTAATTTGTTAGTATAAACCAATTAAGTGTTATCATCGGGCACTCAGACTTCACTGACATACACTTTGATATGGTGCACCAATATTAGTCACAATACAATTCACTTACTTTAATTTCCCTAATTCTATTTCAATGAAGCACTTTTTGAACAAAATCATGTCCTACAACTTCAACCATATAAGGATATACAAAATACTATAACTTTCACATGATTTTCTTAACATTATGTTCAAAACAATAAGATGAAAACTAATGGTTATACAACTACCATGTTGGTTATGAACAATTCACTAAGATGTTCAAAATCCTTCTTTGACATAGACATGGTAAGAATTTAATTCATAATCATCAAGAAATCAATTAACTATAACAAAAGGTCACAATAACTAAGGGTTAAGAAAGAAAAACTTACCTTGAAGATGGAAGATTGAGGAAGAAAGTGGGAAATTCTTGAGATTATTAAGCAAAGAGTATTCTTGAAGGACAAAGAGAATGGTGAAGGAGAAATCTTGTATGGCTTGGGGATGAAATAAGGATGAATTTGGGAATTTAGGGTGTGGAGTCTATTGAAAGAATGAAATTTGGGTCGGGTTGACCCAATTCAAAGAAGGATGTATGTTAAAATTGGAAGGGTGTGCGACGCACAAGCTATTGTACAAGTTTAAGTGTGCGTCGCATTGGTTATCACATACATGAAATAGTGAGCATATGCGGTATGGTGTGCATCGCACATGTTATCACACAAAGGTGAGTATCCGGTGCATAAGCAATCGCCAGCATTAAGGTATGCGCCGCACATGGTAACACCTACTTGAGAAAGTAGGCTTACGCTATGTCCTAGGTGATACCCTTGCCATGGCCTATGTAAACTTGGATGCCATATACCCCATTCTTCATATAAAGTATTGAGAAAGGTTTGTACCGTAGGGGATTTGCCCTCGTACCCCCATCGAGGTCAGTGGTGGGCTCTAAGATTGGGCCTATCGGCCTGATCCCTATGCTACCACCATAGACCACTTTGAAAATCACAAAATAAAGTCACACCGCAAAACTTTGGGGGGGGGGGGAGGCAGATTAACATAATTTGGGTCACAACTCTAACACGAGTCATGACTCAAGCCTTAAGATTTGACCACTCCAACTTACCTGTAATATTCCCATTACTCCTAAACTTCCCACTGTTGACATGGTTCAATTCCAAACCAAATTTTGTACCAATCATCTCCTTAGTACTTCATGCACCTACACTTGAGAAAACACACTAAAAAATGATTAGAAGGATGGATTTCCTCCCATCAAGTGCCATAGTTTCGGTCATGGCTCGACTCTTATTTTTGTATTTTTTTTAATATGATAAAATGAAAATAAAATCATGGGTTGCCTCCCATGCAACGGTTGATTTAATGTCGAGGTATGACTCGATTATCTTGACTACTCAGGCTTCGTCAAGATATATTAATGATACCGTTTGTACCTCATCTTCATAGAATGCATCAAAGATTGAGAAAACACTCATCTCTCTTTATTGTTTCATGGATTTACATACTTCAAAACTAACCTCTTTCCCATTGATCCTAAATTTCAGTACATTTAACTCCAGGTTAACTAACACTCTCCTAATTACTAAGAATAGCCTAACTAAAATTATGGGTACTTTAAAGTCCACTTCACAATCAAGAATTACAAAGTTAGTAGGAAATATAAAATCGGCCACCTTTACAAGTACATCATGCAGAATCCCAACCTATCTTTTCACCGATCTATCCTTTATTACAAGTCACATGTTTATGGGTATGGGGTATCCTAAACCCAACTTATTATAAATAGCTAGTGGCATCAGATTGATGCTAGCTCCCAGATCACATAAGGCCTTAGCAAAATTGAAAGACCTAATTGTATAAGGAGTGGTGAATGCTCCTAGGTCTGCCTTCTTCTGCACCATTGAGCTTGTAGAATGGCACCACAATGATGGAGATTATCCATTGGTTTGTAGCTTATCACTCTTTTCTTTATCACAAGATCTTTCATAGACTTAGCATATCCAGGCATCTATTCCAGTGCTTCAACTAAAGGCATGTTCACTGTCAATTGCTTCAACATAGCCATGAATTTGTTAAACTTGCCTTCATCTTATTTCTTCTTTAATCTTTATGGAAATGGGGGTGGTGGCCTTGCGATTTCAACTGGAGCAACTTTAACCTCCTTTCTTATTCCTTACTCCATATCATTAACATGCTTTGGCTTAGGTGGTTGTTCTACTTCCACACTCTTCTTTTCCAACTAAAGATTCATCAACTATCTCCCAATCTATTTCGACCACATCAGTATGAGAGAATGCTTCCAATCCTGGACTAGATAATGTCTTACTGCTCCTATTGGTAATAGCCATAAACGATCCACCAGTCTTCAAATTCTGAACTGTATCACTTGGTAGAGTCCCATTCTTTCTTTGGTTGAATGTTGTGGATAATTGGCTCATCTGGTACTCCGGTTATTTAATATAATATAATTACAAATTTACTAGTTGAATCATGGAAGATAAGTCACTTTTTATTATAGTCACCCAAGAATTTGTCGCCTCAACTCCCTTTAACAGTTTCTCCATGGACATTTAGCCTGAACTGGTGGCAGTATTATCACGACTTTCAGGAGGTACGTACAGTCCAATCTTGTCACTTTTATTCTTCTAATCTTCTTGATGGTTCAAACCTTAGTTTCCTTGACCACCGGTTTAGAAAACCCCTGGTTATGCAAGTAGTTAACCTCTTCATCGGTGTTTGATTTAGCTCCCTTACCATGGAACCCCATAGCTTTGACCTTTTTTATATTCCTTGATAGCAAATGTTTCGTGAGCAGATCTATCTGGGTTTTCATGTAAGACATTCTGATCATGCTCCTCTTCTCTCCTACATTGCTGTACTGATATTATACTAGAACCAGTATTGCTTGCTACCATAGAATCTCTGGTATGCCAAGATCTACTTGTCTTGGTCATTTTTTCTAACATATACATAGCCTCATTAAAGGTGAGCTCCATAAAAGATCATCCTACAGCATTGTCCACTATTGTATTTGTAAGTGTGCTCAAAATTTTATAAAATATTTCCATCAAGTGTTCATCAGTCATCTTATGGTTTGCGCATTGAGTCAACTTCTTTTTAAACCTTGCCCAAGTCTCATGCAAAGCTTTATTAGCCAATTGACTAAAGTTGCTGATCTTATCTCTCAACTATAACATTCTGGATGGAGGAAAGAACCTTTCTAGGAAAGCTTCATTCAATTGTGTCCAATTAGTTATAGAGTCAAGAGTTAGCTCATTCAACGATAAAGTTTCCTCTCCAGACAAAGACAATGGGAACAATCTCAAATGAATAGCATTTTATCCCACTACAAGATTATCAAATAACTTACAAATAGTGATGAAATTCACCAAATATAGATTTGGATCATCACCAGGTAATCCACCTAAGAGTCCTTTCAAATTCAGTAGCTGGATCATAGTACTGGTGATGTTGAATTTCATCCCAAGAGCTACTGGTGGTATAATGATTTCCCCTTTACCTCCAGCTCCATCTAAATTTTCCTCATCATTGACAATATCAAATTGCACAGCTTGTCGGTCTAGTTTTTCTCTGAATGGACGATTTTAATTTACAGGTGCAACTACCCCTCTACATACCTCCTATTAGCTGGGTCAATTGAATCATCACTCCTAGATCCTCTTCATCTAGATTAGGTATCCGATCTAGGTTATCTGCATTCTATCAATTTAATTGAGCATTATCTAAAGCAGCTAATCTTTTAGCTTCCTGTTGGTTAGCTATTCTTTTAATGAGATGAGGTTTAGGATTCAAGGGTAATAATAGTTCTCCTAAACTTTTGGTTTGTAGCATAAACAACAATAAGCATGTAATGATCAAAAACAACAAATAAACATAAAATAAGGAAACTTGACTAACAGTTAATTAACACATATAAACTCAATCGACAACCGTATTACCCGACAATGGTGCCAAAATTTGATACGACCAAATTACACCTCTCTTATGAGAGAGTAAGTGGTCGCTGTCAAATATAGAACCCAACTAGGTTAGAGTTGAATCCCATAGAAAATATGGTGCTAATTAAGTTGTATGTAGATTAGTTGACTTTTAATCATTCATTTCCCTAAAATAGAAAGGGGGAATTTGATTCAGTTCACAAATTAATGGTTTCAGTTTAACAAGATAAACTATATGTAGTAGTATTCAAATTCAGAGAAATAGCAAGCTAGGGTTATGCTCACATTTTAGTTTTCAATACTTTCTAACTATAGGCTTTACGAATTAATATATGCATCGTGCTTACAGAGAAATGTATTGTATTTAATAACACAATCCTAGTGTTTCTCAACCATCAAAGACTAATTTACTTTATTTCTCTCAAATCAAAAGTGTTTACAAAATCAATATGAAATCTCCAAGTAGTTAATCCTGTTAAGGTATTAACATATAAAATAGGGGTTAGAAATCCTATTTTCTTGTCACTACTCTCTTTTTCGAACCTCAACCTTTCTATCAAACAAGTTGTGTTTTAAGGCACATCCTCTATGTTTGCAACCACGAGAATTTAAGAAAAACAAAGCGAGTATGATATAAGCAGATCAATACATGATGAATACAAAAACCCAAAGTAATAGATTGTGTGCTACAAAGATTCCATAACCCTAACTAATAACCTTAGCTACTCATGAATAAAATGGAAATCATAATAGAAATATTCATCATACCAAAAAGTAAACCCAATTTTGGTGGAGAAGAAGAAGTTGTGTTTTTCCCCTAGTAGTAAGCCGCCACTCTTCTCTCTCAAAATAATACAGAGTAATCAATAATGAATAAAAATTCAGCATCAAGTCTTTTAATAATCTCTTCTATCATAATTGCCTTCAAATTCCCTAAACTAATTATAAATTACAAATTAGTCTTAGACATAATTTTGAGGCGCCACATTTGGTCCAACAAGCTACTTTTTTCTTGTGTGATTTGTCATCCATAATCTGTAGTCCCATCATGTCTCTATCTACCTCATTAACACTTGAAATCATGATAATCACGTAGGTTAGCTCAATTATATCAAAGTAGAGTAAAAACATAAGAAACTAGGTACTTTGTTATCAAAACTTAGCTAAAATATGGGTAAGTTATGGGGCTTAGGCGTATAAATACACCCAAGATTAAGAATCCCCTAAGTGTTGGCTAATGACATTGCTTGCAAGCTATTGTCGGTATGACAATACCACTTTATAATGCCTTAATAATGGACTCTTAGAATTGGTGGTTTGGTTATGTGCCAAATGTTTTAATTGAGTTATATTTATGATGGCTAACCGTGAAAGTGTGAGTCCAACAAACGAACATTGGAAACTCATGTTTGCCGACATGAGGATTGGTAATGATAAACACAAACTTGTGGGGTACACATGAATCCCCTAAGTTTATACTTGTATATATATATCATAGAGGGAAAAGGGTACACGAGAATCTTTGACCCGTATGATATCTTTAGTTCACGTGGATACACATACTGGGGCCCATTCAGGGGGTAATACTGGACCCATATAGACCGTGGGTGGTTATAGGATGGACGAGCTACACAACCCAGGTTAAGGTTTTAAATAAATACTAAACCCCGTTTCCTTTCTCTCCATGGTACATATGTATATATGTATGTGATTGCATATGGTTAATTACTTTGGTTTTGAATTATAGAATTACTTTATACTTATTCCTAAGTACATGTTAGCATTCACCACTAACCCATCTTCGGGCGCTGTATCCCTACGTGATATAGGAACCGACCATACTATTTTGCCTGCCCAATGACTTGGATTTGGAGATAGCTTTGAGTTAGACTAAAGTTGCAAGCTTCAATACTCCGGAAGACTCCATTTCATGCTATGGACTTCTTTACTTTACCTTTGTTTATTGGATATTGTTTTTGGATATGGTCAGGGGCTGTCAAAACCAGATGTGCTTCATTTTTAGTTAGAGGCTTTGTATAACTACTATGTGCAAGGGCGGTGTCGGTATTGGTGTCAGCCTTGGCATTGGTGTTGGTATTCGGTCTGACACTAGTTGGATATTTGATAGGATTGTTGGTTGGTTAGGGTTATGGATTCTATTATTGTCTTTGAGTATTAATTGTTCTATTTTATTATATATTCAGAACCGAATAGAGTACAAGACGATTATGGTTGGGTATTGGGGGTGGTCTCCGGTCCCAGTGGGACTTGAGGCACTCGACACGACTAGGCCCTGGTTTAGGTCATGTCACACACTAATCTATGTGAGTTAACACTAATAATTCCATGATCAATCTATAAGGAAAGTTATTTATGAAAAAGACTCACCAATAAAATAGTTCCGATTTCCACGTGGCTCAACCAGAACAAAATATAGCCATTAATATTATTATCTCGAACCCCTCATTCAGGAATCACTATAATGATAATGCAATCAAATGCTTAAATAAGGCCTATAATTTCAAGTCAAGCCCTCATTTGGGAAACACAATGATAGATAAGTCATTCTTTTGCACAAATAAAGCCTATAATCACAAGTCAGTCCCCCACTCGAGAGGAATAATAATAAATAAAACCTTTTTAATACACAAATATGACCAATAACATTAAATCAAGTCCCCATTCAGGCATCACAATAGTTTATACTCTCAAATCAACAAGCAATATGCATATAAGTCCCTACTTGGAGACACCGTTGACACCTAATTTTTGCCGACCATAACTAGGTTTAGTTTTAGTTTTTTTTCAATTTTTAAATAAAATAAAAATATTTATTTATCCTGGTAAAATTTTTTAATATGATGTTTTAGGATAATATTTCCATTTTAAGTAGCGATTATACATTCTCGTATTGTTATGTACTAGATCAATAATATTTTATTACTTAAATAATCATTTATCAAAAAATCATCTTGGAAAATTGGTTCAACTGCATTAAATCATGATTTAAATGTAATTAATTCTCAAAAATAATTTATAAAATGATAATTTGGCAAAAATTGCAATGCAATTGACCAATTAATTTTCAATATAATTAAAATTTAAAGTGGAAATACAATAGGTATGTTGTTGTTGTTGTATGATTAAAATTTAAATAAAATTGACTGAAATTCTAATCTGAGTCTATTTAATAAATAGCCTAAACCTAACAATACCTAGCCCCAACTATGACCCTATAAAACATTAACAATTTTATTTTTGACCCTCCCGTATGCCTAACGTCGATTTTTAACTTGAATTATATTTAAGGATGTTAATGAGTTGTTTTGGAAAAGTTTTGAAATTTTTGTAAGGGGTTTGAGGATATTTTAGAACTCCGAGGTAGTGAACCTCTGCCATGTTGACGTACCATAACAATTAGCCTCCACAAAAAGGGAGTAGTGCGGATGCTACCCTTCATCATAGTGGTGTGTCACATTGCTGTTTTAATTTTGACCAATTTTTATGTTTTACACTTGGGGTAGGGGTTTTGATATTTTTATTCCTTTCACAACTTATAAACATAAAATAACCCTTTTTTCAATTTATATAGATCAAAACACCATTCATTATCTCTTAAACTCAAAACCCAAGAAAACTCAAGGGGTTTTCAAGAAATCACTATTTCGGGCTCCAAACTTCAAATTGTCTTTAATTCCTTGTATATTTCAACATGTATCTCATTTCCCAACTTTAATTTTACAATGTGGTATTTATTTACTCATTAGTCCTGTGATTTGAATTGATAGGTTTGAAATTGGATTGAGTGGTTTTGATTAGTATCAGTTGAATTATTTTTTCCAACTTTTAAATTGGTGATTTCTACTTTAATTTATAATTTTTAGACTGAATGGGTGCATTGTTCTGAGAATTGAAATGGGGAACAGAGTTTTCTCAAATTGATGACTTTATGTCTTGGTAATGGCATTAACTCCAATCCACTTTGTAAATTTGATTTTTGAGCATGGATAATTGCAGAATTCAACTTATTTATGAAACCATTGCATTGCATTATTCAATAATTTGTTAAAACAGATTTAAAATGACCTTGGTGGCCATGGTTGGATTTTAAAATTGAACTTGAGAGTCAAAAAGATACATGGATTGGTTTGGCATGATTGTAAAAGCTTGTAAGAATAATTTCTATGAAGACACCAAATGGTAAATTCCTTAATAAAAGAGTCTTGGGTTAATTATTTAGTTTATGTGTAAATTGTTTAATTTAGGCTTAAAGAGAATCGTATATCTCATATCGAAGGTGTATTCCTAGGGATACTAACATAAAAAACCATGATTATTAGTATGAGGGGTTTATATGATCGTGTGCTTGGTTTACGCATTATATGTTTGGGCTGGCTAAAGGATTAGTATTTTTAGGCTTTATTCAATTTCATCAGTTCTTATGGCTAACACGTACAAGGGACCTTTCAGCAGGGAAAGCTAAACTAATATAGCCTGTGAGTGCCTTTAGGACATAGAAAGCTACATAGTTTATGTTAATTGTTTAAACTCTTATGTTCATGACCCTTATCTCTATCCCGACGTCCTATATATGGATATATAATTGTTGTGCTTATTGTTTTGATTATTTTATGGAATTGGCATTATTTTATCACTTTCTCAGAGTTACATGTCAGTGCTTATACCACTGGCTATCTCAGGATGCTGTATCATTTCATGATGTAGGGTTTGAGGGCTTTTCTATTTCTCCGGTGCAGCTTTAGGTGGTTCGGTACATCTGTTTAGTGGTTATAAGTTTGTGAGTCTCCATCTTTCAAAAGGCCTTGTGCATTTCATCTATTTTCTTGATGTCTTGATATTTTTCTTGGTTTTTCTTTTGGTCATGGTTAGAGGCATGTCCTGACCTATTAGGCACTTTTGGTTTTAGAGGATTTTGTGTACAAGTGTGGGTTGGGTATTTGTTTTGATTCTTAAAACTCTTATTTGGTTTATCTATTCTTATTATTATTATGTTTGGTTGGCTTTAACTATATTATTTTATTATGTTCTGGATGTTAGGCGAAGGGGGTAGTCTCTGGCTCATGGTGCGCTTGAGATACCCATCATGACTAGGCCCTGGTTCGGATAGTGAAAAGCTTGGTATCAGAGAACGGTGCTAGTTCATTGGATTTCTACAAAGTAACTTTGAGTAGAGTCCCTTTTATGGGTATGTAGCAAGCCACACTTATAAGAGGAAGGCTACAAGGCATTTAGGAATGTTTCCCTTTCTTGCGTTCTATTTTGAGCTATAGAGTCTATTGGTTTTGAAACTTCTCTAACTCCTAGATTACTCACATTTTAGATCATGCCTCCCCAAATATTGAATGTTCGTAGAAACTCTATTGGAACCTCTTTCCCACCTGAGGATAATATGGAGGGAACTCGCCCAATTTATAGAGTGCAGACTCGTTCTATGATCCCTGCTCCTAATTGTGCTACTCCATATAGGGTTCCACTTATCCCAATAAGTCCCTCTCAAACATCCCAAGATGGTTATACATGACAAGCCATCTTGGGGAGATATTTCTAATACAAAGTTCCATCAGTCTATTCATAAACTTACTTATTTTGGTGATATCTCAATCTCATCAGTCTGATCATGTAGGTTCGATTGCTCAGTCATCTGAGGTCACTCAAGTTGGCTAATTTATGAGGTTGAATCCTCGAAAACTTTAGAGTCTCTAAGATTGAGGAGAATCCTTAAGGGTTTAATGATTAGATTAAAAAGATTTTAAGGGGAGTACATGCTACTGATTCTGAGGGTGTAGAGTTTGCTGCCTATCAATTGAAAGATGTAGCCTATATATGGTATGAAGAGTGAGAAGTGATAAGGGGTGATGATACTGAACTGTCTATATAGGATGCGTTTTTATGGGCCTTTCATGATTATTTTTTTTATAAAGAGTTGAGAGAAGCTAACGCTAAAAAGTTTATAAATTTGAAGTAGGGTAAGATAAGCTCAAATGAGTATGCTCTAAAATTTTAGCAGTTGTGTTATTATGCTCCAGAGTTAGTAACTAACATGAGATCCAAAATGAGGAAGTTTTCTACTGGTTTGTTTTGAGACTTAGTGTAGAAGTGTAAGGATGCTATGTTGAATAATGATATGGACATCTCTAGGCTGGTGGTTTATATGCAATAGGTAAAGGATGAAAAAAAATGCAGATGGGAGACAGGTAGAATAAGATGTTCAAATATTCAAAGTAGGGTGTGGGTCAGTAAAATAGTAGGAGAGATGGTAAACAGTATACTAAGAAGAAGAATTTTGGGGAATTCTTCTTCGATGACTAGTTCTTTTTATCCGAAACCTTCTGGTGATCATTGCTTTCAGACTGGCAGTGGTCCTAAGGCATAGAGTGCCCAGTCTCATTTTAATGAAGCTTAGTTAGCCCCACCTTAACCTCCTTGTCAATTTTTTGGACAGCTACACCACAGATATTATGAGGAGGGGAGGAACTTGATTTTCAATAATGGTCAGCTTGTTTATCTGTAGAGAAATTATCCTATAGCCAAAGTTTCCATTAGAGATAATAAGGTTTTGGTCACCACTTCTTTGGATCTTGCACCTAGGTGTCCAACTTCTGGTACTAATACTAGAAGAAATCGTCTCTATGCACTTGTTACTTATTAGGATTCTAAGGCATCTCCTGATGTTGTTACTGGTATGTTATAGGTCTTCTCTTATGATGTTTATTTTTTGCTTGATTCGAGTTCTACCCTATCTCATGTGATCCTTTATATGGCTATGTTATGACACCTCAGGTCATTTTTCATAATTCTACTTATTTTTTATATTAGAGCTTCTCTATAGCTGCCTCAAGTCATTTATGACTTATTGGGACTAATAGTTTAGTTACTGGGCAGTTCGTTTGTTTTTAGAGTCAATTCCATGTTTAGAATTCTTTGCTGGTTCCAAATGGACATCGAGCTAACTTCAGTAAAACAACTAAGATGCAAAATTTGACTACTCTGGTAGCTTTGTAATATTAATTTTAGGCTAGGTAGAACTTTGGTTTGGGTCCCAATGAACCTAAGCTTAATTCAACCTATTGGTCGAAAAGTGAAAAATTGGTAAATTAGGTGTGGGAACCATATTTGGTCAAAACAACCTACGAATGGAAAATTAAATTCACCAATATGTTTGTAATATCAAATTTCGTGTGGTTACATAGTTCATTTAAAAAAATTTAATTCCGAAATAGTCTCGAGGCATTATAGGAAACTTGGAAAATTTTCCAAGTTGCTGGTGCTAGTGCATTCCAATCGAATAAGGGATATTTTAGTCACTCTATGGAAACCATACAAGGTGAATGGCGATTGCACATTGGAGATTATTCTATAACTAATGGCGATTGTGATATCTCTTTACCTGAAGGGGGCTATAAATAGATCCTAATGTTGCGAATTTGACTATTTTCTCTTCAACCTTGAGAGCTCAAAACCTTAAATAGGTATGATAACTCAAAATTGAGTCTTGTGGGTGACTTGGGAGCTTGATTAACATCTTTTAATGTGAATATCTTTGGATTTCAGGTAAGAATACTTCAAATCCATGCTTGAATTTCTTGGTTTTGACCTAAAAGCCTAAATTTACTTAGGGCTTGATTTTAGCAAAAAGTTTTCTTAGTTTTCACCTATTTCTTGAGGATTATGATTCCTTGTTCATGTATGAATGTTGGGTTGACCTCAGTAATATATTTTGCATAAGTGGGACCTAGTTTAGGATTTTGGTGTTATTTTTGGATCTGAATAACTATGGTGCAATATGGGTATTGTTATTCTCATATTGATGAGTAGAATATCATTTTGATATGGCATTTTGGGCTTGTTAAATGAAGACGACCTTCTGATGAAAGATTTAAGGATTTGTGGATTGGCTTTGAGGTAAGCTTTTGTTAACTCTTCTTCATAGATGATGTGTGATATATATCATATGTGAATGTGAATGTTAAGATTTATTATAGGTAGCATGCCTTAGTGTTGAAAATTGAAGTTTGGGGATTAAAGAAGGCTTTTGACCCATAAGTTGAATTACTTAATACCCCTATTGAATTCCATTACCTTCTCCCTAGATTAAGCTAATTCGTAGTATGGATATGATGTGATTCTAGGTTTGGGGTATGGTTTAATTGTTTGAATCATGGTTAGTATGATTAACCTTTGTTGGTCTAGTCTAGTGATCTTGAAATCATAATTTTGATAGAGTTGATTTAAATGCCCATGTTTATAGATGAAGTTCTTATCTTAGGATTGCTTATGGCTTACTTGACATCTAGAAGTTTAACTACATACCTTACCCTAGTTTGGGTTATAAATTTCCCAAGTATGGATATTGAGGATTAGAAATAGAATCTTCTGTCCCATCATTAGGCAAGACTTATGTTAGCTCTTGTGGGCTTAGTTGTGGATGTTAGGCCTAGTTGAGACTGTTGAGCCTTTAGAATAAGGTTAGTTTGCAACTTAGTAATTGTGAAGACTTTACTTGGTTTATTATAATTGGCCTATAGTTATGATATTTTTCTTATATATAGTATTAGGCCTTTAGGTGTGTTACTCCTCTTAGATAAGTTTATTCGC
>JAPEIP010000005.1:171863813-171891909 GCA_026120095.1 Capsicum chinense | reverse complement strand
ATAGCCTGTGAGTGCCTTTAGGACATAGAAAGCTACATAGTTTATGTTAATTGTTTAAACTCTTATGTTCATGACCCTTATCTCTATCCCGACGTCCTATATATGGATATATAATTGTTGTGCTTATTGTTTTGATTATTTTATGGAATTGGCATTATTTTATCACTTTCTCAGAGTTACATGTCAGTGCTTATACCACTGGCTATCTCAGGATGCTGTATCATTTCATGATGTAGGGTTTGAGGGCTTTTCTATTTCTCCGGTGCAGCTTTAGGTGGTTCGGTACATCTGTTTAGTGGTTATAAGTTTGTGAGTCTCCATCTTTCAAAAGGCCTTGTGCATTTCATCTATTTTCTTGATGTCTTGATATTTTTCTTGGTTTTTCTTTTGGTCATGGTTAGAGGCATGTCCTGACCTATTAGGCACTTTTGGTTTTAGAGGATTTTGTGTACAAGTGTGGGTTGGGTATTTGTTTTGATTCTTAAAACTCTTATTTGGTTTATCTATTCTTATTATTATTATGTTTGGTTGGCTTTAACTATATTATTTTATTATGTTCTGGATGTTAGGCGAAGGGGGTAGTCTCTGGCTCATGGTGCGCTTGAGATACCCATCATGACTAGGCCCTGGTTCGGATAGTGAAAAGCTTGGTATCAGAGAACGGTGCTAGTTCATTGGATTTCTACAAAGTAACTTTGAGTAGAGTCCCTTTTATGGGTATGTAGCAAGCCACACTTATAAGAGGAAGGCTACAAGGCATTTAGGAATGTTTCCCTTTCTTGCGTTCTATTTTGAGCTATAGAGTCTATTGGTTTTGAAACTTCTCTAACTCCTAGATTACTCACATTTTAGATCATGCCTCCCCAAATATTGAATGTTCGTAGAAACTCTATTGGAACCTCTTTCCCACCTGAGGATAATATGGAGGGAACTCGCCCAATTTATAGAGTGCAGACTCGTTCTATGATCCCTGCTCCTAATTGTGCTACTCCATATAGGGTTCCACTTATCCCAATAAGTCCCTCTCAAACATCCCAAGATGGTTATACATGACAAGCCATCTTGGGGAGATATTTCTAATACAAAGTTCCATCAGTCTATTCATAAACTTACTTATTTTGGTGATATCTCAATCTCATCAGTCTGATCATGTAGGTTCGATTGCTCAGTCATCTGAGGTCACTCAAGTTGGCTAATTTATGAGGTTGAATCCTCGAAAACTTTAGAGTCTCTAAGATTGAGGAGAATCCTTAAGGGTTTAATGATTAGATTAAAAAGATTTTAAGGGGAGTACATGCTACTGATTCTGAGGGTGTAGAGTTTGCTGCCTATCAATTGAAAGATGTAGCCTATATATGGTATGAAGAGTGAGAAGTGATAAGGGGTGATGATACTGAACTGTCTATATAGGATGCGTTTTTATGGGCCTTTCATGATTATTTTTTTTATAAAGAGTTGAGAGAAGCTAACGCTAAAAAGTTTATAAATTTGAAGTAGGGTAAGATAAGCTCAAATGAGTATGCTCTAAAATTTTAGCAGTTGTGTTATTATGCTCCAGAGTTAGTAACTAACATGAGATCCAAAATGAGGAAGTTTTCTACTGGTTTGTTTTGAGACTTAGTGTAGAAGTGTAAGGATGCTATGTTGAATAATGATATGGACATCTCTAGGCTGGTGGTTTATATGCAATAGGTAAAGGATGAAAAAAAATGCAGATGGGAGACAGGTAGAATAAGATGTTCAAATATTCAAAGTAGGGTGTGGGTCAGTAAAATAGTAGGAGAGATGGTAAACAGTATACTAAGAAGAAGAATTTTGGGGAATTCTTCTTCGATGACTAGTTCTTTTTATCCGAAACCTTCTGGTGATCATTGCTTTCAGACTGGCAGTGGTCCTAAGGCATAGAGTGCCCAGTCTCATTTTAATGAAGCTTAGTTAGCCCCACCTTAACCTCCTTGTCAATTTTTTGGACAGCTACACCACAGATATTATGAGGAGGGGAGGAACTTGATTTTCAATAATGGTCAGCTTGTTTATCTGTAGAGAAATTATCCTATAGCCAAAGTTTCCATTAGAGATAATAAGGTTTTGGTCACCACTTCTTTGGATCTTGCACCTAGGTGTCCAACTTCTGGTACTAATACTAGAAGAAATCGTCTCTATGCACTTGTTACTTATTAGGATTCTAAGGCATCTCCTGATGTTGTTACTGGTATGTTATAGGTCTTCTCTTATGATGTTTATTTTTTGCTTGATTCGAGTTCTACCCTATCTCATGTGATCCTTTATATGGCTATGTTATGACACCTCAGGTCATTTTTCATAATTCTACTTATTTTTTATATTAGAGCTTCTCTATAGCTGCCTCAAGTCATTTATGACTTATTGGGACTAATAGTTTAGTTACTGGGCAGTTCGTTTGTTTTTAGAGTCAATTCCATGTTTAGAATTCTTTGCTGGTTCCAAATGGACATCGAGCTAACTTCAGTAAAACAACTAAGATGCAAAATTTGACTACTCTGGTAGCTTTGTAATATTAATTTTAGGCTAGGTAGAACTTTGGTTTGGGTCCCAATGAACCTAAGCTTAATTCAACCTATTGGTCGAAAAGTGAAAAATTGGTAAATTAGGTGTGGGAACCATATTTGGTCAAAACAACCTACGAATGGAAAATTAAATTCACCAATATGTTTGTAATATCAAATTTCGTGTGGTTACATAGTTCATTTAAAAAAATTTAATTCCGAAATAGTCTCGAGGCATTATAGGAAACTTGGAAAATTTTCCAAGTTGCTGGTGCTAGTGCATTCCAATCGAATAAGGGATATTTTAGTCACTCTATGGAAACCATACAAGGTGAATGGCGATTGCACATTGGAGATTATTCTATAACTAATGGCGATTGTGATATCTCTTTACCTGAAGGGGGCTATAAATAGATCCTAATGTTGCGAATTTGACTATTTTCTCTTCAACCTTGAGAGCTCAAAACCTTAAATAGGTATGATAACTCAAAATTGAGTCTTGTGGGTGACTTGGGAGCTTGATTAACATCTTTTAATGTGAATATCTTTGGATTTCAGGTAAGAATACTTCAAATCCATGCTTGAATTTCTTGGTTTTGACCTAAAAGCCTAAATTTACTTAGGGCTTGATTTTAGCAAAAAGTTTTCTTAGTTTTCACCTATTTCTTGAGGATTATGATTCCTTGTTCATGTATGAATGTTGGGTTGACCTCAGTAATATATTTTGCATAAGTGGGACCTAGTTTAGGATTTTGGTGTTATTTTTGGATCTGAATAACTATGGTGCAATATGGGTATTGTTATTCTCATATTGATGAGTAGAATATCATTTTGATATGGCATTTTGGGCTTGTTAAATGAAGACGACCTTCTGATGAAAGATTTAAGGATTTGTGGATTGGCTTTGAGGT
Organism: Capsicum chinense; assembly: GCA_026120095.1. Classification (NCBI taxonomy): domain Eukaryota; kingdom Viridiplantae; phylum Streptophyta; class Magnoliopsida; order Solanales; family Solanaceae; genus Capsicum; species Capsicum chinense. The sequence continues at coordinate 171,888,473 of JAPEIP010000005.1, read as the reverse complement.
AAGCTTTTGTTAACTCTTCTTCATAGATGATGTGTGATATATATCATATGTGAATGTGAATGTTAAGATTTATTATAGGTAGCATGCCTTAGTGTTGAAAATTGAAGTTTGGGGATTAAAGAAGGCTTTTGACCCATAAGTTGAATTACTTAATACCCCTATTGAATTCCATTACCTTCTCCCTAGATTAAGCTAATTCGTAGTATGGATATGATGTGATTCTAGGTTTGGGGTATGGTTTAATTGTTTGAATCATGGTTAGTATGATTAACCTTTGTTGGTCTAGTCTAGTGATCTTGAAATCATAATTTTGATAGAGTTGATTTAAATGCCCATGTTTATAGATGAAGTTCTTATCTTAGGATTGCTTATGGCTTACTTGACATCTAGAAGTTTAACTACATACCTTACCCTAGTTTGGGTTATAAATTTCCCAAGTATGGATATTGAGGATTAGAAATAGAATCTTCTGTCCCATCATTAGGCAAGACTTATGTTAGCTCTTGTGGGCTTAGTTGTGGATGTTAGGCCTAGTTGAGACTGTTGAGCCTTTAGAATAAGGTTAGTTTGCAACTTAGTAATTGTGAAGACTTTACTTGGTTTATTATAATTGGCCTATAGTTATGATATTTTTCTTATATATAGTATTAGGCCTTTAGGTGTGTTACTCCTCTTAGATAAGTTTATTCGCCTATATAGATTATATTCCTCTTAGATATGATATTAGGACTTTAGGGGTGTTACTCCTCTTAGATATGATAATTGGCCTTTAAAATGGTATTCCTCAAAGTCATGGTATATGACCTATAGATACGAGATGTCTTATAGATATAGTATGCCTCGTAGTCATGAGTTATTCTTCATTGATGCATTATGCGTCCTAGTAGTGAGATGCCTCCTATATGTGAGATGATTTATATACATAGTTACTGATATAAGTTTTGGATATGTATGTTAACCTAAGGATGTGATTATGACGTTTTACTTATTTCGAACATATTATTGGGATAAAGGTCGTGTTATGATATGGGTTGGATATCCGAGAAGTGTTGATACTTATAAAGGATGTGATTGTAGTTTATTTGGTATTTTAATAATTATGGTTCCATTGTATGAATACTGTTAATGTCATGCATAGATTTGGTATATTCATGATCATTGCATTGGTTATTGACATGACTCTAAATAGATTATAATATTATTATTATTGTCATTAACTAAGGGTTAAATCCCACTTTCTACCTTAATAATGGATTTCTACATAATAATAAAATATTTGTCTTAAATAAATAACTTATAGGTAAAAGATGTTAATAATGATGTTTCAAAGACTTGATCGACATAAGTTCTGATTTATGATTAGATATTACTAATTTTTTCGATCATGAAAGATTCTAACCCTTTAGTTTGAAAGTTCACTCTAGGAAACAAACTTATGGATTTAAACCCTTTTAGACACGACTTGAGCCCATACAACTATTATATCCAGATACACATCTCTCCAATATAGGACATTGGAAGTTGCTGGCTTGATAATATAAATTCTGAGTAAAACTTGATGAAAGTCAAAATTTTCATGTTATGTATATCTACTTATTGATAATGTGATATTAATGATGAGCGATGGATTATAGGATTATACTCTACCTTGCTTCCTTTTTTGTGCTTATTGGCTTTAGCCCTCATGGGTCTTGTTCTTTACTTTAGCCACCGTGGGGCTTGCACTTTACTTTATCCCTCGTAGGGCTCACTCTTAGTTATTGACATTGGTTTTAATATTATGAAGATATGATGATACCCGACAAGGATGGAGGATATTATGATGATGTGATTATACCCAACAAGGTTAGATGATATTATGATGATGTGATGATACCCAACAATACTGAAGAATATTATAATAATGTGATGATTTCTGACAAGGACAGAGGATATTATGATGATTTGATGATACCCAGAAAGGCTAGAGAATGTTATGATGATGATACATATACTCGACAAGGTCGGAGAATGATTTATTAATGTGCATATCTACCAGCAAGTACGACTAGCCTTATGCATGGAAAATATAAATATACCCAACAAATCTGAATGATAAGGATCATAATGGTTATGATAGTGATGGTTATGACATTGGTATTATGATGTTATGGATTATTTTAAATTCATCCTTGTATGCGCATCGCCTATCACCACTAGACTCCTGTGTCTATCTATTTATATGAAAGATCAACATGGATATGGGTGATGATTATGCCCTGTGTAGTTATATGCTAATTGAACTTTCTAAGCCTGGGATGGTGGGGGCTCACTTAGGTGTTGCTAGGTATTTAGTTATCCGGAATAGCTGATTACTCATGCTGTTATTGATATTGTTATTATCATTATTATGTCTAAATTTTAATAGATTGGTCATTAATTTGGTATCGAGGTTTAAGGTATGATTCTGGCCTCTTATATCTTACGATTTAATTATGATGGAATATTAATTGTTGATGATAAAAATGGATTAGAAACTTTGAGTATATTAGTACCTAAATCCTGATAGGATTGGAATGAGGCCTTAAATGAAGATATGATGATCAAGGTAGTACCTCGAGTTGAACTTATATCTATATGTAAGTATATCTAGCTATATGTAGCTATGGTATTACCATATATCTCTTTCTTTCTTTGTTCATGTTGTATATTTATTCCTTGGCCTTGTATATAGCTATATGATTTTCTTTCATCCTTCATTCATATATTGGCTTGGGATATAAGGGATAGTATTGAGATTTATGAGTATGGCTAAAATAGGATAGTTCATCCTAGATACTTTCTTATCCTATTATGTTAGTCTCTTAGACATGAATAGGATAGGTTATCATTGTTATCTCATTGGCTGTTCTACGTGGTTGTTGAATACTTGGGTAGAGTTTTAATTTTGTTTATATGTTATATATATATATATATATATATATATTCTTTATCTTTAGAGCTCAATTGGAAGTTTCATACCGAGTAACATTCATTTGGTACTCCTACTACACTTCTGCAACCTTCTGATCCTAGTATGGGTTATCACTGTTGATGTATCCGTCATACAGAGCAACTATGGTATGGATACTTAGAGTGAGATCTTGACGTTTGGAGTATTGCTTATCTCCATCTTATGTACTAAATATGTCTTCATGTTGTATTCAGACATAAGTCGTAATAATGAAATTCTTTTGGTAATTCATTCTTATGCTTTTGTTATATAAGAAGCTCTTGCACTAATACCTCTAGGTTTTGGTACTTTACTATGTATTTCATTCTCTCATTTCCTCTATTTTGAATTCTCTTATATTTATATTTGGGTAGTCTATTACTAGCCATTGGTGACTATGAGTTTGGCTTGCCTATTGGTGGGTTATAGTAGGCGCCATCATGACATATGAAACTGGGTCATGACAAATCGGTATCAGAGCCTAGGATTAACCAGTGTATTGGTACAATAGCTAAGTATTTAGTAAAGTCTTGTGGATTGGTTTGGGGACGTCCATAACATATCTTAAGGAGGCTATACAGATATTTTAAAAATTCACTTCTTGACTTCTTTTCGTGTGTCCACATTGCTATGAACCTCAAAAACATTCTTTGACTCTATTTTATCCCTAATAAATAATGCAAGATGTTCGAAAGATATGGATGAGACCTCGACCTACATTTTCAGAGTTTCAGTGCAGCATTGAACTAGAGAGCCAGAGATAGATATTAAAGATTTTTTGTGTCCGCCAAAAGGATTTGGAAGCTAGCTAAGGCTCTAGTCGAGCTCGTGACCTCTTCAAACCTTTGAGATTCAGCATTGGATGATATTTAAGTCATTGAATAGTTCTCAAGTTAGAGTTAGATTTGTTTGTGTTAATCAGGGTCCTTGACCTGTTTCTAAGTACGAGATTGAAGTTCTTGAGTGGGCCTGGCATATGTTTATTCTATATTCTTTAGAGCCATAATTGGTTTATGGATTTGTTAAAGGACTAGCATTACCACACCATTTGGCATTAGAGCACAAGATAGTAGTTGGGTTTATTTTCTCTTAAATTGTTAATTATGTAAGGGCCATAAAGAAAGAATGTATAAGGACTTATAGAGGTGGAGGAAAGAGGACATGCCATAAGTATAGTGCTATTGGTAATAGAGAGTTCTCTCAATGTCAGTTGGTCAGTCATTTGTGCTCAGTTTATGTTCTCAAAATGTTGGTGCTTTAAAAGTTTGATATGACTGCTGAGAGATAGGCTATCAAACTAGAGAGTGTCCCTGATGTGGGATTACTAGTCTTTCAGCTCATTGAGATAAGCCTCGTCATGATTGTGGCACCTTCAGTTAGAGATAGTGTGCTTGGACCGATTCAAATTTACTCTCCCTTATATCCGTCAGGCATGAGGTTATGAATTTCACTGTGATTGGTCGCTGTTAATTTCCACATTTATATTTTTATTATGTGTACTTGGGTTTTCAAACCCATCAATGACTATATGCCATGATGATTTCATGTTAGTTATTTTGTGCCTTATTATTGAATTCATGATTATATAACTACCTCCATGGCTTATTTCTTTTCGTAGTAGATAAAGTAGATCTGTATTGATCTTTTATCTCTATTAGTGTAGCTTTTGGGTTTGAGTCCCATTTATATTGTCACATTGGCCTTGTTGTTTCCCCAAACGGTACATGATATTGATATTCATTTTCGTATCTCCTATTCATCATACTGATGTTGATATTACTGTTACTATTGCTATCACTACTTGTTAATATTATAACTTGATGTAATTAATCCTCGCTAGGTAGCTATATAGACTAGTGTTATCTAGTTAGAATTTCATTTCTTTGCGATTTTTATTTGGTGCCTTGAGTATATATAGACTGATTTAATGATTTCTTTTCCATAGCGTGGAATGGTTGATTATTTTCCCTCTTGGTTAGCTGTGTTAGATCGATTTAGGAATCCATTATGATAGAGAAGGTAAGTTGACCTTTTGTGGTTATTTGAGGTTCTTAAGTTGGCAATTTATCTATATTACCCGATCTTGAGGTAGAGATTCTTAGACTTGAACTTGGGTTGCAATGATTTTTGCTTTCGCTATCCCTTTCTATATAGCCCATTTTTTAGCTTGACCAGTTTGGGGTCCATTCTTTCCATGTGAATATTTCAATGCCCTATAATGATTTGATATAGGTACCGAGATGTCCTAGATTTATAGATTTATTGGATTCAACTCCTTATGATAGTTTACCCTTGTTATAACTGTGGAGTTGGATGCTTCATTATCACCATGATGTTATTCTTGTCTTTCGTAAAGTTAGGGAGATAGAGGCAGGTGGCCTTTCTTGTGATCACTTCTTAAGTTAGCATTTTTCCTCTTCGATTATATGATCCACAGATGGATTAAGTGAGGATTACCCTAAACGAGTGGATTGATGAAATCCTTATTTCGGAGTTTGTTCGGCTTAATGAGGCTTGATGGTGTGTTTCTCCTCAATAATGGAGTACTGGGTCAGTTAGTTTTCAACTTGAGTTGCATTCATCTGAGATACTAGAGTTTTTTCTTCCACTAGTATGAGTTGTGGCCTTTATGAGCTCTTGAGTATGCTTTGATAGTTCACCCCCTACAACGAATATAGAGTGGGTTTTCTGTGTTTTCAACCGATGATTTATCCTCTATTGCGATTTTGTTCTTCAGCTATGTTTTGATGTTGGCTAGGTATGATCGAGTTTAGATAAGTCAGATTCGGACAGTATGGTCGATGTGAGTATTTGCCATTGGTTTGGATTAGTTGGCTCAATTTTGAATTTGACACCTAGGCATGACGATTTAGAGGTTATGATAGATTTGGAGTATTAGTTCCTACCCATTTTAAGGTTTGGTTTAGTCAGTTGAGATTGAGCAATTAAGCCTTGGTGTTGAGATTCCTGCTTAGAATTGTAGAACTTGAGTGTAGCCTCCATTTTTGAATTGTTTCAGTTAGGAATTCATGTATAGGATAGATAAGCCTCTATGGTTATCTATCCAGTCTTCTTGACTTTGGATGTATTATAGTTGAAGAGTGTTCAGACAATGGCATGGACCAATTATTTGTTCTTTCAGCTTTGACTTGGAGTTTTCAGTCTTCTTTAAGGATTTTAGATGATATACACAGTGGGAGTAGTATGCTTGAGTTGGATTTAGTATGGTTTCATTCTCTACTAATGGGACAACATGGATCGGATCATTCTATGATGAGTAATTATGCATTGATATTTTGGATTCCAGTTTTGATTACCATCCAGACTAGTTGCATATGGCATAAATTGTATTCCTTGATTATCTACATTTGTGTGCTCAGATAGTGCCTTAAGAGTTTATTTTCAAGGTTGTCGTATTAACTTTCAGAAGATTAGTTTCAGTTCTTTGAGTTGTTTGTGATGGGATTGTACGGACATGACTCAAGTGATTTTAACATGACACGAACCAAGGTCTTGTTGTGATGAGCATCCAAAGTCCAACAAGGACTGGAGACTACCCCCGTTACCCAACCCAATCGACCTACACATATCCTAAGTCATATAAATTCCGAACATATAACAAGATAGTGTTATTTCATAATCCAAGACTTTGGAATAGGTCTATATCCGTGACCACCCAAATGAGTCCAACCATCCGATACCTAACCGATAACCAACACCAGCAAACCATAATCCTAACCATAACCATATGAGTTCCATAATAATTATATAATCCCAAATAAAAGAGGATGGAACAGTGAGAAATTTAGTTTTATAGTATTAGCCCCAATACCAATGCATATACCAAGGCCGACACCAATACCGATTTTGCCCATTCCTACCCATAGTAGTTCAAAAAAATCCTCTAACCAAATGAATACCAAAATCTGGTTGGGACATACCCCCAACCATAGCCAAAACAATATCCATAAATAAACCAAAGCATGAAGTACCATCCATGAAATGGATCCTTCCGAAAAGAAGGAAGCTCGCCACTTCAATCCATTAGCTAATCCCAAAGTCTGATTGCTAAGAAAGATGAGTAGAACGGTTCCTGCATCGCACGGCAATATAGATACCAGAAGATAGGTTAGCGAGTTAATGCTAGCATGAACTCAGGATAAGGATAAAATAATGTCATTTAACAAAATCGAGTAAACCATCCATATGCATACAAACCATATATATATATAACTGTGTCGGGAAAGGGAATCGGGTTTAGTACGCATTTAAAACCATTAACCTCAGTATGTGTAGCTTAACCGTCCTTAACCACCAATGGGCTATATGGGTCCAATGGTACTCCTTGAATTGGCCCCGATGTGTGTAGCCACACGAACTGGAGATACCATAAGAATGAGGGATTCCCAAGTACCCTTCACCTTTACGATACATATGTACAGTGTACTTAGAGGATTCCTGTGTACCTCATAGTATCATATAAGGTCACCATGACCTACCCCTCATGTTGTCAAACATGATTTTCCAGTGTTCATCCATTGGACTCCCACCTTCATGGTTAGCTATCACACCCTACCTTTATTGCACAATTAAAACCACTTTCAACCAACCAAACTATTCTTATTAATTGAGGCTATACATAGTGGTATCATCATACCGACTATAACTTACAACTATTGATCCTAGCCAAACCTTTTTGAGATTAGGGGATTCCCACGTACCCATAGACCACATTATCCAATTAACGTGGGGGTGTCCCATTTACCCCACAAGTGTTCCATTATTATGATTACTTGGGGGATTTCATTGTACCATATAAGAATGATTGTTAATCCCAAAACCATTCCATTTTGACCATTCAAACCATTTAGCCATTTAGGGTTCCATTACAAAGTTTAAACCACTCATAAGTTCCATTAAAAATCTAACAATGGAGTGAAAACATTCTCATAGGAATTTCGTGAAACACATTTGGGGCATAGTATTTACAAAACTAAAGACAATTTCCAAATACCCATTCCCATTCAACCAATTATCCAAAACCACCATTAAAGTATATAAAAGAATAATTAAAACATGGGAAAACCATAACCAAGCATTTATAACCAAAACCCCCAAATTATATTAGAAAACCAAAGCCATACAAATATCAAGCCATGAAAACATTGTACCATATAAGAATGATTGTTAATCCCAAAACCATTCCATTTTGACCATTCAAACCATTTAGCCATTTAGGGTTCCATTACCAAGTTTAAACCACTCATAAGTTCTATTAAAAATCCAACAATGGAGTGAAAACATTCTCATAGGAATTTAGTGAAACACATTTGGGGCATAGTATTTCCAAAACCAAAGACAATTTCCAAATACCCATTCCCATTCAACCAATTATCCAAAACCACCATTAAAGTATATAAAAGAATAATTAAAACATGGGAAAACCATAACCAAGTATTTATAACCAAAACCCCCAAATTATATTAGAAAACCAAAGCCATACAAATATCAAGCCATGAAAACATTGCATAAAACCATGCCTTTAGTTGGAACTAACAATAAAGGAAGAGAATATGCCTTAAACAAGGAAGATGATGAGGAAAAATCACCAAAACAAGCCCCAAATCAATCCTTAAGATGAAACCGTAGCTTCCTTTGCCCAAGAACTTTGGAGAGGATTAAAATGTGTTTTTCTAAGTGTTAAAGAATAGAGTAATAGGGAAAATAACCTCCCAAGTGAGTTAAAAGTCATGGGGACTCATTAGGTTAAGTGGGGAAATGTCCAGATCGCCCTCACTTAAACTGCACCAAAATCCCGTTAGAGGGATAAGACTATCCATACCAGCCGTAGCCTCCAATATGAGTGGTATCCACCACTCGTACCCAAGGACATCTCCCTTAGACCCAATGCTATAAAGGTATGACTCACCAAAATTATGTCATATCCATACATACGACTGGTACCTATTATCCGTATCCCCGAAAGAATAGAATCTAAAGAGGAGTAAACACTGCCCACTATATGAGTCTACAGTACGAATCATACACTAGCTTATGGCTCATGGTGAGCTACTCATACTCAGATCCAACTTAGCCTACCAAGTCTAAGATTAATTGAAAAAAAGACACAAACCAAACGAACTATTTCCAGCGATACGAATCGTAACACCCAAGTCGTATCCATTCAAAAAACCAAACCCAACTCATCAACCAACACTGGTCAGCAACCGACTAACCATACCACTCGTATCCCAGTGTACGACTCATCTTCCCAAGTCATAATATTTCTAGAGAACATAAATCAGAGAAAATTTATAGGGCTAGAAACCTAAGATATTTCATTCTCCCCCACTAGGAACATTTATTCCTGAATAACGGACAAGGTATGGTAACCACAAGCATGATTCATTTGCATTATCAATTATCATTCCAACCTTTAATCGAGTTAGAAAACATAGATGCAAAGATATTAATCTTCCCTTTAACAATGTTTGAAAACAAAAGTATGTTGAAGAACACATACCTTTTAATTAAATCCCAGGAGCAGAAAATAGATGTGAATAATTGGACTTCATGTCCTCATCCGCTTGCCATGTCACATCTTCAACCTTTTAGTTACGACATAGAACCATAATTGAGGCCACATCCTTAGTTCGGAACCAATGATTTTACCTATGAAAGATCTCACCCCAGACCTCTTTATAAGACAAAGAATCCGAGATACCCAAGCCCTCCATGGGAACCACTGGAGAAGGGTCACCAAGGCACTTTCTCAACATAGACACATAAAATATCGGATGAATGGAGCACAAACTAGAAGGAAAATCCAATTCATAAGCCACATTACCAACCCTCCATAAATTACATAAGGACCGATAAATCGGGGATTGAGCTTCCCCCTTTTACAAAACAACTTTATTTCCTTCATGGGAGATACTTTTTAGAATACCTTTTCCCAAACCTCGAACTCCAAGTCTCTACGCTTTACATCCGCATAGGACTTTTGGCAACTTTGGATAGCCTTAAGACTATCCTAAATTGCCTTCATCTTTTCCATATCCTGATAGACAAAATCCTAACTGAACATATCCTCTTCATCCAACTCAAACCAAAAAATTAGAGATCTATACATCCTACCATATAATTCCTAAAAATAGGCCATCTTAATACTAGAATAATAACTATTATCATAAGCAAGCTCTACGAAAGGTAGATACTCAACCCTACTACCACCATAGTCAATCACACATGCCCAAAGCATATCCTCTAATGTCTGAATAGTCCTTTCTGCTTGCCCATCCATCTAAGGATGAAAAAAACTACTCAAAATCATCTTAGTATCCATTTCGTTCTAAAAAGACTGCTAGAAATGAGATGAAAACTGCGTACCACGATCAGAGATAATAAAAATAGGTACCCCATGCAACTTTACTCACTGACAAAAAGTGAGCAGACTTCATCATCTTATCCATGATGACCCAAATCAAATCAAATTGGTTTTGAGACCGATAAAGACTAGTAAAAAAATCCATGTTGATCACCTTCTATTTCTATTAGGGTAACTCAATATCTTGATACAACCCGCTAGGCCCCATATGCTCAACTTTGACTTATTGGTGCACCATGCACTTGGTTACAAAATCAGCCACATCCCTTTACATACCATTCCACCAATATATCTCCTTGAGATCATGATACATTTTAGTCGAATCGGGAGAAACAACATAGTGCGATTCATGCGCCTTAACCAAAACCCTTTGTCACAAACCATTGATATTTGGAATACATAACCTCTCTTGGTATCGTAAGTACCATCGCTGCTCATATCAAAGACCAACTCCTTTTACCTACTAATATCCCTCTTAATTTTCATCAAGAAAGGATCTAGCACTTTTTTCTCCTTAATCTCTATACCAAGAGACAACCTAGCCACTTCCCTTACCATTACTCCACCATCCTTGGAGTCTAAGAGACGAACTCAAAGATTGGCCAAGCAGTGAATATCCTTTACTAATTCCCACTTTCCATTCTCCTCATAATTCAAACTTCCCATGGATAACTTGTTAAGAGTATCAACAACGACGTTAGCTTTACCTGGTTGGTAGTGAAGACTTATATCTTAGTCCTTAAGAAGCTCAACCATCTTATTTGCTAGAGATTTAGCTCTTTCTGAGTGAACACATACTGTACTCTTATGATCAGAAAAGATGTCAATGTGCACTCCAAACAAATAATGCTTCCAGATTATCAAAGCAAAAATGACCGCCAATAGCTCCAAATCATAAGTAGGAAAATTCCTCTCATACATATTCAACTGCCTAGAACCATAGGCAACCACTTTTCCATGCTGTATTAACGCAAAGTACCACCTGGGACATATCACAATAAACCACAAAGCTCTTTGTACCTTCAGGATAGGTCAAAACTAGAGCTAAGGTCAGCTTATCCGTAATCTTCTCAAAACTCCCTTCACACACTTCTGACAAAGAAAACTTTACTTTCTTCTGAGTTTACTTAGTCAAAAGAGCAACTATCATTGAAAAGCATTCCACAAGACCTTTATAATACCTGACCAAACCTAAAAAACTTCGAATATCGGTTGGAGTCGTGCGTCTAGGCCACCTTTTAACCATAACCACTTTTTGAGGATCTACCATGATCCCCTCACTAGAAATAATATGACCTAGAAAAGTCACTACATTCAACCAAAACTCATACTTGGAGAATTTGGCATACACTACTGCGCTTTCAAGGTCTTTAACACCACACAGAGGTGATTGGCATGATCCACCCCACTATTAGAATACACCAAGATGTCATCAATAAATAAAATGACAAAAGATCCAAGAATTTCTTGAAAACCTTGTTTATCAAATCCATAAATGCTGTCAGGGCATTAGTTAAGCCAAATGACATAACCAAGAACTCAAACTACCCATACCGAGTACGAAAAGTTGTCTTAGGGAAATCATCCTCCCTAATCTTAAGCTAATGATACCTAGACTGAAGATATATCTTAGAAAAAAATTGGCACCTTGGAGCTAATAAGCAAAGTCATCTATCCTTGGAAGAGGATACTTGTTATTGACCATTACCTTAATCAACTACCGATAGACAATGCACATTCTAAGGGAATCATTATTGTTGTGCATGAACAACGACGTTGCACCACATTGGGATACACTAGGATAAATAAACCCCTTATCAAGAAGGTCCTTAAATTGCTCCTTGATTTCTCTCAACTCAGTTAGAGCCCTTCTATAAGGAGGAATAGATATTGGACGAGTGTCCGAAACCAAATAAATACCAAACTCAATCTCCCTATCCGAAGGAACACCAGGAACATCATCTGGAAAGACCTCAGGAAACTCACTTACACTGAAATCGAGTAAAAAGAAGGACCCCCGAGTTATAATCTATAATTTAGACTAAGTGATAAAGACACTCTTTGGAGATTAATCTCCAAGCTCTAATAATAAGAAATAAACCTTTTACTAGGAGCTAGGGAACCACTCTCCCACTATATAACTGGTTCACCAAGAAACCTAAAGACAACATTACGAGTCTGACAGCTTAAGAACACATAACTAAAAGTGTAACTAGTCTATCCTAGAATAACATTAAAATCTACTATATCTAGCTCAAATAGATCTACCAAGGTCTACTTGCTATCAACAGATACCACACACCCCCTGCATACTCATTTACCAATAATTGAGTCACCTACCAAGGTAGAAATAGAAAAAAATCTAAAAAACCTCAGATGGGGTCACATAGGAAAGAGTGGACTTTGGGTCAAGAACATAATGCACATCACGAGAAAAGAGTTGTAACATACTACTAATGACATCAGGTGATGTGTCAGATTCCTACCCAAATGCAAGAGAAAACAACCTTTTTTTGCTAGTTCTAGTACCAAAAATAGGAGTAGACACTGAAGTTGCACTACTAGGCACAGGATCAAAAGATGAAGCAACTGGAGCTTTGATTTGTCCTAAAGCACCCTTACCAATCGGATAGTTTTTTAGCATATGGACTGGCGGACTATATTTAAAATACTTGTCCCTCCCTTAATCACAAAATCTCCAATGAAGATGACCACAAAACTAGTAATGAGGGCTCGAGAAAGCCGATTGATCCCTATTTTCCTAAGATTGGGCACCCTGTGTCCAAAAATTATCACTATCTTAAAGACGCCTATCACTCAACTACTTCAAGTAAGGAGCACTAGCAGTGAAGGAGAAACCAGAACTCGCCCATTTCTTCTTTATCCATTTGCCTCCATAGCAACCAACTTACTGCTGAGCACCACCCTGCTTAGAGAACCTACTTCTCCTAACCTGGCTTTCATAAAACTCTACTTGTTTCCTATTTTTATCCTCCACTTGCTTTATATGGAACCAACCTTTAAATATCCATATCCTTAATCAGTAAAAAAGTCTTGCTTTTAAGGATCAAATCTTGAGATAGCCCAGAATGAACTTTCTCATCCTCGCTCTCATATTAAACCCTAAATCTAAAGAATACCTTGACAACTGATGAAACTTTAAGGCATATTCCTTGACAGACATTCTTCCATGCTTAAGATTCACAAACTCCTTTATCTTTGCTTTCCTTCGCTCCTAAGAAAAGAAGTGATCCAAAAAAACATTAGAAAAGCCCTTCCATAATAACAACTACTCAACATCACCTCTATCTGTATTCCACTCCACATATCATTGGGACACAATATCCTTGAACTGATATGCTATAAAGATTATCCCTTCCATATTAACGGCCTACCTCACCCTAAAGATTTTTTCTTCATACATGAAAGCCTGAGGATCTTTCTTTATCTGTACTCCTATAAAAGTAAGAGGATTCATTTTTATATATTGGCCAACCCTTGTAGCGTCAATAGATAATACACTAGACATATCCCGCTCAGCTTGAACATCACCCAACTGAGCAATACTATAAATTGATTAGCAAATTTCTGCATTAGTCACCTTACCTTAAGAAGGACTGGTAGCTATCGGTGGAACTCTAGAACAATCAGGAATTGGACCGTGAGATTGAGTGCGAACTCTAGGTGTACGGCATACCCTATCGACATCATCCCCAGATAGGTTAGAATAATTTTTTTGTGTTCCAAATCGTTGAGGCATGATCTGAAAAGAAAACAAACACGGATTAGAGGAAATTCTAGGACAGAGACTCCAAGATTTAAAATAGAATAATAAGAAAGTAAAGACTTTCTATATGCCTTGTAGACTCCCTCTTATGAGTATGGCATACTACTATCCCTAAAAGAGACTTTACTAGACATGAATTTGTGGACTCCTAATTGACCATGAACCTAAATTATTGATACCAACTTGAAACAACCCAAACCAAGGGTACGTTGTAATGGGCATCCCAAATCCAACCAGGATTGAAGACCAACCCCATTACCTAACCTAACTAAACTATGCACATCCTGAGTTAGATAAATTCCTAATATATAACAAGATAGCATTATTACATATTCTAAGACACCAGAATAAGTCTACATCCATGACTACCTAAATGAGTCCAACCATTCAATACCCAACCAATAACCAATACCAACCCAACCATAATCCAAACTATAACCATGTGAGTTCTAAAATAATTATATAATCCCTAAATAAAAGAGGATAGGACAGTGAGAAATTTAGTCCAATGGTATCAGCCTCAATACCAAGACTGACACTAATATCGATCCATCCCATTCCAACCCATACTACTTCTATAAGAGCCTTTAACCAAAAGAATACCAAAATCCAGTTGGGACATGCTCCAACCATAGCCAAAACTAATATCCATAAATAAACTAAAGTATGAAATAAAATTCTTAAATAAAGCCTTTTAGAAAGATGGAAGCTCATCACTTTAATCCAATAGTTGATCTCGAAGTGCAACTTTTAAGTAGGAGGAGTAGAATGACCAGTTTCTGCATTGCATGGGGATACAACCCCCTAAAATTGTTTAGCGGGTGAACTCTAGCATGAACTCAACGTAAGGATAAAATAATACCATTTGAAAAACCAAGTAAACCATCAATATTAATACAAACCATATATATATACATATGTACATATATATATATATAACACCTAGGTATCTATAGCATAATCGTCTTTATCCATGCAGAGGCTATATGGTTCTAGTGTAATCCAATGAAATGGCCCCGATATATGTAGCCGTACGAATTAGAGATACTATAAGAGTAAGGGATTCCCAAGTACCCTTCACCCTCCATGATACATATGTACAAGTACCCTTCACCCTCCATGATACATATGTACAGTGTACTTAGAGGATTCTTATGTAACTCATAGTATCTTATATGATCACCATGACCTACCCCTAAAGTCGGTAAATATATGTTTCCAGTGTTCATCTGTTGGACTCCTACATTCATGGTTGGCTATCACACCCCACATTTATGACTAATTAAAACAATTTCCATCCAACTGAACTATTTTTTATTAATAGAAGCTATACATAGTGGTATCATTATATCGATTATAACTTGTAAGTGTTGTCCCTAGCAAAATTTTTTTGAGATCATGGGATTCCTATGTACCTATTGATCACATTATCCAATTAACTAGGGGAGTACCATGTACCCCATAAGTGTTCCATTATTATGATTACTTAGCGGATTTCATTCTACTCCACAAGAATGATTGCTAAACCTAAAACCATTCCATTTTGAGATTCCAAACCATTTAGCCATTTAGGGTTCCATTATTAAGTTTAAACCATGTTTAAGTTCCATTAAAAATCCAACAATGTAGTGAAAACATTCTCATAGACATTTTATCAAACAAATTAGGGGTATAGTATTTCCAAAACCAAAGCCAATTACCAAAGACATATTACAATGAAACCAATTATCTAAAACCACTATTAAAGCATATAAAAGAATAATTAAAACATGGAAAAACCATAACCAAGCATTTATAACCAAAACCTCCAAATTCTATTTGGAAACCCAAAGCTATACAATAATCAAGCTATGAAAACATTGTATAAAACCATGTATTTAGTTGGAACTAACAATGAGTGAAGAGAACATGCCTTAAACTAAGAAGATGATTGAGAGAAATCACCAACATAAGCTCCTAATTAATCCTTAAGATAAAACCCAAGCTTCTCTTGCCCAAGAACTTTAGAGATGATTAGAGTGTTTTTCTGAGTGTTAAAGAACAAAATAATAAGGAAAATAACCTCCTAAGTGAGTTAAAAATCATGGGTTTTTATTAGGTTAAATGGGGAAATGTCCATATTGCCCTCACTTAAGCTACACCAAAATTCTATTAGCGGGATACGACTATCTATACCAGTCATACCCTCTAATATGAGTGCTACCCACCACTCATACTCAAGGCAATCTACTTTTGACATAACAATTTCCACAGTATGACTCACCCTAAACCATTTTGTATCCATGCCTACAACTTGTACCCATGATCTGTACCTTGTCAGAAAAGAATCTAAAGTGGATTGAACACTGCCCACCATAAGAGTCTATGGTATCACTCGTTCCATGGATTACAATTTATGGTGAGCCACTCATACTCTGATCCAACATAGTCCACTAAGTATAAGATTAAGTGAAGGAAATACCTAAACCAAATGACCCATGTCCGCTGATACGACTTATACCACCCTAGTTGTATCCATTCCAGAAATCTAACCCAATCTACCAACCAACACTGATCTACATATGTCTAACCCATACCATTCATATACCAGTGTATGAGTTGTTTCCCCAAGTTGTATCTTGTCCAAAGACCAAAAATATAGGAAATTTTCTAAGGGACAAAAACTTAGGGTGTTTTAGATTTTTCTCCTGGTTTGGAGTAGATTGAAAGTATGGAATGGTTAAGACATTTTAAATTTAGATTTGTAGTCGGCTATATGACTCATTTCTTGGGTTGGTTTTGGCTCGGATGAGCCTTTATTGATTTGTACAGCTATCGAGATAGTATTGGTTTATAGTTGTTAAGATTTTCATGTATCAACCTTTTTGGTTCAGTTGGAGGCCAGTTAGTGGTTGAAGTTAAGTTTTGGCTATTTGGAAGTGACGTAAGAGTGCTAGTTTATAAAAAGATACCTATAGAAAAATCCTTTTCAAGTGTTTTCTCTTCATGGAGGTTATCCAGGAAGTCACACTCAGAGCATGCAGTCTCAGTACCACATCCTTTTGAGATTTTTAGATTCTTTTTATCCATTGAATTTCGGGGATGAAGGTTCTTTTAGGATATTGTAATGACCCTTCATGTTATTTTTATTATTTCTACTTATCTTCACTTTTAGGGATTCTCCATAGCTGTCCTAAGTAATTTATGACTTGCTAGGACTAACAGTTTAGTCATCAACTAATTCATTTGGTTTTTAGAGACAATTCCCTATTTAGAAGTCTTTACTAATTCTAAATGGCCATCGGGCAAAAGCTTTAGGAAAACAATCTTAGATACAAATTCTGATTATGCTAGAAACTCTAAAATATTGATTTTAGTCTAGGTAGACCATTGGTTAGGGTCCCAATGCACCAGAGCTCATCTTTACCTAGTGGTCAAAAAGTAGGAAAATTGGTAAATTGGGTGTCGAACCCACCTTTTGTCAAAATGACCGCAGATAGAAAATCTGACTTTTCCAATGCTTTTAAGACATTGAATTTATTGTGGTAACATAGTTCATTTGCAAAAATCAGATATCAAATGAGTCAAAGTCATTGTTGGTAACTTTAAAAATTTTCTAAGTTACTAGTGCTGGTGCATTGTCATCACACGAGGGACACTATCATCGCCCTATGGTGATTGCACAAGGTGAACAATGATATTATATAAGTGATGGTGATAGTGACATCACTTTACCTAAAGGGGTCTATAAATCAATGTCTCAAATTTTATCATTTTCTCTTTAACCTTGAGAGCTAAAACACTAAATGGGTATAATGACTCAAAATCAAGTCTTGTGGTGACTTGAGAGCTTGATTGACATCTTTTAATGTGAATATCTTTGAATTTAGGGTAATAATCCTATAAATCCATGCTTGAATTTCTTGGTTTTGACCAAAAGCCCTAAATTTACTTAGGGCTTGATTTTAGCCTAAGGTTTTCTTGGTTTTCACCTATTTCTTGAGGATTGTAATTCGTTTTCCATTTATGAATGTTGGGTTGAAATCAAAATTATACTTTCATAAGTGGTACCCACTTGGGGTTTTCGGTGTCATTTTTGGACTCGAAGCACAATGGTGTAATATGGGTATCATTATTATTATATTGATGAGTAAATTATGATTTAATAGTGTGATGGCATTTTGGGCTTGTAAAATGAAGATGATCTTTTAGTAAATGATTTAAGGATTTGCGGTTCAGCTTTGAGGTAGGCTTTTGTTTACTCTTCTTTGTAGATGATATGTGATATATATTGCGTGTGAATGTGAATGTTAAAACTAATTAGAGGTAGTATGACTTAGTGTTGAATATTAAAGTTTAGGGATTAGAGGAGGGTTTTGACCTATAAGGTGAAATGCTTAATCCCCCTATTGAATCCAATTGCCTTCTTCCTAGATTGAGCTAATTCGTAAAATGGATTTGATATGATGGTAGGTTTGGGATGTGGTTAAGTGTTGGAATAATGGTTAGTATGATTAACCTTGGTTTGGATAGTCTAGTGATCTTGAAACTATAATTTTGATAGAGTTGACTTAAATGCCTATGTTTTTAGACGATGTTCTTATCGTAGGATTGGTTATGGCTTACTTGACACCTAAAAGTTAAACTAGATAACTTAACCTAGATTGGGTATAAATTGCCTAAGTATGGACATTGAGGATTAGAAGTGGGTTTTTCTGGCTTACCTTGCCAAAATTTGTGTTAGCCCTAGTGGGCTTAGTTACGGATATTAGGCCTAGTTGATACTATTAAGCCTTTAAAATAAGGTTACTTTGTTACTTGGTAATTGTAATGACTTTACCCAAATTTTGATTGTCCTATAGAGATGATATTCCTCATAGATATGATATTGGGACTTCAGGGGTTTTGCTCCTCTTAGTTACGATGATTGGACTATAGAGATTACATTTCTCTTAGATATGATATTGGTACTTTAGGTGTGTTACTCCTCTTAGATATGATAATTGGCCTATGGAGATAGTATTCCTTATAGTCATGACATATGACCTGCAGATATGAGATATTTTATATATGTGTTATACCTCATAGTCATTAGTTATGCTTTATTAATTCATTATGCCAGTAAGATGAATCTTATATGTGAGATGATTTAAATACAAAGTTATTGATATGATTTCTAAATAGTGTGTGGGCCTAAGGCCATAATTATGATGTTGTAATTATTCTCAACACATTTTTGGGCTAAAGGCCATGTTATGATATTTGTTGGATATCCACGAGGTGTCGATCCTTATACAAGATGCGATTGTAGTGTATTGATATGTTAATGCTTATGGTTCCAATGTATGAATACTGATGATGGCATGTATAGAAATGGTATATTCATGATCATTACATCGGTGATTGATACGAGTCTGATTAGATTATAATATTGTTATTGTTGTCACAAACTAAGGGTTAAAACCCACTTTCTACCTAAATAATAGATTTCTTCATAATAATAAAATACTGGTCTTTAATGAATACCTTATAGGTAAAAAAGGTTAATAATGAGTTTTTAATGACTTGACCGAGATAAGTTCTGATCTATAATTTAATATTACTAAATTCTCTAGTCGTGAAAGATTCCAACCTTTTTAAATTTTTACAATAATTTAGTCTCGAAGTTCTCTCTGGAGAACAAACTTATGTATTTACACTATCTTAGACACAACTTGAGCCCTTGCCTCTATAATATTCAGATACATATCTCTCCTATATGGGATAGAGAAAGATGTTGGATTAGTAATATAAATTTTGGGTAAACTCAATGAAAGTTATAATATTCGTGTTATGTATCTATGCTTATTAATAATATGATATTGATGATGCACAATGGATTATGAAAGTATACTCTACCTTGCTTCTCTTTTCATACTTATTTACTTTAGCCCTCGTGGGTCTGTTTCTTTACTTTAGCCCTTGAGGGGCTTGCACTTTATTTTAGCCTTTATGGGGGTCGCTCTCTATTATTGACATTGATTTGGATATTATGATGATATGATAATACCCGACAACGACAAAAGATATTATGATGATGTGATAATACCCGACAAGGCTAGAGGATATTATTATGATGTGATGATGCACGATAAGGCCAAAGGATATTATGATGATATGATGATACCCAACAAAGCCATAGGATGTTATGATGATGATATTGATACCTAACAAGGCCGAAGGATGATTATATTGATGTACCTTTGTACATATCTACCAGTTTGAGTCCGTATAGCCCTATGCACAATAACAACAATAATAAACCTAGTATATTCCTGCATAGTGTTGTCTGGGAAGGGTAGAATATATATAATTTATACCACTACCTTTGATAAAATAGAGAGGATATTTTTGATATACCGGCTAGACCTATGTATCAAAAAGATATATACCCAAAAATGGTAGAGGATAATAATGATAAGGATGATGATAGTTATGACAGTGATGGTTATGACATTAGTATTATGATATTGTGGATTTTGTTGCATTTGTACTTGCATGGGTATCACCGATCACCAGTATGCGCCTATGTTTATTAGCTCGTATAGAAGGGTTGCATAGATATTGGTGATGACTATGACTTGTGTTATTGTATGCTAATTGAACCTTCCTGGCCTGGGGCAATGAGGGAAATCATAGGCTTGGCTAGGTATTTTGTTTTCCAAAATAGTCGATTTCTCACGCTATTATTGATATAGGTATTATCAGTGTTATAATTATTATTATGTCTAACTTATGTCACATTCGTCATTGATTTGGTATTGAGATTTAAGGTATAATTCTGGCCTCTTCTATTAAATAATTTTATTAGTATATAATATTAATTCATGATGATAAAAATGGAATAGAAACCCTGAGTATATTAGTACTAAATCCTGATAGGATTATAATGAGGCCTTAAATTAAGATATAATGATCTAGGTTGCACCTCAAGTTTACTCTATATCTACATATAAGTATATCTAGCTATATACAACTATGGTATTTACGTATATCCCTTCCTACGTTTGTTCATGCTGTATATTCATTTCTTGGCTTTGTATATTGCTAAATGATCTTCTTTCGGCCTTTACTAATATATTTTCCAGGGGTATACAATATGTTGTTGAGATTTTGAGTATGGATGAAGTAGGATAGTTCATACTTGTTACTTTTTTAGCCTTATTATGTTAGTCTCATGGACATAAATAAGATAGGTTTTACTTATTATCTCATTGGCCTATATATGTGGTTGATGAACACTTAGGTTTATATTTAATTCTATATATATGTAATACATATCTGCTTTATCTTTAGAGCTCAACTAGCAGTTGCTTGCCAAGTACCATTATCTAGTACTCATAATACACTTTTGTAGCCTATAGGTCATGGTAGGGGTTATTGCCGTTGATGTGTGCATAATGTTGATCAACCATGGTTTGATAGCTAGAGTGAGTTCCATATGTTTGGAGTATTGCTTACCTCCCTCTTATGTACTAAATTTGTCTACATGTTGTATTTGGAGTTAAGTTATAATAGTAAAATTCTTTTGGCAATTCATTCTTGTTCTCTTGTTATATTAGAAGCTCTTGTACTGATACCACCAGGCTTTGGGGATTTATTATGTATATGATTATCTTATTTTTTCTATTCCACATGCTTTTCTATTTATATTTGAGTAGTTCGTTACTAGTCGTTCCAGACTACGAGTTTGGCTTGCCCACCGGTAGGTTATAGTAGGCACTGTCATGACTTGAGAAATTTATTCATGACAAGCTGTACAATATGGTTTTAGTCTTGAAAGTATTTTCAACCCGTTTTATGTTACTACTTCAGTGGGTGATTCTATAGTTGCTAGAAAATTTATAGGGGTGGTGTGGTGTCCATATTTCATAGGAAGACATTGGTGGATTTGATAGAGCTTGATATGGTGGATTTTGATATGATCTTAGGGATGGATTGGCTCCATTTGTGCTATGATTCTCTAGATTATAGGACCCAAAAGGTTAGGTTTTAATTTCCTAATGAACAAGTGATCAAGTGGGAGGGGATATCCTTAGTACTCAAAGGGAGGTTTATTTCCTTTCTTAGAGCCCGAAAGTTTATTTACAAAGGATGTCTTTTTCATCTAGTTTGGGTCAATGATTCTAGCTTTAGAAGTCACTCCTGGCATTTTTGTCTCTATGGTTTGAATTTCTTGAAGTGTTTACCGATAATCTTCTTGGGATACCTACTGATAGGGAAATAGATTTTTTGGGTTTGATATATTATTAGATACCCATCCCATTTCCATTAATCCTTATTGGATGGCTTTTTCTAAGCTAAAAGAGCTAAATAAGTCGTTAAAGGATCTTCTTGATAAGGGTTTCATCTGTCCTATTGTTCTTTGTGGGTGCTCTCGTGTTTTTTATGCGGAAGAAAGATGGGTCTTTTCGGATATGTATAGACTATCATCAACTAACTAAGGTGACAATGAATAATAAGTACCCTATTCCTAGGATTTATGATCTTTTTTACCAGCTTCAGGGTGCTAGGTGTTTCTCTGAGATTCATCTTCATTCGAGATATCATCAGTTTAATATTCGGGAGGTTGATATTCCCAAGACTACGTTTCAAACCTGGTATGGTCATTATGAGTTATTTGTTATGTCATTTGGGTTGACTTATGCTCCAACTGCTTGCATAGATCTTATGAATCAAGTTTTCTTGTAGGTTTTGGACTTGTTTATGATAGTTTTCATTTATGACATCTTGGTGTACTCTAAGAGTGAGTAGGATTATGCCAATCACCTCCAAATTGTATTGTACGCTCTTAAGGACCATAAATTAAATGCAAAGTTTTCTAAGTGTGAGTTTTAGTTGAATATTGTCACTTTTTTGGTGCATGTTGTTTCTAGTGAGGGGATCAAATTGGATTCACAGAAAATTAAGGTAGTTAAGAAATGGCCAAGACCTATGAGCCCAACCAATATTAGGGCCTTCTTGGACTTGGCTGGGTATTATAGGAAGTTTATGGAGAGTTTCTCATCTATTGCTGCTCCACTGACAAAGTTAACTCAGAAAACGGTTAGGTTTTTATGGTCCAATTCTTATGAGGGCAATTTTGGGAAGTTAAAGGATAAATTGACTTTTGCACCAGTTTTGACCCGGCTCGAGGGTACTAATTTGTTTGTTGTGTATTATGATGCATCCCATGTGGGACTAGGTTATGGCTTATGCTTCTAGGTATCTTAAAGTTCATGAGATGAATTACTCGACTCATGACCTAGAGTGTGAGGCGGTGGTGTTCGCTTTGAAAATTGGCACCATTATTTGAATGGGGTGCATATAGACATCTATTCAGATTATAAGAGCTCGCAGTATATGTTTACTGAGAAGGAATTACATCTTAAGCAAAGGAGGTTGCTTGAATTACTTAAGAATTATAACATAAGACTTCACCACCTTCCAGGTAAAGGTAATGTTGTTGTTGATTCTCTTAGAAGTTAGTCTATGGGAAGCTTATCTCACATTGATAAAGAAAAAAGAGGGTTAGTTTAGGATATTCATAGGTTGGCTAACTTGGGAGTCTGTCTCATGGACTCTAAAGATGGGGAGGTGATTGTTCAAGTATTGGTTAAATTATCTCTTAGTAATGATGCAAAGTAGAAATAGGTTTTGGATCCCATGCTTATGCAGATTAACGTTGATATGAGCCAGCAAAAGGTCATGGCTTACGAGATTGGGGAAGATGGAATCTTGAGGTATCAAGGGAGGTTGTGTGTTCCTGATGTTGATGGGCTATGGGAAAGGATTTTCATTGGGGCTCATGAGTCTAGATATTATTGGTGGAATAATATGAAGAATGATGTGGCGGGTTTTGGTGCCAAGTGTATGGTTTGTCAGCAAGTTAAGGTTGAGCACTTGAGGCCTGGTGGTATGTCTCAAGCGATAGAGCTTCCTATGTGGAAGTGGGAGAAATCAATATCGATTTTGTTATGAGTCTTCTGCGGTCTCAAAATCTGTATGATTCTATTTAGGTCATTATGGATAGATTGACTAAGTCTGCTCACCTTTCTAACATAAGGAATAATTACCCAGGAGAGAATTATGCTAAGTTGTTCATTCAAGAGATAGTGAATTTTTACGGTGCTCCGGTGTCCATCAATTTAGACCATGGTACCCAGTCTTCTTGTAATTTTTGGCGTTCGTTTCAGAAAGGTTTGGGTACTCAAGTGAACCTTAGCACCACTTTCTACTCCCAAATGATAGACAAGGGAAACAAACTATCCATACTTTAGAGGATATGCAAAGGTCCTATGTGATTGATTTCAATAGTAGTTGGGTTTATCATTTTTCTCATATTGAGTTTGCTTACAATAATAGCTATTACTCCATCATTAAGATGGCTCCCTTCGAGGCTCTCTATGATAGAACGTGTAGGTCTCCTATTGGGTGGTATGAGGTAGGTGAGACTAGAGTTTTTGGTCCTAACTTGGTTCACCAAGCCATAGAGAAGGTGTAGGTGATTAGAGAAAG
>JAPEIP010000005.1:171837713-171851995 GCA_026120095.1 Capsicum chinense | reverse complement strand
CCATACACTTTTTCAACATAGACACTTGGAAAATAGGGTGAATAGAAGCCAAACTTGTGGGTAAATCTAACTCATTAGATACATTACCAACTCTCCTTACAATCTAGTATGCACCAATATAATTGGGACTGAGCTTCCCTTTCTTCCCAAACCTTATGACTCCTTTCAGATGAGAAACCTTCAAGAACACCCAATGACTCACTTCAAACTCCAACTCCGTTTGCCTCACATCTGCATTAGACTTTTGGTGAATCTGGGAAGCCTTAAGTCTTTCTCTAATCACCTACACCTTCTCCATGGCTTGGTGAACCAGGTTAGGACCAAACACTCTAGTCTCACCTACCTCATACCACCCAATAGGAGACCTACACGTCCTATCATAGAGAGCCTCAAAGGGAGCCATCTTAATGCTGGAGTAATAGCTATTATTGTAAGCAAACTCAATATGAGGAAAATGATAAACCCAACTACTATTGAAATCAATCACATAGGACCTTTGTATATCCTCTAAAGTATGGATAGTTTGTTTCCCTTGTCCATCATTTGGGAGTAGAAAGCCGTGCTAAGGTTCACTTGAGTACCCAAACCTTTCTGAAACGAATGCCAAAAATGACAAGAAGTCTGGGTACCATGGTCTAAATTGATGGACACCGGAGCACCGTGAAAATTCACTATCTCTTGAATGAACAACTTAGCATAATTCTCTCCTGGGTAATTATTCCTTATGTTAAAAAGGTGAGCAGACTTAGTCAATCTATCCATAATGACCCAAATAGAATCATACAGATTTCTAGACCGCAGAAGACTCATAACAAAATCGATATTGATTTCTCCCACTTCCACAAAGGAAGCTTTATCCCTTGAGACATACCACCAGGCCTCAAGTGCTCAACCTTAACTTGCTGACAAACCATACATTTGGCACCAAAACCTGCCACATCATTCTTCATATTATTCCACCAATAATATCTAGAATCATGAGCCCCAATGAAAATCCTTTCCCATAGCCCATCAACATCAGGAACACACAACCTCCCTTGATACCTCAAGATTCCATCTTCCCCAATCTCGTAAGCCATGACTTTTTGCTGGCCCATATCAACGTTAATCTGCATAAGCATGGGATCCAAAACCTATTTCTCCTTTGCGTCATGACTAAGATATAATTTAACCAATACTTGAACAATCACCTCCTCATCTTTAGAGTCCATGAGACAGACTCCCAAGTTAGCCAACCTATGAATATCCTAAACCAACCCTCTTTTTTCTTCATCAATGTGAGATAAGCTTCCCATAGACTAACTTCTAAGAGAATCAACAACAACATTACCTTTACCTGGAAGGTAGTGAAGTCTTATGTCATAATTCTTAAGTAATTCAGGCAACCTACTTTGCTTAAGATGTAACTCCTTCTCAGTAAACATATACTGCGAGCTCTTATAATCTGAATAGATGTCTATATGCACCCCATTCAAATAATGGTGCCAATTTTCAAAGCGAACAGAACCGCCTCACACTCTAGGTCATGAGTCGAGTAATTCATCTCATGAACTTTAAGATACCTAGAAGCATAAGCCATAACCTAGTCCCACATAGGATGTATCACAATACACAACAAACAAATTAGTACCCTCGAGCCGGGTCAAAATTGGTGCAAAAGTCAATTTATCCTTTAACTTCCCAAAATTGCCCTCATAAAAATTGGACCATAAAAACCTAACCTTTTTCTGAGTTAACTTTGTCAGTGGAGCAGCAATAGATGAGAAACTCTCCATAAACTTCCTATAATACCCAGCCAAGTCCAAGAAGGCCCTAATGTCGGTTGGGGTCATTTGTCTTGGCCATTTCTTAACTACCTTAATTTTCTGTAGATCTACTTTGATCCCCTCACTAGAAACAACATGCACCAAAAAAGTCACAATATTCAACTAAAACTCACACTTAGAAAACTTTGCATTTAATTTATGGTCCTTAAGAGCCTACAATACAATTTGGAGGTGATTGGCATAATCCTACTCACTCTTAGAGTACACCGAGATGTCATAAATGAAAACTATCATAAACAAGTCCAAAAACTACAAGAAAACTTGATTCATAAGTGTCCAAGTATACGTAAGTGTTGAGTTAAAGTGAAGGGGTTAAGATATTTGAAAATAAAATAAAATAAGTGAGTTGCTTGCTTGACTGAAATTAAGCTAGTAGGTAGGCCTGTGCATCGAGCGAACCGACCCAAACCCAAGCCGAGCCCAACCGAGCTGAGGTTATATCGAGCTGAGCCGAGCTTGAGCCAAGTCTAGACGAGCTATAAGTAGTATTAAGTAGAGCTGAGTTCGATGAGCAGAGCCCGAACTTAGCTAAGTAATTGGCTTTTTTCAATTAAATAAAAAAATATGATTTAAGCATAATTGTGAATGTGATTAAAAGAAACTACCATAAAAAATAATTTTACATTATTAAATCAAGAACATATAATTTGTAGTCTAAGAATGAATATGTTATAAAAAAGAATGGTAACATTTTTAAGTCGAACATGATGTTTGTGGGATTAAATTAAAATGCCATTGGCAATTTAACATGAAAATAATTTTACGATCTAAGCATCAAACTAGAGCTAGAATAATCATCACTGAAAATAAAATCCATATCCTTGAACTTTAAAATTTGATCTTTTCCAAATTGTACCACACTAATAAGTAAGATTCTAAATTAAAAAATTTTCATTGCATCAATGAATGATATCTAGAAATGTATTATATTTGGACTGAATTAATAATTGAAAAATTGAGCAGGGCTCTATGATGTTGCAGAGTATAAGGCTAATTTTCATAAATTGGATAGGGATACCTATTCTATTTATAGAGTATGAGAGGGTTCATCGCTTTATGCAAGACTCATCTCTTAAACCCCAAACAACGAGAATCCACATATGCAAATCATCACCAATAACATGTATAAACACACATCTAAGCAAGAACAAACATCAAACATTATTAGGCAACAAAACACTTATCATTTGAATTCAAAATCACCATTTTCAGTTATTAATTTATGTGTAAATTACATAGTTTTTGTGTTATGTAACAAGAGATATAGTTACATGGCTTAAACAAGATGATACACTAAAAAATTTTACTCCTCTTTGCCTCTAGATGGTTACTTTTGAAACCCTAGCCTCCAAATCTACAAAGATGTGTTTCAGAGAGCATTTAGGATGTTTGATCCACTCAGAATATATTCTAGGAGGCCGCACACAATTATATAGTAAGGGGACTTAAGGGTTTTGGGTTGAGAAATTACCATAGAGCCCTTATCTAAAAGGTGGAAATGAACCTACAGGGGGGTTATGACTCATTTATAACAACTATACCCTAGGGAATGAGTGGTACCCTAACTTATACGCTAGGATTCACCTAATACCCCTACACTGCCTAAGGTACGATAACATACCGTAGAATCATATCCAAAGGGTAAGATTGGTACCCAAAATAGTACTCACAAACCATACCCACAACAGTGTGCAATAGATCAAGATAACACTCCATACGACTCCCCTTGATATGACTCATACCCTATTGTTCGACCATGGGGAGGCTAACACATTATCATTATAGTTTTAACCCCTACCATACTGCCTAGGGTATGAGAGGGGGTGACCAACTCATATCCAAAGGGTACGACTAGTACCCTTAGTCATACCATGTCCAAAACCCTCAAACCAAGGGAATTCTCTAAGGGTCCAAAGCCTAGGTGTTTCAATTCTCCCCCACTTGGATCATTCATCCGCGGATTATGGGTACGGAAAGCATAAAACACAAGTTATTACACATTAACAAGACTTTTACCAATTAGAAAACAAGGCACACAACAAGGATAGAACACACATCACAATCATTATCAATAAACCATTCATCATATTTAATATAGGAATCAAATCAATTATTTATCAAAGTCACTAGTTTGATTTAATACTTAGGAACTTGAACCCATTATATTTCAAGGAAATAAATCATCTCAAAGTATTGGGGAGTTTAACCCAAAGCCTAACAAAGACTTAAGGAAAAAATGTTAACACATACCTCAATCACGAGTTTCTGGAACGGAAAAAAATGCAGATAGATGAACTTCATGTCCTCTTCGGCATCCCAAGCAGCTTCCTCGGACTTTGGGTTCTCCCATAGAACCCTCAATGAAGCCACATTTTTCATTTGCAATAGGCAAACTTATCAATCTAAGATCCTTATCGGGACCTTCTCATAAGACAAGGAGTCCGAAATGCCAACATCCTTCAATGGGACAATAATGAAATATCACCCATATATTTCCGCAACATAGAGACATGGGAAACCGGGTGAATGGAGTTCAAACTAAAAGGCAACTCAAACTCATAGGAAACATTACCAACGCTCTTCAAAATCAAGAAGAGACCAACATACCTGGGCATAAGTTTCCCTTTATTACTAAATTGCATCACTCCCTTCATGGGAGACACCTTCAAGAATATCCAATCAACGACATTAAACCTTGAATCCCTACTTCTCACATATACATAGGACTTTTTATGACTTTGAGCGGTTTTTAATTTATTACGAGTCACCTTCACCTCATTTATGGCTTGGTGAACTAAATCGAGGCCAAGAAACTTAAACTCACCAGCTTCTTACCATCAAATAGGAGAACAACATCTTCTACCTTGCAATGCCTCAAAAGGTGCCATACTAATACTCGAATAGTAACTATTGTTATGTAAGATTTCAATCAAAGAAAAGTGGTCATACCAATGATAACCATAATTAATCATACAAGCTCACAACACATCTTCTAATATTTTGATGGTCCTCTCCGCTTGTCCATCCATCTGTTGGTGGAAAGTGGTACTAAGGCACACCTTAGTCCCCAAATATTTTTAGAACGACTTCTAAAAGTGAGATGAAAATAGAGTACCACAATCCTAAATAATAGAAACCAGAGCACCATGCAATTTCACCATATTTGTAAGATACAACTTAGCATAATTCTTCGACTAATAACTAGTCCTCACCGGCAAAACATGAGCGGACTTGGTCATCCTATCCACAATAACCCAAATAGATTCACATTGATTTAAATATTGGAGAAGACCGATAACGAAATTCATATTAATTGCCTCCTACTACCACTCGAGCAAGGCAATCTCTTGGTACAAGCCTCATGTGCTCAACTTTTGCTTGTTGACATACCAAGCACTTAGCCACATAACTGGCCATATCTCGCTTCATATTAATCCACCAATAGAACTCTCTAAGATCATAATACATCTTTGTAGAACCAGAATGAATAGCATACCGACAATCATGATCCTCGACCATAATCTATCAACGTTGGGAACACATAGCCTACCTTGGTACCTCAAGATACTATCATCCCCAATCATAAAGTCAACCACCTTTTGTTGACCCAAATTACCCTTGATCCTTATAAAATCGACATCGAACACTTTCTTTTTCTTCATCTCAATAGCAAGAGACATTGAGATATCGGATGGACAAATATACCACCATCCTCAAAGTTCGCAAGACAAACTCAAAGATTATCCAAATGGTGAATGTCCTTCACTAATTCCCGCTTATCCTCATCTACATGGACTAAAATTTCCATGGACAATTGGCTAAGAGCATCGGTAACTACCTTAGCTTTACTCGGATGGTAATGAAGACTCATATCATAGTCTTTCAATAGCTCAAGACACCTCCTTTGCCTGAGATTTAACTCCTTCTGAGTAAACACATACTAAAAACTCTTATGGTCAAAAGATATATCAACATAAACTCCATAGAGGTAATGTCGCCAAATCTTTATAGCAAAAACCACCGTCAACAATTCCAAGTCATGAGTACGGTAGTTCTTCTTATGAATTTTCAATTGCCTTGAAGCATAGGCCACCACCCGACCATGTTTCATCAACACAAAACCAAGCCCAATATGAGAAGCATCACAATACACTACGAAACCATGTATATCCACAGGCAAGGTCAAAATCAAAGCAAAAGTCAATTTATCCTTTAACTTCTCGAAACTACCCTCACATGTATCCGACCACAAGAACTTGACCTTTTTCTAGGTCAACTTAGTGAATAGGGCAACTATAGTAGAAAAACTCTCCACAAATCTCCTGTAGTACCGGACTAGAACCAAGAGTCTCCAAATATCAATTGGAGTTGCAGGTCTAGTCCACTTTTTAACTGTTGCTACCTTTTGAGTATCTATCATAATTGCTTCACTAGAGATAACATGACAGAGGAAGGTCAGCAGTTTCAATAAAAACGCGCACTTAGAGAACTTGGCATACAAATAATTATCCTTCAAAGTTTGTAATACGTCACAGAGGTGATCGACATAATCCGCTTTATTCTTAGAATAGACCAAGATATCTTCAATGAAGACAATGATAAACAAGTCTAAGAATGGATGGAAGGCCCTATTTATCAAATCCTTGAATGCCGCTGGGACATTGGTCAACCCAAAGGACATGACTAGAAACTCATAGTAACCATATCGGGTTCTAGAAGTGGTCGTAGGGATATCTACCTCCCTAATTTTAAGTTGGAAATAACCCGACCTAAGATCAATCTTAGAGAAACACATTGCATATTGAAGTTGATCAAACAAATCATAGATCCTAGGAAGAGGATAATTATTCTTTATCATTACTTCATTCAATTGACAATAATCGGTGCACATACGAAGGGAACCATCCTTTTTGCACAGAAACAACATAGGAGCACCCCAAGAAGACACATTAGTAAGGCTAAAACCTTTATCTAAAAGTTCTTTTAATTGCTCCTTAGCACTTTGAGATTCGTTGAAGCCATCCTATAAAGAGGGATAAAAATACGACAAGTGTTCAGAACAAAATCAATCCCAAAATCAATTTCCCTATCGAGACAAATACCGGGAACGTCATCGGGGAAAACCTTAGGAAACTTATTAACTATGGGAACGGATTTTAGAGAAGGACCTTTCGAGATAGAATCTTAACTAGGACCAAATGATATAAAAACCCTTTTGAGATTAAATTTTTGGCTTTACGATATGAAATGAACTTCCACTTAGGCACTGAAGAACCCCTATCCCATATAATGACCGGTTAATTGTGGAATTTAAATATGACCCTATGGGTCCGACAATCTAAGGAGGCAAACCACGAACGTAACCAATTTATCCCCGAATAACATAAAAATCAACCATGTCCAACTCTAAGTCTACAATAGTTTCTCTGCCACTAATAGATACCACACATCCCTTATAGACCATTTTAGTGACCACTGAGTCTCCTATTTAGGTAGAAACAGAAAAGAGAACTAACAAATACTCAGGACCAAAACCAAGATACAAAACAATAATTGGGGTCACATAAGATAAGGTAGACAATGAATCAAGCAAATAGTACATGTCATGGGAGAAAAGTTTCAACATACCCGTGACAACATTGGGAGGCACCTTAGAATCTATGCGAGTAGCAAGTGCATATAAATAATTTTGGCAGTGTCGGTGCCAGAAACAGAGGCAGAAGAACAAATAGCACCCTTCGGTGTGGAAGTAGATGAAGTAATAATAGGGGCCCTGTTGGCCCAAAAAGCCGCTAAAGAGAGGCACTCTAGATTCATATACCCAATCTGACCACATCTACAACATCTGTTCTCCCTTTCTCGCACTGACCATGATGAGGCTGATCACAAAATCTACAAGATGAGTAGGATGGAGCAGACTAAGCCCTACTAATCTGAGATTAGACACCTAGTGCCCAGAACTCACCATCAAACTAAGATTGGCAATCGCCCGACGACTTTAGATAAGAATCATTAACCGAGGAGAAAAAACTTGAACTCCCACGCTTCTTTCTAGGCCACACACCACCACCTCCACCACTATGCTTGAAATATCTAAATTTATTCCCTTGCTTTTCACTAAATTCAACTTATTTCTTTTTGTCCTCTTTCACCTGTTTAATATACACAATCAATCTAGAAATATCTATGTTTTTTATTAATAAAGCCGCCCTGCTCTCAAGCACCAACTCAAAGAACAATTCCAAAACAAACTTACGCATTCTAGCCTTCATAATATAAACCATCTCGAAAGCATATCTAGACAATTGATGGAATTTCAAAGCATACTCCTGAACGAACATCCTCCCTTTCTTTAAGTTCACAAAATCTTCTGCCTTTGTTTCCCTCAACTCTTGAGGAAAAGAGTGGTCCAAGAAATCCTCAGAGAAATCCTCCCACATGGTAGAACTAGCATCCACACCTCTAGATAATTCCCACCCATCGTACTATTGGTATGCTATATCTTAAAATTGGTAGAAAGAAAACTCAATAGCCTCAACTTCCTAAGTATCCATGATTCAAAAAATATTATCTATTTCATTAATAAAGCCTTGAGGATCCTCCTCAACCTTCATACTCATGAACATATGAGGGTTCAACCTCATAAATTGTCCAACTCTTATGGCCTTAGAAAATATAGTAGCCAAAGAACCACGCTCTAATTGAGAGGTTACCAATTGTGTTAAGAGGTTGATAGAGTGACAAAATTCAGCATTAGTAGCACCCTCTTAAGGTGATGGAATAGAAGGGTCACTCTTATAGTGGGGTTAGTGGGGACAGGTGGAATCTAGGAGGATGGTCAGATGTTGTAGCTCTAGCCCAGGCCTGAATCCTGGAAGTTGGATAAACTCCATTCATAGGGCCCTTAAAAGGGTTTGCCTGATTCTTATATCTCCTTGGAGGCATAATCTGGTAGATAAGCAAACATAAATCAAAGAAATCCAAGACCTTAGACTGTATAGCTTGAGATTAAAGCATAAAAAGGGGAAAAATTCCTAAATGTCTCGTTGCACCTCTCTTATAAGTGTGGATCACTTCACAACCATAAAAGAGACTCTACTTGAAACGACATTGTGGATTCCACACTGGCCATAAACCTAGACTCTGATACCAACTTAAAAAGACCCAAATTCGATCCTTGTTGTATGGGCACCTCAAGCCTAATTTGGACCAAAGATTGCCCCGTTAACACAACCTAATCATCACATCAATCCGCAAGAGTCAGAGGAACTCCAAAAATATATCAATATAGCAAAAACCATACTAATGATCATAACTTAAATAATTTTGAAGCATTTCATTTACATCAAA
Source organism: Capsicum chinense (assembly GCA_026120095.1). Lineage (NCBI taxonomy): Eukaryota > Viridiplantae > Streptophyta > Magnoliopsida > Solanales > Solanaceae > Capsicum > Capsicum chinense. Next base: position 171,842,819 of record JAPEIP010000005.1, on the reverse strand, counting down.
ATACTACCAACATACCCAAGTTCACAGTCACCCACAATGACTCTATACAAATCCGATGGCTATATATATATTGGGACAGGCCCTCAACAATAGCCAAACCAATTATAAAGATATATATATCTATGAAAAAAATAAAAGACTATGAAATATATTCCTTCCAAAAAATAGAAGTTCACCACTTTAATATGAACATGTGAACTGTCCGAACACCCATCACTATGAAGAAAAAAAAAAGATGCACCAGCCCCTATGTCTCATAAGGACATAGCATCCAGAGACGGTTAGCAGTTGGAACACTAGCATGTTGCTCAAGGATAAGGATAAAATAGCATCATCATTTAAAGACAAATCATTACATCATCTGAATCATACTAACATACGTAATCATACATATAAAAATATATACAATATGTTCATAAAGTGCCATAAGAAAACAAGGTTTAGCGAATATTCTCGATATATTTATTCACATGTCATGATATGGAGGACTCCGACCTTCCACCCTTATAGATTCAAACATTTCTCATTAGGTCATGAACTTTAACCTCACCCACATTTTCATTGGGCAAGGTGCTTTATGAATATACGCGTTCATTAGACCAGGGACTTTACCCCCCCCCCCCCCACAGCTTTGTTAGGAAAGGGACTCTAACTTTATGCCCTTTCATTGGGCATGGGACTCTAACCTCATTTATTTTAATTAGGTAAGTGACTCTAACCTCAAGAAGTATTAGATAACGGTCTTTAACCACAAGTGAGTTCATTTGGCGAGGGACTCTAACCATACACAATTTCATTAAGCAATGGACTTTAATCACAAGTAATATTATTAGGCAAGGGACTCAAACCTCAAGCGACTTTGTGGGAAAGGGACTTTAATCACAAGCCATCCCGACTATCATTAGTCAACATTGGAACTCTAGCCCATTGTCCATACCCCACAACCATCCAATTCCCACTTAAAGACTTTAACCCATTTTAACCAAATCAATACCATATATGACCACAAGGTATTAATGTGACTATTCATCTGCCAAACATTTCATTAAGCCAATGCTTATTTCAATTCATCATTCAATTCAACGTATGGTCATCAAGACACTTATAAACTATTCATTACTTATTTACAATCTTATACCTCACTTTAGTTCAAGCACTATTTAATTTCATAATTAGGGACTTTAACCCTTTTTTTCCATTAAACCAACAAGGTCATTATTTAACCCATTACATGGCTAACATTATTTTTACGATACCATTTATTAACCATTCATACTCACAAGACCACTTTCGTAGTTCAAAATATCATCAATATGTGACTAGTTTTTTCACTTAGACATTCTCACAAACACATTGTGTACACTCCTTTATCAAGGCCAAATTCATGGTAGAATTCATCAATATTAAGGTTACTCAAGATCTATTTGTTAAACCCCAAACTACGAGAACCCAAATATGCAAATCATCACCAATAACATGTATGAACACTTATCTAAGCAAGAACAAACATTATACACTATTAGGAAACAAAACACTTATAATTTGGATTCAAAATCACCATTTTCAATGATTAATCCCGGTGTAAAATTCATGGTTTTTTAGTAATTTAACAAGGGATAGAGTTACATTCCTTAAACAAGATGATCCACCATGAAATTTGACTCCTCTTTGCCTCTCGATGATAACCCTTGAAACCATAGCCTCAAAATCTTCAAAGATGTGTTTGAGAGAGTATTTAGGATGTTTGATCCACTCAAAATATGTTTTAGGAGGCCACACATGCTTATATAGTGTGGGGACTTAAGGATTTTGGGGCGGGAAATGACCATAGATCACTTATCTAGAAGCTGGAAAATCAACTCCAAGGGGGCACGACTTACTTAAGTAAACCATACCTAGGGTACGAGTGGTACCCTAACTCATACTCTAGGATTCACCAAGGACCCGCACACTGCCCAAGGTACGAAAATACACCATAGACTTGTATCCAAAGGGTATGATTGGTTCCCTAAACTGTACTCATAAACCATACACCCAACAGTGTGCATTAGATCAGGCAACACTTCATACGATTCAGCTTGGGATGAATTGTACCCTAGTGTACGACCATGATGAGGCTAAATCATACCTAGGACAGTTAATAAACCCACCATATTACCTAGGGTATGAGAGGGGGTTCACCAACTCATATCCAAAGGGCACGATTAGTACCCTTAGTCGTAGCAAGTCCATAACCCTCAAACCAAGGGAATTCTCTAAGGGTCCAAAGCCTTGGTGTTTTAGATATTAGAGTGCCATATAGGTTAGCCTCCATGATATAGGAATGGCATAAAGGTTTACCCTCTGCCATTGTGGCATGCCACGCTGCTATTTTAATTTCATCAAGTTTTTTTTTGCACTTAGAGTAAGGAGTTTTTGATCTTTTTACTCCTTTCACGACTTATAAACATAAAATAAACATTTTATTTTAGTTTTTAAAGATCAAAACACAATTAATTCACTATTAAAATCAAAACCCAAGAAAATTCATGGGTTTTTCAAGAAATCACTATTCCAGGCTCCAAACTTCAAATTATGTTCAATTCCTTGAGTATTTCAGGTATGCATCTTATTTCCAAACTTCAATTTTACATTATAACATTTATTTACTCATTATACATATGATTTGAATTGAAGTGCTTTAAATTAGGTTAAAGGGGTTTGGTTGACATCACTTGAATTACTTTCCCATGTTTTAAATTAGTGGTTTACGCTGTAATTTATGATTTTTGGACTGAATGGGTGCATTGTTATGAGAATTGAAATGAGGAACATGGGTTTCCCTAAATTGATGACTGTATGGCTTAGTAATGGCATTAATGAAGTTCCAAAAAAGTGTAACTGAGCATAAAATGATCTAACGTACAATAATAGACAAAGCAAGATTACAATCTTACCTACAACATGAAGCACATCCCTCATCCATAAAATAAAAGGGAGTTGGTCAAGAAGAAAAGTGTCTTTTCTTTATCCTTCAGCATCTTAGAAAGCATAATAGCTAATCCTAGAAAAGAGATGTGAAATTAGGTCTAGAAGGTGAAAGTTTAAGTTGCTAACTGTGTCGAGCAACTATGGTTATCCTTAGAAATGTTATATTGCTCAAACTCTTCAAAAATGTTATCGGGTGCATGTAGAATCTTTCAAAAGTATTTCATTTTGGAGGATACTACACGAGCAAGTCTTTTATAGAGTCTGAGCAACATAATCCAAATGTCTAAGGTATTTGGTGCTATAGTATGAAATCTGGTAACTAGATTTTTCATCAGAAGTATCATTATATATAAGCATTTTCTTTTATCCTAAATTAACTGATTTCAATCATCTTCAAACTATGCCTTTGAAGGGTCTTGATCCATCCCCCAACAATCACTTAGACAACTTGTTTGTTTTTTCATGAAAAGTAGTTGTAATAATGAGTGCGAAGAAGATACTCAAATGGAACAAAAGACAAGATCATCAACTTTTTCATATTGATGTATTACATAAACTCAAATAAATATTCAAAATCAGTAGTAACAATTTTTTTCTTACACCAATAGAGAACAATAATAAGATATTTGGACGTCCCAGAAGAATATGCTCTTTCATGCTAATGGCACATCTTTATTTTATAAACTTTCTTCTTAATTGAATCTTAAGATCTTTTTGGAGGGAAGGTATTATATTATACGTATAACACTAAGCAAGTGTTGCAGTATGTCCAGGTAACAAGTGCGCAAAACAACAAAAAAGAGAGTCCTTTCTAATTTTGTAGAGGTTCTAAAATGGTAAGTATTAAATCACCTTTATTTAAGATACAATACCTTTGCAGGCTTTTGTCTAAGACTAAGTGCTTCCTCAAGATATGTACTCATTGCCCAGTATAAGTGTTTAACCAGTAAGCAAAGAAACCAGAACAAGTTTTTGGGTAAAGAAGTAATATCAAATCAACTACTGAGGTCTCATGTTGGAAAGGATTTTTAACAAAATGTCTTATCTATTTTTCCTTCGAATAAAAATCTTAGAAACAGGAACAGTTTTGAACGCAATCAAAGCCATCAGGATGATTAGAGGCAATAAAAATAAATTGATATATGGTGGGCATGCCTAAACTTAGTAAAAACTGCATAATTTGGGTTTTAATTTTCTGAGATAACATAATCATTAACTATGACAAGCCCTTACAATTGGAGGGTTTGAATAATCAAATTATTTATTTATACCAACGTCAATTTTCTTTACGAATAATGGTGGTATCCCTATTAACTTGAGCATGCCATGACTAATTCAATAAGAACTAATCACCTTCTACCAGTCATACCAAGTACCTCTATCCATTAAAACTTGGAGAAATTGAAAGAATTCACCTAGTATCCCCTATTTAAGCCAATACCTTAAACAATCAAAACTGCCACTAAATAGTAATATGAACCAAAGATACACATTAACAGAATAGAAGTGTAATATTTCCCGGCACCCAAGGGTGTGGCCTAGTGCTTTAATAAAGTTGGTATGAGCACCACGAGATCTCATGTTTAATTCCCAGCCTAGACAAACACTACGTGTTTTCTTTTCTAGTTCTAGCCTTGGTGGATAGAGTTACTTGATAACTGTTGCTGGTGGCAGGTGGCAGGTATCCCGTGGCTTTAGTCGAGGTGCATGCAACCACAGTTATAAAAAAAAGAAAGAAGTGCAATAATATCCCAATCGAAGTGTAAAATTCTACCTATATTGGACACACACACATATATGTACACATATATAAGCTCAGATAAAGTAACAAACTCAACCGTTTTAGTTATCATCATTGATGTGGTGGCGAAGAAAGGAAGTAAGGCGCCGATAGGCTTAGTTTATACAGAATGATGTTGGATCTTCAGAAAGGTTTGTAGGGGGTGCGGATATGCGGATATCTGACGTATGAAATAGATTTATTAGATATCTACTGAATATATTTTTCTTTGTGCGTGGATATTTTTTAAATTTTGTTTCAATATCTTTTAATGATTTACTTTTTTCGTAAGATATATTCATTAATTTGTTTGGTTTATTATTTTATCCTGTAGTAATTGCAGAGTTATAAATTTC
>JAPEIP010000005.1:171820546-171831764 GCA_026120095.1 Capsicum chinense | reverse complement strand
AACAACACAAGATTATAAATAACATTGAAAATCTAGAATTAGATATACATTACAGTACAGTTAGGATAAATTATTATACAGAAATTTGTAACTCTGCATTTACTACAGGATAAAATAATAAACCAAACAAATTAATGAATATATCTTACAAAAAAAGTAAATCATTAAAAGATATTGAAACAAAATTTAAAAAATATCCACGCACAAAGAAAAATAGATTCACTAGATACCTAATAAATCTATTTCATACGTCAGATATCCGCATTACTTTTGCCAAAGCAATCGTACACTTAGAAGTAAGATACCCGTCATGGCGAAGAATAGTATTAAGCTATCTTTTCTCATCATTGTATCTCTGAAAAAATCAAATGACCTCTTAGGGTTTTGAAAGCTGCTGAAAGTGGTGTAGCTTGATGGTGATGTAGAGATAGTCATCATAAAAAGTAGACCAAGAAAGTGAACATTTAAAAGAACAATGAAAAGAACCCTAAGGATAAGATATAAGAGTATACAATTTACTAAAACGATTGAGTGAGATGAAACCAATTATATAAAGGCATCAATATTGTACTAGTTTGTGCTGTCAAATAAAATTGTGTTCAACATATATTCTTCTTATTTATGCTAGATTCATCTAGAAGAAGTTGGACACAACGTACTCAAACATCTTTTTCTTTAAAAGTTCTAAGCAATTTGAGTGTTCATAACTTAAATCTTTGAGCTTATAGCTATTCTATATACCTCTTTTTGACATAAAACCATGAAATGGATATCTTCATATTTTTAATTTTAACCAAATATACAACTAAATGGAGTTACCTCTTCAAGGATTAAGGATTCCAGGAAGACGGAGCAAAAGACACCAAGTACTCATCCATAAGCCTGACTATGTAATATTATTATCACCAGTTGGATACTAGATCTCCTCCGTCCATCTTGTAGGCGATCTTCACATGAAATAAAAAGTTAAAAAGGAATCTGAAGCTAAAGTAACACTAAAATAGGAAAAAAGTTGGGAATGAAAATGAAAACGACAGGAAGTTTTGTCGCGTCCCAATTTCAACGTTAAAATTCTTTTTGGCCACAAATAAAATAAGTTGTTGAGAGAACAAATAATTTTACCAACAATAGAATTATTTTATTAGTGATTTAATTCCCTATTTGGTCATGAAAATCATATTTTTCTGGATTTGGAGTTGGAGTTGGAGTTGAAGTTGTGTTTGGTCATGAATATAAATTAAAGTTGCTTTTGAAATGTTGTGAGAGAAGTATGAGTGAAAACAAGTAAAGTTAAAATTATTTTTACTTTCCCAAATACAATTTCAAAATTATATATGGAATTTTCATGGCAAACACATTTTGTTTTCAATTTTTTCACGTAAGTGAAATAATTTTTCAAAATAAAATAAATTTCATGGCCAAAAACCTACTAAATATGTTGTTTCCAATTTATTTATATTTTAAATTTATTATGTTTACCTCGAAAAAATGGCAACAACATTGAGATGTTTCTCCACAAGAAAAAGTTCACGGTTAAAAGTTATACCAAATAGCAACAATAAAATGAAGTTGTTGCTATTTATTTATTTAAGCCAACAACATTACAATTTTTGGGAAATAGTTGTTGTGAATTATGCCTTTTGTTGTAGTGTGACATCATATGACATGTGCAAGAAAGTTATCCTCTCTAGTTGTTTACCCTTTCCAGTGTGTTACCCATTCCAGTGGTTTACCCTTTCGAGTGGGTTACCCTCATCTCCAAGGAAACCCGATCAGATGAATTACCCTCGCTAGTGGGTTACCCTTTCTAGTAGGTTTCCCTCATCTCCAAGGAAACCCTCATCAGTGGATTACCCTCTCATATGGGTTTTGAAGCTGCCGAGTCAGCTACTTCAAAGACAAGGAGCTTATCCACGTGCTTGCAAGATGCCTGTGAAGCTATTGATGCACTGCTTGTAAGCAGCTGACTCACCTGCTTGCACATGCTGTCACATGCCAACAACATAGTTTGTTTTGTTTTTATTTGGAACCCTACATATTAGTAGGGCCCAGTATGAATAAAGATAAGGCTTATCTAGTCATAACAGATAAATCTTATCCCTTCCAAAAGGATTGGACTTATCTTTATTAGTGGATAATTCCTATACCTTAGTTGTTAGGATAGGAATCTAATATTTTATTTCATGTTTATATATAGTATAGCTCATTTAGTAAGCTTCATTCTCCAATTTGTCTAGGAAAAGAGGGTGGTCTTCGGTCCTTGATAGACTTGACATACTCATCACGGCCTGACCATGGTTTGGGTTGTGCCAACATCCCTAGTAGAACTTCTACCTCTCACAACTGATAAAAGAGTATCTCTATAAATAGGTTGGGATAGTCCTTGGCCAAATGACTAATCTTATCAGACACATAGCAGCCCATGCAACCCGACAAAATGGAAGGAGGTATGAATTAACTAAGATGACCACCCAAAGTTTCGAAAACCAAAGACCCACTCCTTGAACTTTACAAAGTTTCTTTATTGTTCAACAATGATAACCACACAATTTTCTAGAATCTCTACCTCAAGTAGTGTGATCTTAGAACTCGCCCTGATGATGCACCTTTTTGTTGCCTTCCTGAGATGCTTGAAGAATAGACTTAATAATTTTATAATGATATATAATAATCTGAAGTGATGCCCCATACACAATAAACTGAGTCATAGAAAACTGAAGTGAAACATCCAATCCCTTCACGAACTTCTAAATCTTCTCTAACTTGGTGAAAAGACTTGTATAAGAATATCAAAACAATGCATGAAAAAGAGCCTCATACTCCACAATAGACATGGTGCCCAGATCTATGCGATAAAACATTTCTCTCATCTAATCCCTCTAGCTAAAAGTCTTAAACATGTCCAAAAAGGCCTCAGTAAACTAATCCTAATTAAACTATGGCAAACCAAGAAGCCAGCAACCACAAGAAAAGGTAATATAGAAGAAGGCTGAAGTATAGATCTCAAAATACCATACTTAGATACAGGAACAAAGGAAAAAAGTACGCAAAATCTATGGAGTACCATAAGCAATTATTTGTACCACTGAAAGATCCACACTCGGGATCGGAGGAACACCATAAGAAAAATCTGGCATATCCGAAGGTACCATTCTCAGAGTAAGAGGAACACCAGGTGCACTCATTGGAGAATCCTCTAAACGGGTAAATAATTGAATCAAAAACTCTGTGGGACCGTAGTTGGCCTCAAAACTCTATCATGCTCAACTTGAGGATTAAAGGAGAGCCTTCAATTGGTACCTATGGACGGGGAAGATCTTTTGACCCATCTGCTACCTCGATCCTAACCATGACTCATAACTCACACTCTAGACTGGGCTCCCTCATAATATAATGGGTCCAAATATCTAGCCTTACTGGATGTACTCCACATAACCTAAGTAGATAATAGTGAAATATGACATAGAACACAAGTTGTAAGAGAATTCAGATGATATGAAATAAAATAAGGAAGCTTCCTAAAGATATCTCATATCCTCTCAAAGATAGATATAAACATCTACATATCCATCCATGAGACTCTATCCAACACCCCATTCTTACACTGTTGAGACAAATGAACCAAAATACTCTGATACTAATTTTTCATGACTTAAAAACCAAAGGTCTCAATGGTTGTTATCAAGGCAAGCCTTAACAAGTTAGCCTATCAGAAAAACCTATATAAAAAGATAAATCAATACTAAATACCCAAGGAAAGGGTTCTAAAAGGATGTCGCACAACACTTATATGATAATAGCAGAAATGCAATCAAAGATTCTAAAACAAAATCTTAAAACCTGGTGTCACAGTATAAGAATAAATTGATACAACTCTAAGTAAAAATATACACAAGACATCATTTAGGGAGAGAACTCTTTCAGTGAATCAAATAAAAGTAGTCTAGATAAGAAAAAGTATTAGTCAACTACTGATGCATAGATCTACTGCTACCATGAATAGACTCTATGTACCTCATAAATCAATTGTCATACAGCTCACTCATACCTGGATCTGTACCAAAAGGGTGTAGTAGAGTGAGCATAGTCTTCTTGTACTCAATTGTCATTATAGACAGACTGAGTAAAGTAGAAAATAAAGCATATAAATACAAACTATGGGCATATTACCTGCAATCAGAAAATATCACACCGTCTCCACTAATAGTTCTACTATATATATATATAACAAATATAAAATATAAGAGTGAAACATAGATTTACACATATTACATACACAAATAGCGGGAAGGTAAGCAAATGGATAGTTATCGCATCAGAAGTAGAAACACAACAAAGAATAAGCGAAATATATATGGAATGCAATGAAAGTAATGATAATTCATGAGGTCTTCACATAACCTCTATATAAACCTACCGAGCTATAATCCTAATGTAGGATCCTTATGGGGTTCTTCATCCCATATAAAATCCAAATCTAGTACCAAAATCCATAACTTCTTTCTGGCATACCCATTAGTAGAGGGTTTTTAAAGATGTTATATGTTCTTTCAAAGAAAGCCACTATTTCTTGTATTTGAACAATGGTAACAATGTTTCATGGCTGAATATGAAAAAAATATTCAATAATTAGTACCAACCAGAATGAGAATGTCATGAACCAAACCAGGGCATGGCCATGATGGCTATCTTAAGCCGCACATTGACCGGAGATCGGGCAAAACCAAACACAATATCCCCTAAGGCTAGAAGAATTTGGAATGTACAACAAGATAGCATGCATCAATCTTAATGAAATAAAAAACATGCCTATAACCGAGGGTCGGTGATTGGCTAAGCAACCGACCAACATCACCCAATATAAATTGTAATCCAAATAAAGCCTTCTAAACATAGAACTAAAACCAATCTTGGTCGGGACATGCCCCCGACTCTGACAAATAACAATGAGAATTAAAATGATGATGTTAATGATAATGAAAACAACTATCAACTTACTCTAAGAATTAAAGGTGGTGAAATGCCTAAGCCTTCTGAGGAATTAAATATCACCATTTCACCGTAACTCAATAAACCAATGTATTGAGCCGACCAACCTAATCTTGAGCAGGAAAAGTAGAAATAGATTTGGTACCTGCATCACGTGGGGATACAACGTCCAAACATGGTTAGTATGGTGAATACTAGTATGTAACTCAAGGATAAGGATAAGAAATTCTATGATCAACAGTTCAAAATAATTTAAAACTAATGCACATACATATATATACCATATGCCTGGATATGGAATAAGGCTTAACATGCGCTTTACTAGTTTAGTCTGGATTGTGTAGCTCAACCATCATAACATAAGAAGGCAGCCACGGGCTATATGGGCCCATCTCTCCCCCAGCTGCTAGGGTCCAAGTATGTATGACCCTAAAAACCAGAAGGTATACATATGCACTATGGGTTACTCGAAACTCCCTGCATATCAGGGTGACACAAGCACCAAATCATGTAAAAAGATATGGGGGACTCGAACCTCCCAATCAAATCATATTAATAAGGGGAACTCAAACAACCCGGTCATATAGACCGTGACATTGACAATTATGGTTTCCAACGCTGGTCTCTAGACCTCCACATTCATGGCTCAAGTACACAACCCTCATTAAATCCAAATTAAAAACATTTTTCACACATTCTCATTCTTTGAACCATATTTCACATTAAGGCATACAATATTGGTATAATCAAACAAACTACATTTGAAAGGTAACAACAACATGCCAAAATAATTACATCACTTGAGGAATTCACAACCTCCTTGGTTCAAATATGCCATAGATTGTAAAAACATAAAACCCACAAGGTTTAATTCACAATGCTTATGTAATAGTTAAAGGATAATTTAATACCCATATTTCTCAAAATTTAAAATAATTTTACAATATGGGGCTGGGGTCATAACCACTTCAAAAGTGACAAGTTTGAGAAAATCACAATTCCCTAGTTCATTAACCGTATCCATACACTCACAAGTTTAAAACCATGTTTAAAGCATGATTAATCATATGTATACCATGGGAAAATATTGTTCAACAACAAGCATTCAAAACCCTCAACCTTTTGTTTAAAAGAAATTTCAATATCTCATGAACAATAATTTAAAACACATATTTTTATCAAATTAACAATAAAGGAAGAGTAATATGCCTGAAATACCACGTTTCAGGGAAAGAATTCAACCCTTGAGCGTTCGGATGATCTATTTCTTATAAACCCAAAGTATAGCTACTTCAGATAATTTGAGGGAGCTTTAGAAGTGTTTGAGTACATTAAGGATGAAATATAACCCCTCTTAAGTTCTTTATGGATGTGGGGTTTTAATTGGGTAAGGATGGAATTATAAAACGTGCCCTCAACTTAAAAGTTTTAATTTTGTCGTTAAAGACAACGAGTCACTATATGACCCTATAGTCTCATTACGACTCATCACTCTGAGTCATAGCTAGGATAGTTTCCAAGACACTCAAAATTTGCTGACCCTACGACTCAACCAATAGGACTCATATGGGAACTTAAGACTCATAGGGTCCACTTGTAGTCAACACTAAACCCAATTAGGTAAACACTATAGATCTTACAATTTACACCCAATGACTTGTATCATTTTCTTTAGAATCTTAGTGAGACACTCTTACTAACAACAGTACTTACACTTAATTACTGATTTGGTTACAATTGGGTCCCTAGGACCTTTTAAGACTCCTTACAACTAGTATTCCTAACTCATACTCAGGACAACAACTCAAGCACCATTCACTGGTCACCTTACGACTAGGGTCACATGAGCCATAAAGACACCCTATGACTCATAGAAGTAGGTGTTAGTCAAGATAGTGAGGACGAAATTTTAGAAAATTTTCAAGGACCAAAAACCCGAGGTATTACATACTCCCCCGTTAGGATTATTTGTCCCTGAATTACAAGACAGGGCATTTATTAGAATGATTTGACTCTGAACACAACCACACTTACCTGTAACAATGACATAAAATGGATATGCCAAGGAATTTATAGTTTTTTTAAACCAAGTAAGAAAATAATGATGTTAAGGAATACACATATATCAAGCATAATAATTCGGATTGAGGGACAAAAATGATACTTGGACTTTATGTCCTCTCAGCTACCCAAGTAAATTCTTCAACCTTTTGATTTCTCCAAAGAACCTTTACCAAAGCCACATCCTTAGTATGCGATCGTCGGACTTGTCGACATAAAATCTCAATTTAGAGTTCCCCATAAGACAAGGAATCTTAAATACAAACCCCCTCCAAAGGAACAACCATTGAAGAACTACCCACACACTTTCTCAACATCAAAACATAAAATAGTAGATGAATGGAGATCAAACTATAAAGCAACTCAAATTCATATTCAACATTACCAACCCTCATAAAAATTAAGTACTGACTGACTTAACATAGATTGAGCTTCCTCTTCTTGCCAAAATGCATCTCTCCTTTCATGGGGATACCTTCAAGAACACAAAATCACCAACACTGAACTCCAACTCTCTTTACCTCTTATTCGCGTAGGTTTTTGGGGATTTTGAGCAGCTTTAGGTCTAACCCAAATCACCTTTACATTCTCCATGGATTGGTAAACCATATAAGGATAAAACATCTTATTTTAACGAACCTCAAACCACCCAATAGGAGATCTACACCTCCTACCATTTGGGGCCTCAAATAGAGCCATACAAATCATAGAGTGATAACTGTTATTGTAAGTAAATTCTATGATATCTAAGTGGTCAATCAATCTACAACCATAATAAAACATACAAGACTTAGGCATATCTTCCAAGACATGAATTGCCTATTTTGCTTTCCTATCTCTTGGTGTAAAGCGATACTAAGGGTTACCTTAGTCCCTAAACCTCACTGGAAGGACTTCGTAAAGTTAGATGAGAACTCTACTTTAATAAGACATGATTGGAACTAGATTGCCATGAAACTTTATGATTTTTTTAATGAAAAACTTGGCATAGTCCATTCAAGAGAAACTAATCCTCACTGTGAAGAAGTGAGCAGTCTTGTCATCCGATGCATGATTACCCAAACTGAATCAAAATATTGATGAGATTGCAGAAGATCGATAACCAAATTCTATTATAAAATTATCTCCAATTTCCACACCAATAGCTTGATCTCTTAAGTCAACTCATCAGACCTCAAGTGCTCGGCCTTTACATATTAACACACCAAGCACTTAGACATAAAATTGGCCATATCCTTCTTTAGGTTATTCTACCAATTAATCTCCTTAATATCTTGATACATTTTTGTCGAACCAGGATAAATAGTATATTCATATAATCTACCTTGGTACCTCAAATACCATCCCCACCAATCTTGAAAACAATTATTTTCTACCTATTTACATCATTCTTTCTTTGCATCAAGTTAGAATTCAACAATTACTTCTCCTTTACCACGATACTAAGAGATTACTTTGCCACTTCTTGAACAACCATACCACTATTTTTGAAGTCCAAAAGCCAAACTCCAAGATTAGCCAAATGGTTAATATCCTTGACCAAATCCCTCTTCTTCTCATCCACATGAGAAAATCTTCTCATGGACAACCTGCTAAGAGTATCAACAACCATGTTAGCTTTATCTGGATGATAGTGAAGACTCATGTCATTGTCCTTTAGAAACTCAAGCCATAACCTATTCCTGAGATTTAGCTTCTTCTATGTGAACACATATTGTAGGACCTTAAGATTAGAATAAATATTGAAATAGTACCCAAACAAATAAAGCCACCAGATGCAAACACTGCAGCTAATAATTCCAAACCATATGATGGGAATTCTTCACATAGACATTCAATTATCAATAGGCATAAGCAAAACACTTTACCATGCTGCATCAATATGTAATCCATTCACACATGGGAAATATCATAATAAACAACAAATCCATCAGTGCTTTCAAGAAAAGTCAAGACCAGAGAAAAAATTAACTTTTCTTTAGCTTCTCAAAAATACCCTCACTAGAATCAAAACATAAAAACTTTACCTTTTTTCAAGTCAACTTATTCAATGAGGCAATAATAGAATATAAATATTTTAGAAGACTTCAATAATAGTCCTCTAAGACTAAGAAGCTCCGAATGTCAGTTGGAGTCGTGGGTCTATGTCATTTGTTAACCATCACTACCTTATTTAGATCCACTATGACCCTTTTACTAGATATAGCATGACAAAGGTTGGTCACAATATTTAACCGTAACTCATACTTAGACAACTTAGCATATAACTGATGCTCCATAAAGGTCTTCAACATAATGCAGAGATGGTCAGCATGATCTACCTTACTCTTGGGATTAACCAAAATATCATCAATAAAGACAATGAAAAATAAGTCCATGAACTAATGGAAAATATGATTCATAAGGTCCATAAATGTTTTTAGAGTATTAGTCAAACCGAAGGACCTCACCAAAAATTCAAAGTAACCATACATCATTCAAAAAGTAGTCTTAGGGATATCTTCCTCTCTAACCTTCAATGGATAGTACGCAAACTGAAGATCAATCTTAGAAAAAAACTTAGAACCTAGAAGATGATCAAAGTGATCATTAATACACGAAAGAGAATACTTAATCTTCAAGGTAACTATATTCAATTGATGGCAATCAATACACATCCAAAAGGAACCATCTTTATTACTCACAAAAAGAATAGGAATACCCTATAAAGACACACTAAGGTTGATAAAAACCCTAGGTAAGAAGATCTTTCAACTATTCCTTGAGTTCCATCAACTCATTCAGAGTAATCCTATAAGTAGGGATAGAAATTAAATTAGTATCCATAATAAGATCAATCTCAAAATGAATTTCCCTATCGGGAGGAATACCAGGAAGATTTTTAGGAAACACCTAGAATAATTCACAAAATATAGGGTTAGTCTAAAATGAAGGACCTTAGACTATAATCCTTAATATGCACTAAATAATAGATGTGCCGTTTCATAACTAATTTCTAGGATCTAAGCTATGAGATAAACCTTCCCTTTGGCACTAGAGAACTACCTTA
The DNA here is from genome assembly GCA_026120095.1 of Capsicum chinense. Classification (NCBI taxonomy): domain Eukaryota; kingdom Viridiplantae; phylum Streptophyta; class Magnoliopsida; order Solanales; family Solanaceae; genus Capsicum; species Capsicum chinense. The sequence goes on along the minus strand of JAPEIP010000005.1, from coordinate 171,821,665 downwards.
CCATTCGATTACTGGCCCATTACGAAAATAGAAACTGACCCTTCAGGTTCGACAACCAAGAGATGCATAGCATAAATGCAACCAATCCATTCCTAAAATCATATCAAATTCTAACATTTTCAACTCAATTAGATCCACCAAGGTCTCCCTACCATGGACTGACATCATAAAACCCCTATAGATCCTTTTAGCCATATTGGAGTCACCTACCAAGGTAGACATAGAGAAGGGATCTGAAATATATTTAGGGTTAAAACAAAAGTGAATATCCATATAAAGGGTTATATAAGAGAAGGTAGACATGAGATCAAGAATATAATATACATCACGAAAAAAGATTTTGAACATAAAGGTAAAAACATCAGGGAATGCCTCAAAATTCTGGCAGGTGGTAAGAGAATATAGACAAAAATGACTTATGATAAAGCCAGAAGAAGAAATTGAACAATTTAGAGAAAGAGCAGATGAAGTAGTAACAAAAATCTTATTTTCCCTAGAAGAAACCTTAGAAGGATAATCCGTTTGCATATGAACAATCTTAACACATTTAAAGAACTTATTCCTCCCCTCTTTACAAACACTATGGTGCATCTGGCAATAGAATCTGCAAGGAGGGTACGATTGAGCTAACTAAGCTTCTCTAGCCTAAGGATGGGCTCCTGGTTCTCTAAACCAAATGTTATACTGAGAATGACAATCACTTTATGACTTCGGATAAAGTGAACAATCCATAGAGTAGGAATCATAATTTACCCACTGTCTTTTAGGCCACTTTCTACCACTCTACTACTTTGTTGCTAACCTCCACCCTGATTCAAATAGCAAGACTTTTTACTCTTGTTTTTACTCATCTTTGCTTGATTTTTCTTTTGTTTTTCTCATTTTGCATATACACTACAAGTATTGAGATATCTATATTCTTGTTTGACAAGGAATCCTTGCTCTATGTAGTTAAATCAAATGACAACCTAGAGGCAAACTTCCTCATTCTAGATCTCATGATAGACACCAACTAAGATTCATAATGCGACAACTAATAAAAGTTCAAGGCATAATCCTTACAAACATCCTACCTTGGTTTAGATTCATGAGTTCCTTGGCCGTTGCCTCCCTCAACTC
>JAPEIP010000005.1:171789522-171820446 GCA_026120095.1 Capsicum chinense | reverse complement strand
ATAATGCGACAACTAATAAAAGTTCAAGGCATAATCCTTACAAACATCCTACCTTGGTTTAGATTCATGAGTTCCTTGGCCGTTGCCTCCCTCAACTCCTGGGGAAAGAAGCAATCAAGGAAACTACTAGAGAAATCATCAAAAAAGCAGAATCAACATCATTACTACTAGATTTTTCCCGCTCTTTATACCATTGGTATGAATCATCCCTCATCTAATAAGATGCAAAGACTATACCTCCACATTAGTAAAATTAATCACATAGAAGATCTTTTTTATCTTATTAATAAAATTTTAAGGATGTTTCTCAACTTTTGAATTTATGAAAATAGGTAGACTCAACCTCATAAATTAGTGAAATCTAGTTGCCTCGGAGGATGGAGCAATAGAAGAAACCCGCTCAATCTTGGAGGCCATAAAATAGGTAAGAAAATAAATTAACTAGAAAAACTCAACAACAGATGCACCAAATTAGGGTGCCTAAGGAAGAATGAATAGAACAGGTGGAGCTCCCTCAAGGCAATCAAAAGAAATGACCCTTGATTAGGTCTGAACTCTTGGAGTAGCAAGAGCTCCATCTATATTTTTCTCAGACAGGACAAAAGAGTTTTCATGAACATCAGATATTCTGGGAGAAATAATCCAAAAAGAAAATATATGAGAATTAGAGGAGATTTAATATCATAGACCCTATAGATTAAAATAGAACAACAATAATGGGAAATATTCCTATATGTGTTGTAGCCTCTCCCTTATAAGTGTGATGTGCAACACACCTATAAATGATAATCTACTTAATACAACTTTGTTTGACACCCAACATATATGGATATGATTGCTTGTGTTTTCATCTAGTAGTTTATCCTCTGTTCTGATGTCGTTCTTTAGCTATATTTTATTTTTTCTCTGGCATGATCTAAAAGATATATGTATGATTTGGAAATAAATATCGATAGTGTATCTAGCCTTAGATCAAAATCGTTATCTTATTTAGAGATTTAATACCTTAGAATAACGATTGAAGGCCATGATGGATTCAAAGTATGGATGTATACCTATCTTCAAGTCTAGTTTTGACAGTAGAAATCTAATGATTCATCCTTTTTGTCAAGATATTATCTTTAGTACAACTATTATTTTCAAATTTGTTACTGAGGTTTCATCTAAAGGCTAGCCAAGCCTACTCTTTACCTTCCAATTTATTATTCTTCAGTTCAAATGTATTGTAGTTTATAAATGTTTGGATGGTTATTCCTTCAGCTTTGACCTTGGGTTACAATTATCGTTGGAATTTTTGGATCATTTACTAGTGGGAGTAGTATTTGTGAGTTGTATTCAATAAGGATTAATTCTCGATTGATTGGACATTATAGAGTGGATTATTCTATGGTACAATGTTTATAATTTGGGCTCCTGACCATCAGTTTTGAGAGTCATCCAGACCAGTTATAGCATTGGCATATATTAAAGACCTTAGTTGTATCAGTTTATCTGCCCATGAAGTGTTGTATAGTTTTATTCTCATGTTTTCTATTATAGAATATCAGTGGATAAACTTTAGTTCTTTGAAGTTAGTGTAATAGAATTGCAAAGATAGGACTCTAGTGAATTTATCCTTTGTTTAGAATGGATAACAGGTTTGGAAAGTAAAAAAAGGTGATATTTAGATTTGGAGTTTATTGCATGACTCATGCCTTGGTTTTCCTTTAGATTAGATGTGTTTTCATTTAATTATGCTGGTATTTGTGTGGTATAATTGTGTGTCATGATTTGGATTTACATGCATCAACCTTTCACTATTTAGTTGGATGTTAATTAGTGGTTGAGGTTTTGCTTTGGCTGTTTGTGAGTAAAATGCAAAAGTTGGTTGGAAAAGGGGATACTTGAAGAAAAATCCCTTTGATGTGTTGTTACTTTTCTGAGGTTATTTGGGAAGTCATGCTCGGAGAGTGCAAGCCCAATACCTCGTCCCTTTAAGTATTCATGCTTCTTCTATCTATTTGACTTTTGCGAATAAAATTTATATTAGTAGTGGATATTTTAATGACCATCAAAGTTATTTCCTTGAGTTGCGTGTATTTCTGCTATTTTAATCCTTTCCATAACAGCTACAAGCCATTTGTTACTTGTAAAAACTGTTGGTTTAGCTATTACATAGTTTGTTTTGCTTTTAGTCTTATTTCCCTATTTTTGAGCTTTTGTTGTTTAGGATATGGTCTCGAACAAAAAAATCCTAGTAGATGACCTCATAATAGAATTCTGATAGAGCTATCATCTCTAAACATTAATTTAGGAATAGTGGACCCTTGATTAGTTCCTGAGGCTTTTGAACTCATTTTTTGTTATTGGGCTAATTATATGAAAAATTGTACTATAGGATTTGGACCCATATCTAGTCAAAATAATAAAGTTTTATGACGATAGTGGATTCTGATCTTGTTTTTCAATCAATCCGCACTATTGATTTATGTTCATCGGGTTCTAAATGTATTCTGAAGACAATAAAAGAGTTTCAAAAGATATTGGTAATTGTATGGCTGCTTAAGCGACCATTGACAATTTCATCGGGTCGCTTAAGCGAACTTTTGGCTGCTTAAGTGACATTTTGACCCTTTGACCATGCTTTTAAAATGATAAAAATGTCATTTAAGCGACCATTGCTGAGCATAAGACCCAAATCAAACACTTTTGATATTGTTTACATTTTGGCTGCTAGGACTCTTCGATTTGATGATTTTTGATCCATTTTTCACATATAATCATTGTCTTTTAATTTAAAAACTATTACCCCCTTTACGAATATCTATTTTATTTGTTATGATTACTACAAAATTTAAGGATGTAGAATCCATTTCACTATTTTTGTGGCTTGGGAGGTCAGATTTGGGTGAATTTAGAGAGCTTTTTGAGATTTTTTCCATGGATTAGCTTTTGGGAGATTTTAATAGTAAATCTTGGAAATGAGTTTTCATTGATTAGAACCTCGTTGTTGTCTCATTTTCTCTTGGGTTTATCATTTCTAGGCACCTATGCATATGGGGAACATATTTCTAAAATAAAATTACAGTTTTGTCCACTTTATTTTTAACTCATTTTTGGGGTCCATTTCTAGACCCACCTTAAATATAGAAATATGGGTATATTTTTACTCCTAACTATATGTAGATTACTATTTACACAAGATAAAGGTATTTTAGGACCATGGAACAAAGATAGATGATTTGTAGGCAATTGAAGGATTGCGGTTCGACATCGACAATTGCTTTTATTTTCTCTTTATCATAAGATGGTGTATCATATATGTTTTATGTTATAAGGATGTTAGGTCTTGATATTAGTTAGTACACAATGACTTGGACTAATTTATGAGTTTATGGTCTAAAAGGTTAATTGACCTATAAGTTGAAATACTTTTTATACTTCTACGATCCTATTACCCATGGTTTCTAGCATGTTTGACATAATTGAAACTGAAAAACCACAAGTACAAACATTACCATGGTACTCAATTGAATGTGATGGTTTTTTCGAATTATTATGATATTGTTGTATCAAATATGTATTATGATATTGGTTAGATCTTAGGAAGTGATTTATCTTTGTGTAAGACATGGTTGTAGTCTATAGACATTTAGACGTTGTTATCGTACTATGTAGATACTGGTGATGGAATGAATAGATGTGGTACATTCGTGTTCAATAAAATGGTAAATGGTATGATTCAAAATAAAATTATGCTTCTACTCTTCTTTTTCCTGAAAGGAGATTTATGCCCACTTTTCATTTTTAAAATAGATTTCTTCATAATGAAATCATACAATTGTAATGAATAACCTATGAGACTTTGAGACTAAAAATAATATTGTAGAGATTTGATCGAGATATATTCTGGTCCATAATTTTACTGCTACTATCTACCTCTGTCTAGAGAGATTTACACCCTTTCTATACTTTTGTTCTTATTTGGTTCTGGAGTTTACCCATGGTAGAGGATTTTTGAAATTACACTCTTTTAGCAATGGTTCTAGCCCATTCATTTATATATGTAGATAAACATATATATATATATATATATATGTTACTGTAAGTAGTGGATTGATAATGATAGCGGTTATTAGAAATCTTAAGTCGAGACTAGGTTGTTAAATACAAGTAATTCTCCATGGGCCCCTTCATCTGTGAGTTGTATGTCAGAGAAGAGAGGTCGTCATAGGTCCTCCCTTAGTAGTCGTCGATCTAGAGGAGGTGTATACACTGGGTTATATTATGGTACATAGTTTGGTTATGGTAGTGTTACTTTGTATTCATTCTTTCATGAACATTGTCTATCCCTAATATGAGCCTATATGCATCAGCCTTATTGGGGGTTGCATAGTATAGGTGATTAGTATTATTTGTGGTATGTTGTAGCTTTTTGGACCTTCTAGGTTATATGGCTTGGCTTAGGTATAATTTGTTTGGGCTAGCTAGTTACTTAGTATTGTTATTATTATTATGGTAAGTTCGACATGGGTTTATTATTGGACTGGTATTGATATTCGATGTATGATTCTGATTTCTTTATCATGTGGTCATTTTACCATACATAATAATACCATGGATAGGTATTATTGTTTTAGACCCTGTTTATGTTAGAACTAGTTCCTATTGGATTAGGAGGCCTTAGTATGTTAGTTGACAACTTACACTTTACATTTGAGTTAGCCTTGTTTATGTATATGGCTAGAATAGGATAGTTTATTAATATTGCCTCCTTGACTTTACTATGTCAGTTCCCTAGATATTCCTAAGATATTTGTGCATCCTATACATTCTTACTTCCATATTATGTATATTTTCATTATCTTTGGAGCTCAGTTGGCGATTGCCTACTAATTACCATGTGTTTGGTACTCATAATACGCTTCTAAAGCCTGCAGATCATAGTATGGGTTCTCGATGTTATTTTGTGTTTCATGCAGAGTCGCTATTATTTGGAGACATAGGGTTAGATACTGGCATTCACTACATTACTATTCTCTTTCTTATTTATTAGACTAATCTCTACGTTGTATTGAGATATGAGTTGTATTATTGTATTTATTTAAAACTTTATTTTGTAATATTTTTGCATTAGAAGATCTAGTACTAATTCCACTAGATTTTTAGACTATCTTATGTATTTTCATCTATTACGATATTTGTTTCACATTCTTCCTTCATTTGTCTTTGTAGTTCATTAGTAGTAGTTCTGTACTCTAGGTTGGCTTACCTACCAGTGGTTATAGTAGGTGCTATCATGATGTAATTCCCCCAAATCTGATTCCCGTGATGCCGCTCGGTGCTCCGAACTAGAAGTAGTCCTGAGGTAACCCTAGCTGCCTTATCTAAATCTGAATCTCAAAATAGGGAAACTATAAATGAAAAATCATAAGAAATGCAAAAAACTGTATGAATAAGCAAATGCTGAAAATCTAAATACTGTAATTGAAATCCAAAACTGAATCTAGTAGTCCTACAAGCCTCTATTGACTTAATCTAGTGAGTCACTGGGATAGTCCCTGGTAGACTCAAACTATCTTAAATGTATACTACATTATCTACTAGATAAAAAGGAAATCTGAATAGCTATGTCCTTAAACTATGAGGGCTCACCAACTGCAGGGATGAAGATGAGATGCTTAAAAATCACTCGCGCTGCTGAGACTGAGCACTTGAATCTACATTATGAGACAATGTATCACATAGATGTATATGTGGATCATTACTTCAAAGATGTACTGAGTATATGCGGGTGAATGCAATAAGTAAACAATATCATCACAAATTATAAATATTATGCATGCTAAAGGTAAATTACCTACATAGTCTTGAGTAGTTTGAAAACTGAAGATCATAAATTATGAACAATAAAACATATATTATAAATCTTGTGAGACACTACCCTTATTTATGAAATCTATATTCTGTTCTAATTCTCAAATCAAATAGGATAAGTGAAATCTGTAAGTGTGAATAGAAATACTTTATCTTAATGGGTTTAGAAATCTGAATTCTTATTCTAAATAGAAATACTTTATCTGAAGGCTTTAGGAAATACTTTATCTTTTATCTGAAGGGAAGTTTTTCAAAGATTTTCATTACGAGTAGGGAGGTTTTTATAACCGACATAAACCATGTGAGCATTCAAGGAGTCCAACGTTCTTGTCCCCCTAAGGAGGAATCTTCACGTTGGGGAGGGGAGTCATCTCTTTCCAAGGAGTATAACCTATCCGAGTGATCACACATCTATCATCCACGTAGAAGTGGGAACAATATAAATTATACGTTGGCATGTAGTTCTGGGGTTTGAAACCGTAGTAACTTACCCATCTCGATGCTAAATATTACTCCCATTAAATCTGTATGTTATTCTGATGAAAGTCCACTTTTAAAATAGTCTAATGGTTTATGATGAAAACCAACTATATATCGGTTAAGCTAAATCTGTAATCTTAATTCTACAAAGTGGATTTCATATCTATTCTGAGACCCAAAGGTCAAATCTTTATCAATAATCTGAAAAGAATCTTAGTCATAAAGTGCTCATAGCACAATCAATCTTGAAATAGCAATACTTATTAGGGCTTAGTGACCCAAGCATTAAACTCATGTTGAAACATCTAAAAATTCATCCTTGATAATTTAAACATTTATAATTCATCATAAAATCTGAAAATTTCTGCAATATGCATGAAAATATGAACAAAATCATGTAATTCAACTTCTAAATCAATGGAAATCTCATAATCTTATGAATAGAAATATTGGGTATAAACCCTAACTTTAATTTCATGGGAAATCACATAAAATCAAATAACTTTTGTAATTAAAAACATGTTTTGGGCACAAGGATTAAATGAGTATCCTACTTCGTAACCCCACATACCTTAAATGATGATCTTTGATGAAAAGCTGAATCTTTTATTCCTTCTGTGCTTTTAAAGATGAATTCTTGGAGTTTTTGTATTAGGAACCTTTAATCTTGAATTGTCTTGGAGAATTAATGGAGGAATTTGGGTTACTTAGACAATGAGCTTTGATGATCAAGGGTTTTCTTTTGAGAGGAATGTGATGAATTTGGGCATCAAGTGCCTTGAGTATGATAAATTCTTTGTTTAAGATGGATTGAGGTTAGGTAAGTTACCAAAATACCCCTTTTAAATAATTAAACGGACTGAAAAATCACATTTTTCCAAACTGGGTGGAAACCGCGACACGCCACTATCACGTTGGCTCACTGGAAATTGACAACTGGGAACTGGGCAGACACCGTGATGCGCCACCATCGCAGTGCCTCTTTTAAATGACATTTTGGCCTTCAGCGCGGTGCGTCAACATAGATGAGGGCCACTGGAATGGGACAATTGGGAAAATCGATTTCTCCGTGATGTAGGGCTATTACAGAGTCTCGCTGGAATTTTATGAATATCATTTAAACTGTCTCCGCGATGCAATTGTGGAAAAAATTTTGATGTTTTATGACTGGAACTTAAAATAGCCATAACTACTCACTCGGTTATCGGATTTGGATGAATCTTATACCGTTGGAAAGCTAATTCAATTTTCTACACAATGGGAGGTCAAAATATAGAAAATTCTATGCCAAAAAAATTATATTATCTATCTTAGAAGGTATTCTTTAACCTTCTAGGGAAGAATTCTAGCTAGGAAAAGTACGGGGTGTTACAATATCTCTCCTTGGAAACATTCGTCGTTGAATGTAGCTAATTAGACTAGGAATACTGAGGACATCAGAGTATATATGATAGCATGCACAACTGAAATAAATTTATGAATCTAAATCGAAATTATTCTGAGCTTCTTAGTAATCCTGTGAGCGCATGAACATATATGAGGACAACTATATAGTTGAATCAGTGATTATAAAAGAGCTGATTAAGGAAGAGTATTACCTACGGAAAAATATGAGTTTATGGAGAAGTAGTGAGGGTACTTCGCTTGCAAATCTACTTATTTTTCCCAAGTAGTGCCCTCAATAGACTGATTACCCCAAAGAACTTTGACCACGGAAACATCTTTGTTCCTTAGTCTACGGATCTGATGATCTAAAATCTCAACTGGAATCTCTTCATATGAAATACTATTCTGAATATCTGAGTTTTCTAAAGAAATTACAATAGTGGAGTCATCGATGCACTTCCTAAGCATAAAGACTTAGAATACAAGATGAACGACTGATAAGTCTGCGGGCAAATCAAAGTCATAAGCTACTTTCCCAACATGACTCACAATTCTAAAAGGGCTAACATACCGGGGATTAAGATTCCCCTTTTTTCCAAATATCTTCACCCCTTTTATGGGTGAAATCTTCAGATACACTTTATCACCAACCAAAAACTTGAGGTCCCTTCTTCTCACATTCGTATATGATTTCTGACAACTCTGGGCTGTTTTTAATCTTTGTCTAATCAACTTAAAATTTTCCATAGCTTCAAATACTGCATCGGGACCAAGAAAAGTGGCCTTATTCACTTCAAACAAACTTCTGGGCGATCTACATCTCCTCCTATAAACATCCTCAAACGGGGCCATCTAAATGCTAGAATGGTAACTATTATTATAAGCGAACTCAATCAATGACAAATGTTCATCCCAACTACCTTTAAAATCAAGAGCACATGCTCTCATCATATCTTCTAGAGTTTGGATGGTCTTTACTGCTTGACCATCTGTCTGAGGGTGTAAAACTGCACTAAGATGAACTCGAGTACCAAGACCCTTCTGAAAAGCTCTCTAAAACTAGGACGTAAACTAAGTATCCATATTTGAGATGATAGACAAGGAAACTCCATGCATTCTGACTAACTCTCTAATGTACAACTTAGAATAATCCCCAACCGTGTAAGACATATGAATTGGCAAGAAATGTTCTGACTTCGCCAATCTATCTACAAAAACCCAAATCAAATCATGCTGACAAAGCAAAATGGGTAATCCTATCATAAAATCTATATTCACCTCTTTCCACTTCTAAGTAGGGCTACCAAACTCTTGCAATATACCACCAGGTCTTTGGTGCTCCATCTTAACCTATTGACAAGTTGCACACTTAGCTACGAACTCTGCTATATCTTTCTTCATACCATTCTACCAATAGATTTCCTGCAAGTCGCGATATGTCTTGGTAGCACCTGGATGAATAGAAAAATGGGCACAATATGCTTCCGACATAAGCCGCTGCCTAAAATCATCAATACATGGAACACACAATCTACTTTGGTACCTCCACATACCATCTCCCCCTTTGGGAGATAACCTCTATCTTTTGGTCTTTAACTAACTCATTCAGTTTAACCAAACTAGAATCCATGTCTTGTTTCTTCTTCACTTCTAAAACTAGAGAATTTGGAACTACTCTGAACCCAAACATTCCCTAGACCTGACTCTACCAACCAAACTCCCAATCTAGCCAAACAATGAACTTCTCGAGGTGACTCTTTCTTATCTTTCTCCACATGAGCAACATTGCCCATAGAAAATCTACTAAGGGAGTCCGCCACTATATTGGCCTTTACCGAATGATACAAAACACTTATTTCATAATATTTCAACAATTCTAACCACCTTCTCTGTTGTAGATTTAACTCCCTTTGAGTAAACAAATATTGCAAGCTTTTGTGGTCCATGAACATATCAACATGAACTCCATAAATATAATGTCTCCAAATTTTCAAAGCAAACACAATAGCGGCTAATTATAGATCATGGGTTGGGTAATTCTTTTCATGAGGCTTAAGTTGTCTAGAGGCATAAGCTATGACCTTACCTCTCTGTATCAACACACAATCCAAATTAACTCGGGAGGCATCACAACAAATAAAAAAACCATTGTACCATTGGGTAACACTAAAACTGGCACTGAAGTTAGTCAAGTCTTCAACTCCTAAAAACACTTCTCCCATGAATATAACCACTAGAACTTAACTTTGTTTTATGACAATATAGACATGGGAGACGCAATAGATAAGAAACCCTAAAAAAAATATCTATAATAACCAGCTAGATCCAAGAAACTTCTAATGTCTGCTGGAGAGATAGGTCTAGGCTAATTTCTTACTCTTTTTGTCTTTTGGGGATTAACTCTAATGCCATCGACAGAAATAATATAATTGAGAAAGGCCGCTGAACTTACCTAAAATTCACATTTTCTTAATTTGGTGAACAATTTATGATCTCTAAGAGTTTGCAAGAAAATTCTAAGATGATCTACATCGTTATCCTTGCTACGGGAGTACACAAGGATATCATCTATGCATACTATGACAAACGTGTCTAGGTACCATTTGAACCATAGATTTTTGAGGTCTACAAAAGCTGCTGGGGCATTGGTTATATCGAAGGACCTAAAAAGAAACTCAAAATGACCATAACAGGTTTTGAAAGTTGTCTTTGGAATATCATATTCTCTTACGTTAACCTGATGATAGACAGATCTAAGATCTATTTTTAGAAATAACTGGCATCTTGGAGTTAATCAAATAAGTCATCAATTCTAGGAAGCGGATTTTTGTTCTTGTCTATAACCTTATTTGGCTGATGATAGTCAATGCATAATTGGAAAGAGCCATCTTTATTTTGCACGAATAAGAAGGGAGATCCCCATAGAGAAATACTAGGCCTTATAAAACATTTATCTAAAAGATATCAGAGGTACTCCTTTAACTTTTTTAGTTTAGCTGGATCATGTGCTAAAGAGGAATAGATATGGTCTGAGTATCGAGAAGAAGGTCAATCCCGAATTCAATATCGCTATCAGGAGAAGCCCTTGGGAGATCTTCTAAAAAGATATCAGGGAACTCATTAACTACACTGACTGACTGAATTGTTGGAGCCTTAGATGTAGTGTCTTTAACTTGAATAAGATGATAGATACACCATTTGGAAATTATCTTTCTAGCTTTATGATAAGATATGAAATAACTCTTGGGTGACACTGAATTATCTGACCACTCAAAGACTGGCTCATCTGGAAACTTAAACTTCACCACTCGGGTGCGACAGTCTATGGTTGCATAACAAGAATGGAGCCAATCCATGCAAAAAATAAGATCAAAGTCAACCAAATCAAACTCTATTAAGTCCCTATATTGCGGAAGTGGGGCTACAACAAGATTGTTGCCCTAAACATTAGTTTTTATAGTTTGGTCTATCTCCTAAAAGGCAGCTCGAAACTCTAGATATGATACATTCTCACTAAAAAGATCTGTAGGGTGATGTGGCTGGTTATAACTTCAGCACACATTAGCTCGACGAGGAGGCATTTTCTATCGCATGAAAGTAAGAGTTAGAAGAGCAGATAGAGACACTAAATGCATGATAGATCGTAAAAGAAAAGATGATTTCCTAAAATTCTCCATATCCTCTTTCTCATAGATGTGGCGCATTTCATACTAATGATGAAGACTCTACGTAACATGGATTGTGTGACTCCTTGGGAATCTCTAAACCTTAGGCTATGATACCATACTTGTAATGCCTTAAAATCTAATTCCCGAGATGACACACGGTGCTTCTAACTACAATTAGTCCTGAGCTAATCCAGGCTACCTTTTCTAAATCTGAATCTCAAAATTGGGAAACTATATATGAAAATCATAATAAAAGCAAAAAATTGTTTGAATAAGAAAATACTGAAAATTTAAATACTATAACTGTAATTCAAAATTGGTTCTGGTAGTCCGACAAGCCTCTACTGACTTAGTCTAGAGATTCACTGGGATAGGCCCTAGCTGACTTAAACTATCTGAAATGTATTCTATATTATCTACTAGATAAAAAGGAAATCTGAATAGTTAATTCCTCAAACTATGAAGGTTGACCAACTGTAGGGATATAGATGAGATGGTAAAAAATAACTCACGCTGGTGAGACTGAGCACTTGAACCTAAATTATGAGACAATGTAGTACATAGATGTATATGTGGATCAATACTTCGAGGATGAATTGAGTATATGGGGGTGAATGCAATAAGTAAAAAATATCATCATAATTTATAAAAATCATGCATGCTAAAGGTAAATGACTTACATACGCTTGAGTAGTCTGAAAACTGAAGATCATGAATCATGAATAATAAAGAATATATCATAGATCTTGTGAGCCATTACCCTTAGTTATAAAATCTATTTTCTGTTCTTAGTCTAAAATCATATTGGCTAAGTAAAATTTGTAAGTCTGTATGGAAATACTTTATCTTAAAGGGTTTAGAAATCTAAAATCTTATTGTAAATGGAAAATGCTTTATCTGAATGCTTTAAGGAAATACTTTATATTGTATTCGAAGAAAATTCTTTCAAAGTTTTTCTTTACTAGTAGGGAGGTTCTTCTAACCGACATAAACCATGTGAGAATTCATGGAGTCTAATGTTTTTGTCCACCTAAGGAGGAATCCTTATGTTAGGGAGAGGAGTCATACTCTTGCTAGGGAGTTTAACCTATTTGAGTGATAACATATCTATTATCTAGTAGAAGTGGGAACAATATAAATCCTACGTTGGCATATAGTTTTGGGGTATAAAACTGAAGTAACTTACCCATATCGGTGCTAAATACTACTACCATTAAATCTGTATACTCATTCTAATGAAAATCCACTCTTAAAATAGTGCAATGGTTTATGATGAAAGCCAACTGTATATCTCTAAAGCTAAATCTATAATCTGAATTCTTTAAAGTGGATTTCATATTTATCCTGAGACCAAAAGGTCAAATCTTTATCCATAATTTGAAAAGAATCGTAGTCATAAAGTTCTCATAGGACAATTAATCTTAAAATAACAATACTCATAAGTGCTTAGTGATCGAAGCATCAAACTCATGTTAAAACATCTTAAAATTCATGCTTGATAATGTAAACATTTATAATTCATCATAAAATCTGAAAATTTCTGCAATATGCATGAAAGTACGAACAAAATCATATAATTCAACTTTTAAATCAATGGAAATATCATAATCTTATGAATAGCAATAATGGGTATAAAATATAACTTTAATTTCATGGGAAATCACATAAAATAAAATAACTTTTGTAATTAAAAACTAGTTTTGGGCACAAGGATACAATGAGTATCCTTGTTCATAACACCACATACCTTAATTGATGATCATTGATGAAAAGCTTGAATCTTGAATTCCTATTGTGCTTTTAAAGATGAATTGTTGGATTTCTTCTATAAGGAGTCGTTAATCTTTAATTATCTTGGATGATTCAAGGAGGAATTTGGGTTTCTTTGAGAAGGACCTTTGATGATCTAAGGTTTTCTTTTGAGAGGAAAGTGATGAATTTGGGCATAAAGTTCCTTGAGTATGATAAATTTTTTGTTTAATATAGATTGAGGCTGAGTAACTTATCAAAATACCCCTTTTAAATAATTAAATAGATTAAAAAATGCATATTTTTTCAAACTGGGTGTCCACCGCAATGCGCCGTTGTCCTAGTGACTCACTGAAAATTGACAACTGGGAACTGGGAAGACGCCATAATGTGCCACCATCATGGTGCCCCTTTGAAATGCAATTTTGGCCTTCGGTGAGATGTACCAACATCGCAGAGGGCCACCGAATGGGAAAAATAGGAAAATAGGATTCTCCACGATGTAGGCTATTGCAAAACCTCTCTTGAAATTAAATAATGTCATTTAAACTGTCTCCGCGACACGCTAGGGGCTGAAATGACGGTGTTTTACAAGTGGAACTTAAAATAGCCATAACTTTTCACTCGATTATCAGATTTGGGCAAATCTTATATCATTGGAAAGATAATGCAATTTTCCACACAATGGGAGGAAAAAATGAAAAAATTCTTTACAAAAAAATTATTTTATCTATCTTGGAAGCATATCTTTAACCTTCTAGGGATGAATTCTAGCTAGGAAAAATATGGGGGTGTTACACATGACCTAAGAAATCAGGTCATGCCACTATTGATGGTTGTTTGTATTGCAAAGAAGCTAGTATATATACATTGTATGATTTATTATTAAAAGTGGATTCTTTCATAATCGCAGCTAACTTTGTGATTCTTCATTACGAGGTTGATTTTGACATCCCTATCACTTTTGGAGTCGCATCATAGACACTGGTAAGACATTAATGGACATGGATGTAGGTCAAATGAAATTCATACTTAGTGATTAAGACATCAATTTCAATGTGTGTCTGTCGATGAGGTAGGAAAAATATATGTAGATAGTTTTTGTGATAAAAATTATAGATAGAAATGCATTAGATGTACCCATTAATATGAGGCTTGGTACCAAGGCACTGGCCACATTGACGATGAATTTTGATAATGACAGGATCAATTTATATGATAAGATGGTGAACACACATGTAGGCAGAGGTTCTTATACTTATGAACCAAAGAAGATGTACCTTGATTTGAATAGTAGAGCAACACCAACCATTCGTTGAGGATCCACATGTTTTGGAATTAAATAACCTCCTATTTTATTTGGGTTATGCATTCTTTGGGACCAATAATATCATACTGGTTATTATTGTAATACTATCAGGAATAGTACAACCAATTTTAGTTGGGTTATGCATTTTTAAGAATTTTATTTTGGTGTTGCAAATGCTTAAAAAAATTGGTTGTACTATTCCTGATACTATTAGAATTCCACCTATAATTTGAACTTACAAGATTCAACTTGAACCAGAATGTGTGAGCCTACATTTGAGCATCAATATCTTCAAAATCCAACTATGAAAGAAGTAATAATGAAATTGATTTTTAAGAGATTAGATACAGTTGTGGTTTATCTTATCGACGGCAAACTGGTTAGCCTAGTTTAGTATGTTCCAAAAAATGATGGGATCACTATGGACCCCAATGAGAAGAATGAGTTAGTTCCTATGATATGATTCACGGGATGTTGAGTTTGCATGTATTATCAGTTGCAAATACTCAAGTGAAGAAGGATCACTTTCCTATGCAACTCATGGACTAGATTTTAAATAGTTTTACAGGTATAGAATGGTATTGTTTTCTTGATTATTATTTGAGGTATAACCAGATATATATTGCCCTAGAGGAACAAATTAAAACCAATTTCAATTGTCTATATAGTGTATTTTAACTTAAGAGGATGCATTTCAGTCTTTATAAGGCACTTACCACCTTTTACAATTGCATGATGTCCATCTTTTCTGACATGATGGAGTATAGTATTAATGTTTTCATAGATGATTTCTCTACTTTGGGTGATTCTTTTGATGATTGTTTGGCATATTTTCCTAATGCACTACAAAGATGTGAAGAGTGCAACCTGGTTCTAAATTGGGAGAAGTGTTACTTCATGGTAAAAGAGGGGATAATTCTTATGCATAAAATTTCAAAGAAGGGGATGGAGCTAGAAAAGGATAAATATAAGGTGATTGAATAATTACATCCACCAATTTTTGTGAAGGGTATTCAGAGTTTTTGGAGTCATGCAAATTTGTATAGGCGATTCATCAAAACCCTTTCTATGATTGCAAATCAATTGTGAAAATTGTTAGAAAAATAGGTAAAATTTGACTTTCATGATTCTTATGTCAAGGTTTTTGAGTTTTTGAAGTGAGGTTAATCTCAGCTCCTATTATTGTGTCTCTAGATAGTCCCTTCCATTTTGAGTGATATGTGATGCTAGTGGTGTGGCCTTTGAAAGAGTCCACAATCAAATATATGAGAATATACTTCATCTAATTTTTTATTCAGGCAAAGTACTCAACCCAACATAGAAAAATTAAATAGTAACTAAATACGAACAACTTGTGTTTATGTTTTATTTATTAAATTTTTTATCCTACTTAATTTGTATGAAAGTAATCATGCATATTCATTGCAATGCTCTAGGGTTTCTTAAGGCAGAAAAAGGATTCTAAAACATGATTGATATGATGGGTACTATTGTTAAAAGTATTTGACTTTGAGGTAAACAGCCAAATGAGTACCAAAAAGTAGGTTGCAGACCATCTATCTCCACTAGAAGAGGAGGTGATGCTTAAACTAGGGGATGATCTTGAGACTTATGTTACTTTTGCAGATGATCCCTCCTTGGTACCATCAAAAGACTTAATCCCTTCATTTGTTGTCTCTACTAATAATTTGGCAAGTGAGTGACCTCACTTCAAAAGACATGTCTTTTCAATAGTGAGGATAATTTATGCATGAGTTAAGAAAATTATTTTGGGATGTGTCTTAATTATTCTGGGTGTTTGCGGATGGTGTGATTTTGAGGTGTATTCTTGTAGTCAAGATAATGAGTATTTTGCAGGCTTATCATTCGTCTCTAGTTGGGGCTCATAATGGAGGTACTCACATTTCCAACAAGATTCTACTGTATGGTTACTATTGGCTGATAATCTATATGGATGCACATTATTATGCCAGGTCCTATGACAATGCAAAAGGCAGGGCAATATCATACTAAAGAATGAACTCCCTATGATGCTCATCCTTGAGCTTTAGTCGTGTGATGTGTGGTTCATTAAAATTATGGGCCCATTCGTGAGTTCACATGGGATTACATATCTCTTTGTGGAATTCAACTATGTGCCTAAGTGGGTGGAACAAATTGTGCTTCCTAATAATGAATGTTGGAAAATCATGATTTTTTTGTACAAAAATATTTTTGTCTCAATTTGGTACTCCACGAGCTATAACTAGTTATGGTTTGTCCCATTGTTTCACTCGTCTATTTAAATAATTACTTGAGAAATATGGTGTAATCATAAGGTGGCAACATTTTACCATCCACAGACAAGCGGGTAAGTAGAGGTCTCTAACCAAGAGATCAAGTCTATTATAGTAAAGACTATGAATGCCAACTAGATTTACTGGTTAAGAAAGTTCGATGATACACTTTGGGACTATTGTATATGTTACAAAATCCTCGTAGTTGCCTTATGTTATCAACTTATCTAAGGTGAGACATGCCACATGTTGATTGAACTTAAGTTTAAGGTACTATAGGTGTTAAAGAAACTAGTTTTAAGTCGAGTGATGTTTCACACTTGATATTGGATAAGATGAATGAGATGGATGTGTTTCGCCTTTGTTCTTATGATAGTTCAGCCTTGTATAAGGAGAATATGAAATATACAAGAGAATTAAGAGAAAGTTATTCTTACATAGTGATGTGGTCTTGTTGTTTAATTCGAGACTTTATGTTTTTCCTGGCAAGTTGAAGTCTAGGTAATCTGGACCACTCACCTTTGTAAGAGTATTTCGACATGGTCCTTTTCATCTACATCAAATGAGGATGATCCATTAAAGGTTGATGGGCATTGTTTTCAGCATCATATGAGAAACATGGAGGAGTTTAAAGTGCATGAGAATATTCCCCTTTGAAAAGTATGAGTAGCTAAAGGTTTTGAGTCGTGTCATATGTTAAATCAAGTGCTTCATGGGCAGAAAACCATTGGTTTGATGGTGAAGTCTGAATAAACAACATAGCCACATCGAGCCGCGACACTAAATCAAGCACTGCTTTGTAGGCAACCCAATATGTTAATGTTCACTTTGTTTTTCTAAAGATAAGGAGCATGAGAAATAACAACATTACGATAAAATTAAAATATTCAGACAGGTCAAGGTATGTGGACATACGAAACCAACCCATGGATCAATATTAAAATACGCAAACTCAACCTGGTCTCTAAACTTCAACTAATGACTCATACCCACAATTCATCTGTAACACCCATAAATTATGGGTTGAACCGTAGGAATCAAATTTCTTGTTTGATCCTAGGGTCCTACCTATGATGTGTAGTTGTAGGTAATAATAGTGCCTAGGACAAATTTAAAAAAGGGGTTAGGCCAACAAGATGCATACTAAATCAACTACTCCATTAATTTAAAACCCTAAACCCGATTTTCAACCACTTTACACATCCTTTTACAATTAAAATTCTTCCACTTTATCATAATCCAACTCCTACATCAAACTCACATTCTTGTGCTATCAAAGGCCCTAAAATTGTCAAGATGACTTTGTTCTTTCTCATTCTCAGATTTTTCAATTGAGGTAAGGTCTCCCAAGGATAAAATATTTGTTTAAAATATTTATTATTGTTTGAGGAAGTTTAACATAGAAAAACTTAAACAGGAATCTTAATTTACCTACAAAATTCTTGAATTGTTTAAATTGGTTGTCATTTAATCGAGTAAAAAATTGGATTAAAATAAGGGAAATATAGTATGATTTAGAATTGGAACTTTTTGAAAAAAATGAGTAACCCTCATGGGTGAACCCACAAGACCTACTTATGACTCATAGGTTGAGTCCATGATTCGATGGTTTGACCAGTAGGAACTAGACCCAAAACCTAAAAGTTCATAGGATTTGTCTTATTTTCACGAGCCTAGTCATGACTCATAAGTTGAAGCCATGAATTATAGGTTGAACTCGTATGTTGGATTCTCAACTGTTGAGTCCCACCTACAATTCTTCAGTTTATCCCATAAGTCATGACCTAGACACGTAGGTTGAATCTATCATTAGACTTTGTTTTTATTTACTTTTCATTTCTTATTATTGTATGCTCTTACTACAAACTCCACTTATTGTTACTATGGCACTAAAGGATACACCAAAGAAGGGAGTATAGTATATATATTAATACGAGTCTCACAAGTAAAGTGTATACGTGATGGAGTAATCCATTGTTAGTGTATCATTGGCCCTACCGCAGACTCAACACTAGACTTGGAGAGGTGCAGTAGCTAAAGCTTCTATTAAGCCAGTCACTTAGCCTGTACCACTACTGATACCTCATTTTAAAACTCGATCCCACTTAGCTCATGTAATCTGGATTGAATCCAAGATGAAGGTTGCACAAATGTTACCACATCACTCTCCTATCCCTCTCTAATCTGATAAAGAAGATGACAAGTGTAGTTCCAAAGTTGGTGAGAAGGATTCAGTTGTCCCCAAATTTAATAATGGGGTAGAATCTACATAAATTATCTTTGATCGAGAGAAACATGCACCCTAGTATGAAGTGGATGCTAATATACTATAGGTTACTGAGCATGCATTCGCTTTAGCTCTAGTACATCAAGAGTCCACACATATCTCCATTATACTAGTAGCTTAAGCCATTCAATTATATTGTATGGCATATATGCCGAGAATATATGAAAGATACATTTATTTAAGTGATTGGGGTAGAATTTTGTGGAGTATAGTTGAGGAACCTCATATTGGTATAATATCATAGGTAGGTATTCCAGCCCCGAAAGACCTATTTGATATTTATAAGATTGGATATATGTGTAAGCCTTTATGATCTTAAATTCCTGAGGTTTTACGTGGGTTTTATGCATCATATGCCACATCTACTCACTTGATCACTCAAGTGGGGATGCTATCTTAGGATAAGCCTCTACCTATTAACAAACTAGTCTAAGGGGTTAGAGTTAATTTATCCAAGGAGACTATTCATAAATTCTTATTTAGTCCAAAATTCATGGGGATGACTAGTATGGTTTAGTTTGAATAAAGATTGAGAATGGTGAAGAGTAGGAGCAGTATAAGAAATCCTGACTAAAGAGAGCAGAGGTAGGATTTTGCTGGATGGGTAGCTTAACAAATCTCTAAGCTTCGTAATGATGCCCCAGGTGTTGGAGGAAAGATGGAGATAAAGAAGCTCTGATTGCGCTTTACACTGATGTTTAGATGGTTCATTGTAAGTCTTAGGTTAAGTCCAACAAATTTTGATAATGCACTTATATTGGACATGGTTGTATTCGTTGACAAACTTATTATTTGTTATGACATAGACTTTGCTAGGTGGATCTGAGATGAGATTCATGAGATAGATTTTTTTGACATCACTAATATTCTTTTTCCCTAATTGATGTCGAGTATTTGTGATATGGTGGTAGTACTGGAATTATAGGAGATTTATCTTAGGGTTGAGTCTACCTACATGGATGTTATTAGGCCAATTCATGATGATTCCAACCCTATTACATTAAATCAGGCAGAGACTTCTACATCTTCAAAAGCAGCCCTCTTTGATGGACCTTTAGCAATAGGTTCTTAGGTTGATAGGACAATAATGGGTGAAAATATTGATACATGTATAAATTAGGTTGAGCCTGTTTCTATGATGGCCAGTGAGGGGGTTACAGAAACTTTAGCTCTAACCTATACTTCTACAGTGCCCCTCGTCCATCAATTCTAAGTATTGTGATAATGTCATAAGAGTTTTTTGAGTAGTTAGAGGATAAGAAGAAGAAGATGATAGAGTACAAGAAACACATTGATGCCTAGTTGGCTAACTTATTTAGTTAGGTCTGTCCTTTGGTGTACAAGACATTGGAGCCATTTGAGCATAGTGAAGGCAAGGATAATTACTACTATACAATGGTTTACTAGAGAGTTGTATGAAATAATCGACAATTTAGAGGTCTTGATGGGAGACCAACTCTATGAGTCCCTGGTATTAGACTTATCAAGCCTACGCGAGGAGGTGGATACATTGAGATTGGAGGTTCATACATTAGCTAAGAGTTATGTTCCTTTCATCCTTCTTATTATACCTTAATTTATACAACCACTGCCTACAACACCACTACTGATATTTGATATGTTTGTTAAGGAGGTTCAAGCCCTGACTATGGGGGATAAGAGAGGACAAGAACATACTGAGTAGAGTGATAATTTTGATCAGTATACATGCAATGTAAAAAGGGAAACTATAGAGTCTGAGCTTTAGTTCCAAATGGATGTTAGTGCGCATTCCCAACATAAGTTGAGAGCCTTCTCCAGTATAGCACCTCCACCTCCTAGCGATACACATGATGTGCCACCTGATGCCCCACTGTAATGAGCCTACATCTGACTCCTAGAATATCCTAGGTATGTCTCTACATAGATATGTTCTTTATGTTTGTAGTATGCATTTGGGGACAATGCATTGGCTTTTAGTTAGGAGTTGGGGTAGGGGTGTACCAACTACTTGAGGTTTTTGTTGTCATGTATCATTTCCCCATGGTGTACTATATGTTTGTGAGTTATTTACCTTCTTTCTATGGGTATTTATTGTAGAACATGGCTAGTTAGTCTTACCTAGGTTGTAGGATAGTTCTTTGGGACATGATCATATGCCATGTTTGAACAAGTCCACTTTTAGACTAAAAGACTAACCAAATAATTATAAGTATCTTGGGATCCACTATACGAACCTAAGATGAACTAACCTTTTTATATTCTTGTTTTAATTACAATGAACCTATTTGATTCCTCTATGGGCATTGTGTATCTTAACTCACAAAAATTGCTTAAGTTAAGAATAGCTATCATAAGGGTGCATAGTTGAACAACGGTATGAAGAAATGTATTGATTGAATAAATAAATGTGGTCTCGGGTGTGATAGAAAGGTGTGGAAAAAATGCAAAAAAAACATTCAAAGAGTGAAGAAAACCACACTAATCTGAATAACAACACAGAAATAAAGGGGAGAATAAAACAAAAATGGTTAAGTAATGGAGACAATAATATAAGTGTAGTGTTAAGGAGGGCGCGTCACTATTTCCATTATATACCATAACAACCCCAAATCCTTCATTACATGCCGATTAAAGTTCTACAGTGATCCTAGTCTATTTGTCCTGCAAATTAAGGCCATATAATATAAGGCCAAGAGCATGGTATTTTATGTAAATTATTTGAACTTCAATTTTTGCATCATATTAATATGCATTATGAAACTATAATTGTTGGGTGTTCCTTGTTTTATGGGTACACGGGATGTATTATTAACTACTTATTTATTCGAGTACTGTAAATTTTATACACATATAGTTTTTTGTTCTGGATCTGATGCCATACCTTGATTCCTTTTATGTCATGTTGTTGGTCTACTTATATACACACGGTGGTTTTGGAAGTTGTGAAGAAGAGGGGGTGGAGAAATTTGAGCCAAAATGGACTGTTGTAGATTCCTTAGGTTTCTTTTAGTGAAACATCATGTTTGTTGATTGTGTGTTTAGCTGTATGAGGATGTGCAAATGTTTAAGTTGAGAGTGTCGATGTGCCATTGTTTCATAGAACTTTCAATGTTTAAAACAAGGAAATTGTGCAGTTACTTAGGTATTCTTGTCTGATATGATGTGCTTTTTCGTTTATTTTTGTGCGTAAACATGGTTTAGAGCAAAGAACTAGAAAAGGGGATGGATAATAGTAAAAATTCTACCCACGAGTCAATCTACGATTATGGGTATTACTTACAATCCTTTAGTACTTTTCATGGGTTGATTTTGTAAGATATATGATTTTTCCTAATTTACACTAGCCTACCCACGAGTCGTAGGTACAACCCATGACATGTAGGTTGCATTCTGAGTTTAAGATTCCACAAGGTTGAAGATGTACTCTGATTTCGACGATTCCAATGCTCGATTCGTGTGTTTAACCTACAACTCAGCTCAATAATTTTAAGTTGATACCGACTAAGATTTCCTACACTATTTAGGATGGTTTTCTTATGTATCTATAAATACTTATGCATGTTTTATTATCAGTTTATGCACTTTATACACTTTTGACATTATTTTGAGTTATGAGATGTAATGACCCTCCAGGTTATTTTCTATATTTTCGCTTATTTTGAAAATTTAGAAATTTTCTATAGCTTTCCCAACTAAATTATGAGTTGATGGAACTGATTGTTTAGTTATCGAGAAGTTCATTCAAGTTAAGAGCCAATTCCATGTCTTAAAGCCTTTGCGGGTTCAAATTGGCAACCAAATGAACTCCAGTCAAGTGACCGTTATGACAATTCTGACTATTCCAATAGCTCTGGAACAATGATTTTAGGTTAGGTGGACCCTTGTTTCAAGCCTCGTGGTTCCTGGACTCATTTCAACTATTGTTCAAAAGTTGGGAAAAATGTTAAGTGGGTATGGGACCCACTTTTCTCCAAAAAAAAATGTTGAATTGAAATTTTGATTGCCCCATTATATGAAGAACGTCAAATTTGATAGGGTAGCATAGATCACTTATGTATATATGATCTGGATATATCCGAGGGTTTTGTGGAGACTTGAAAAATTCTAATTCTTAGTTGGTGCTAGTGCATCGCCTAAGTCAAAGGCTAAACCCAAGCAGGTATTGCTTAAGCAACAAAATATGTCGCTTAAGCGAATCATTTTCTAGCGGTCTACTATTGCATAAGAGTGTAATATGTCGCGTACGCAACAACGAATTTGTTAGCTCGATATCACATAAGAGATCATGTGATCACATAAGTGATCTTTGAGGAAGAGTACAAGTATCACGTAAGCAACGTGAAGTTCTCTTAAGCGATACCCAATCACCTGGGAAGGGTATAAATTCCCACTTAGGTCAATTGTTTTTCACCATTTTCATCCATTCTCAAGAATCTCAAACCCTTAAAAGTGTATCTTTGGGATACTAATTTTGGGTCATTGTGGAGCTTTAGCATCATTAATTTACGCGATTTCCAATCAAATTTGTGGTAAGATTTCCATTATTTTCATGGTTGGTTTCTCTATTCTTATCTAAACTCACTAACTCGGAATTTATCCATTTTTGAGGATAAATATTCCTTGAGCATAGAGGGTCATTGAGTTGTATTTGAAAATGTGATTTCCATAAATGGGCCCCATATGGGATATTTACGTAATTTTGGACTCATTGCAAAATAATGTAATATGTGTATCATAGTTCTTATTTTGATGTGTAGATTGTGATTTTGTGTCTTGACCGGAACCATGGCATGACTATGATGGGTATCTAATGTCCACTATGAACAAGAGACCACCCCCTTTTCCTAGTCAAACGGAACATGATACACTACTTAGCTAATGAATTTCAAACCTATAATAAGATAGTTTAAAGAGTTAATCAAAGAATGATAATGTCAACAACCAAAACCTTGCCCCTAGTAATCCACAAAGTCTTAATACCAAAAAACTACATTGGGACATACCCGCGACCTTGACAATGACAATGTAAAAGTTAACTATTCAATTCTAATATATGGAAGGAAAATCGATGGAATGTTCAAGTCTTCAAGGGAATGGAAGCTCACCACATCAATGCAAAAGAACGACTCTAAGATTACCTATCACAGTATAAGAAAAGTTGAACTGCCTTCATACCTTGCATTGCATGGGGATATAGCATCCGAAGATGGTTAGTGGGATGTACAATAGCATGTAACGCAGGATAAGGATAAAGTAGTGTCAGTAAAAAGTTCAATTTCAAACTCATTGTACATGTTTATGCTTACATATATATATAGATGTTGGGTTAGGGGACAAGGTTTAGCATTATACTGAAACATTATCCTTGACTGTGTTACTCAACCGTAATAAATAGGACCCCATGATCTATATGGTCTTAGCTCCCTCAACTGAAAGGTCCCCACTGCATATTATCCGCATGAACCGGAGGTATCAAGGAAGACCAGAGAATTACCCGACCAAACGTCAGTCCTAGTTACAAAATATACCAATAGTGTGAACCATGCACACGGTCATATAAACCAACCCTCACATCGGTAAATATTACTTTTCAGTATAAGTCATTCTAGATCACCCCTTTATGGCTTTTCGACATAACTCTCATTAAGGAAAAAAAATTCACATAACCCATTAATTAACAAAGGTATCATAAATTGAGGTACACCATGGTATCATCATACCATTTAGCTTCCAAGCTCATAATTATGTCGTTGCAATAACATTAACTTGGGGGAATGTCTTGGACCCCATTGTTCATTAAATCAAAACATAGACAACGAGACTTTCAAAATCCATGTTTATTATTTTATCATTTTTGAAATGCAATAGTATTGGAGTGTAAGTAAAATCAAATTACAATTCCACAATTCAAAGCCATTTAAACAATTAGGTTGAGGAAATACAACTATTCAAAACCAATTTCCAAGTTCAAAATATCAATTTGGTGGATTACATGGACCCCCATTCCAATTCCCACACCTATGCACCCCATTAGTTCAAACACATTAAATTCAAAGCATGAACAACTCATTAAAACCATGGGAAAATATTCAAAGATCAAAAATTAAAAAACCCTCAACCCAAGTAAGAACCCACATCCAAATCCTTACAATCAAACCCTTTAAAAAACATGATTTTCACAAAATAATACATGGGGAAGATAAACATGACCAAAAAGATCACAATTTTTCCGGGAATTTGCCCTTAAAAGCTCTTGACAATTAACCCTTAGAAAACGCTAATGCTCATGCTTGAGAGAATTAGTGAGAAGAAAAAAGTTAATTTTGTGTGTTATGAATGGGAATGGGGTCCCAGTAAGGTTTTAAAGTCGTTGGTAAAATTTAGGGTAAAGGGGAAATGTCTAATGTGGCCTTAATGGAATAGTAAAAAATTATCACCAGTCGTTACGAACGACCCTATGACTCGTAGGGTCCCTTAATGACTTATGAAATCCAGTTGTAATCTAGACATCATCAATGGGAACCCACACAATTCTGCCTATGAGTCTTACCATATAACTCGTACTCAACATTATGACTATTTTGGTCAAATTTTAGGCCAAACAAAATAATTGGGCATCACATTGGTTCAGTTACAGATGGGACTATATGACTCATATAGAGTCTTTACTACTCGTTTGGAGCCAATCATAATCATAATAGAAACTTGGCCAAAGAACAGTGGATAGACTATGATTATAGTCTTACGATCTGTAATAACACCCTACGACTCCTAGGGAGAGTCATAATCTTGGCAGTAAGCTCATAGGTAAAGAAGTTTTCAATGACCAAAATCCAGGGTGTTTCATTCTCTCCCTTAGGATCATTCATACTATAATGATGGGTTAAGTCATCCATTATTTTTATTTAACACAGATTACAACAAGACTTATCTTTGATAAAGAATGAAAATAAAGATGTTAGGAAATACACATACCTCATGCATGATTATCCAAACGCGAAAAAATAATAGATATTTGGACTTCATGTCCTTTTCTACTTCGCAAGTAGCTTCTTCGACCTTATGGTTCCTCTTTATAACTTTCACTGAATCCACAACCTTATTCCTCATATGCCAAACTTATGTAATGCCCTAAAAATATCCCCTTAGAAGCCACACAATGCTTAAGACAATGAATCTCCCTAACCTAACCCCTGATGTCTATTCAGCTAAAAACTCCTATGAACAATGAGCTAACATATGTATAAATACTGAAAGAAACCAACTTAACATATCATTATAAACAAGTAAATTGGAAATGTTAAACAAACTCTTTAAACTGAAAGATACATAGTCTGACAAGCCTCTATTACTAACTAGAGAGCCACTGGGATAGACCCCAGCTTGATGCGAACATTAATAGATATCAAGTAGCTAAAATACATTCATTAATAAATCTGAATTTGGTAATCTTGGTCTGCGAACTAGAAGGACTCACCAAAGTCTGGATGTTAGTGATGGGGACCGTAATCAATCATGCTACTGGAATTGAGCACTAGAACCTACATTATAAGACAATGTAGCACATAGAAATATATGTGGGTTAGTACTTCTAGAATTTACTTAGTATGTGTGGGTGAATGCATAAATAAGACATTAGCTTAATATAAATATAGAATTTCAAATGACGCATAGGGTAAAACTAAAGACTGCCAAATCATAAAACATGGATAATGAATCATATGAATAAGCTTAGTGAGACATTACACGTAGTTTCTCAAATCTTTACTTTAATTCTTTCTAGTGGGACATTCATCTAACTAACATAAACCATGAGAGATGCCATGTAGTCCAATGTCTACCCATATTGGGGAGAGCTTTCCTATCCTTGCCATTAGAATAGATCCTTAGCTTAAGTGATCACTGAACTAAACCCAAATTATGACTTATACCTACGGTGGCTCATAGGAATTTGGGTACACTCATCCACATTCCTTTCTCGATATTAAATACTACTCCCAATATATATATATATATATGTATGCTCATACTTAAGAAATCCACCTAAAAATTGCATTAGGGTTTATAGAATTAAAACAAGCTATGTTTTTCTTTACATTAAATCATAATCAAGACGAACACTTTATGGATTTCATGCGATAAACATCATTGAAAGGATCAAGCTTTCTTGAATAATGCTATATTGCATATGAATAGAGTTTAAAATCTTTAACTTTCTCGTAAACTTAATATTTCTTAAATCTTGAAGCTCTCATTTTATTTCATAGAAATCATAAAAATATATCAGGCTTCATACCCTTATATAAATATTTCATCAAAATGTAAATAAAATTAATGAAATTCAAATCATAATATCAATCTTAAAGTTCAAAACATGAATAGATGTATCCTTTAAGCATCTTTAGATTCTAAATCATAAGATATGGTTATACTTCAATATATGAAAATATGGGGGATGAACCCTAATGTAAAAACATGTAAATTCAATCTTAGAAATCATTCTTTTGGGGAACAAGGGTGAAATATTAACCTTGTTAAAAACCCCATACACGTAGAATTGAAAAACTTGTAAAAATGGCTTGACCTTTAAGGCTTAAGAGATAACTTGGTGAGAGAAACCCTATTCTTGTTGTTCTTAAAGATTAAAGAACAAAAAACATTGTTAATTGATTGAAAGATAGAGGAAAATAACGCCTCTCTTGGGTTATCACTTGTGGGTAGGGAGTTATAAGAGGGGAAAAAACCAAATGGTCCCTTATCTGAACTTGCAATATATTGATTAACAGTCGTCACAAGTCAACTTATGACTCAGAAGATGAGGGTACGAGTTGGACTAGTAACTCAAAATGTTGGTAGTGTCAAAGATAGCACACATTACTTAACATACGAGTGGTAACTTATAGCTCGTTAAATTTACATGCAACTTTAAACAACCACTGGTAACTTGGAAAGAGACAGTGAATCTTTAAATTTGTTCTTTATATGAATCATACCATCAAGTGATGCACCCTAGGGTAAAATTTTACCACAAAAAGTACTCTAACCACTCCACACTACCTTAGCTTTACATCTGACCACACATGAGATATATATATGACTTAAGAAGGTATGTTGTTAGTTGTACAATGGCTTTCAGACATAAGGTATTACAATATCTCCCCTTTGGAAAAAATTTTTATCCTCGAATGTTATTTATCTCGGATTAGGATTTAGAAAAGAATCAAGACCTATACACCAAACTTACAACAAAGCTTATATCTATCTTAACGATCAAACTACTCCCAACATAAGACATGACGTAAGAATACTTAAATGGTCTTAAAGAGAAAGAGATTTGGCTGAAAATAATTTTTTAACATTGGTAGGAACTGAGTTAGAAGAAAATAGATGAGTATACTTGGACATCATGTCTGATTCAGTTTCCAAAGTGGCCCTTTCAACTAATTGGTTTCTCCAAAGAACCTTTATCGATGCTTCTTCCTTGTTCTTTCATCTTTGGACCTTCCTATCAAGTATCTCCATAGAATTATCCATATATGACAAGTTATCTTTAACCCCAATAATTTCTAAGGGAACTATTATAGACGGATCTCTGATGCACATCTTAATAATCAAAACATGGAATACAGGGCAAATTGCGGTGAACTCTAATGGAAGGTCCACTTTATTTGTACCTCTCCTCCATGCCTCACTATTTCATACAGACCAAAAAATTGGGGACTTAGCTTCCCTTTATTTCCAAATATTTTTATTCCTTTCATAGGTGACACCTTCAAGAATAACCAATCCCTAGTTCAAACTTGAGCTCTCTCCTTCTTACATCTATATAAGACATCTAAAGCTCTAAGCAGTCTTTAATATTTCAAGAATCAACTGAACCTTTGACATAGCATCAAGAACAAAATCTTCTCTAATCAATAATGCATCACCAACCTGAAACGCTCTTAAGGGAGATCTGCACCTACACCTGTATAATGCTTTAAATGGAGCCATCTGAATGACATAGTAACTATTATTATATGCGAACTCAATCAAAGGTAGATGGTCATAACAACTTCGTTTAATGTCAGAAACACATGATCTCAACATGTCTTCCAATATCTAAATTGTGTGTTCAGCCTGACTATCAATATATGGATGAAAAGCAATAATAAGATTAACCTTTGTACCATAGCTTTTCTAAAAAGACTGCTAAAACTGTGAAGTGAATCGCATGCCTCTGCATTAAATAATGGATAATGGTATCCCATGAAAGTTTACTTACTCACAAATATACCTCTTTGCATAATCTTCCATTGTATCTGAAGTCTTGACAAGTAGAAAATAGGCTGATCTAGTTATTAAACGTACTATAACCCAAATTGAATCATACTGACGTCTTGTATGAGGCAACCCTATGATGAAATACATATTCAATACTTCCCACATACAGGTAGGGATGTTGATCTCCTCTTTCATACCACCCAGTATCTGGTGTTAACTTTAACATTCTGGAAGCTGGGACACTTGGCCACAAACTCTTCTATGTCCCTTTTAATACCATTCCACCAATGAATTTCTTGCAAATCACGGTATATTTTTGTATCTCTACCATGAATGTAATACTTCAAACCATGAGCCTCGAATAGTATCCTTTCCCTAAAACCATCTATATTGGGAACAAAAAGCGTACCTTAATAGAGAAGTACACCATCTCCCCCATGGGAAAAAACCTCAACCTTCTGTTGTTGGACTGCATCCAATATTTGGTTATGTATGGGATCATCATGCTGCTTCTCCTTCACTTCCACTACCAAAGATAATTATGAAATTTTCTTAGCTACTACACTCCCATCATCAGTGTCGAGCAAACATACTCCCAATTAAGTCAATATATGCACGTATTTGCTAATTCTCGTTCTTCCTATTTCACATGGGACATACTACCCATTAAAATCCTACTTAGTTCATCTTCCACTACAATGACCTTACTTGAATGATATAGTACATTCTTGTCATAATATTTTTTAAATCCAACCACCTTCTTTGACGAAGATTCTTCTCTCTCTGAGAAAATACATACTAAAGACTCTTATAGTCAGTGAAAATATCAACATGGACACCATAGAGGTAGTGCCTAAAAATTTTCAAGGCAAAAACCTCGATAGCTAACTCCATGTCGTAAGTTTGGTAATTCTTTTTTGGATCCTTAAGTTTCCTAGAGGCATAAGATATCACTCTCCCATTTTGCATCAATACACAACCTAGCCCAACTCTGGAAGTACCACAACAGATAATGAATTTGTCTAACCCCTCTGGTAGAGCTAACACTGGTGTTGAATTCAATCTACCCTTTAACTCTTAAAGACTCCTCTCACACTTATCCGACCATATAAATTTCACTTTATTTATGGTCAGCTTAGCCAATGGTGTTTCTATAGAGGACAACCCTTCAATAATTCTTCTATAACACCCAGCCAAACCTAAAAAGCTTCAAATATGAAATGAAGTGATGGGCCTAGGCCAGTGCTTCACTGCATCATTCTTTTGAGGATATACCTGAATATCAGCCCCTAAATTACATACCCCAAGAAGGCAACATATTCCAATAGAAATTCACATTTACCAAACATTGCCTATAATTGATGATCCTTGAAGGTTTGCAGCACTTTTTCACGTGGTCTACATATCCTTCCTCACTCATGGAATACACCAATATATCATCTATTAAGACAATGACAAATATGTCCAAGTACTTCTTGAATACCCTATTCATCAAATCTATAAAAGCTGCAGGAGTATTTGTCACTCCAAATGACATAACCACAAACTTAAAATTGACATACCTTTTTTTGGAAAGGTGTAATCTTATTACTTCAATTCGAAGTTCTTAGTTACTTCGACTGGATGAGTCCTAGCGAGGGAATAATTAAGTCATAATTCATTTGTTGA
>JAPEIP010000005.1:171767312-171789422 GCA_026120095.1 Capsicum chinense | reverse complement strand
TGGTCAGCTTAGCCAATGGTGTTTCTATAGAGGACAACCCTTCAATAATTCTTCTATAACACCCAGCCAAACCTAAAAAGCTTCAAATATGAAATGAAGTGATGGGCCTAGGCCAGTGCTTCACTGCATCATTCTTTTGAGGATATACCTGAATATCAGCCCCTAAATTACATACCCCAAGAAGGCAACATATTCCAATAGAAATTCACATTTACCAAACATTGCCTATAATTGATGATCCTTGAAGGTTTGCAGCACTTTTTCACGTGGTCTACATATCCTTCCTCACTCATGGAATACACCAATATATCATCTATTAAGACAATGACAAATATGTCCAAGTACTTCTTGAATACCCTATTCATCAAATCTATAAAAGCTGCAGGAGTATTTGTCACTCCAAATGACATAACCACAAACTTAAAATTGACATACCTTTTTTTGGAAAGGTATTTTTAGAATGTATAGCTCCCCAAATTTCAACTGATGGTATCCCGACCTAAAGTCAATCATGGATACCACCACGCACCCTGAAGCTGTCGTATAAATCATCAATTCTAGGGATGAGATACTTGTTCTTGATGGTAACCTTTTTTATCTTTCTATAATATATACATATTCTGAGAGTTCCATCTTTCTTGTGCATGAAAAGTATTAGACAATCCTAGGGTGAAACAATGGTATTGATGAAACCTTCGTCTAATAAATCCTTAAGTTACTCCTTTAACCGTTTAAGTTTGGCTTAAGCAATGCGACACAGAGGGTTAGTGATAGGTATAGTATTAGGAAGAAGATCAATATCAAATTCTATTGCTCTATTTCGAGGTGATCTTGGTAGATCTTAAAGTAAAAAACTCAAGAAACTGATTAACTAAACATACTGATTTAACTATCGGGGCTTCAGACTTAGAATCTTTGACTCAAAATAAATGGTAGATACAACATTTTGATATTAACATTCTGGACTTAAGATCATATATGAAACAACCTTTGGGAGGCATAAAACTACCCTCTAACTCAAAAACTACTTTACTAGGAAACTAAAACTTGACTACACTAGTGCGATAATCTATTGATTCATAGCATGAATTAAGCAAATCAATGCCCAAAATAACATTGAAATCTACCATCTCTAGCATTATTAGGTCTGCTAGCATTTTATTATGGAGGAAAATAATTGGACACTCCATAAATACTCGCCTAGGAACAACTAACTCACCCACTGGGGTAGAAACTGAGAAGAGTTTAGGGAGATTTTCAAGACCTACCCTACAATTTACAATAACAAACAGAGTTACATAATTGAGGTTTGATCTCGGTTCTAATAGTACATATACATCAAGGTGAAAGGCATGAAGCATACCAAAGAAAACATATGGTGAACTCTCTTGCTTCAGATGGGAGGGTAATGCATAAAATTGATTTTGGCAATGATCGCACTAGTATTAGATGATACACCTTATGGAGGAACTGGGCGGCCTGGCAGAGCAGCTGGATTAGTCGCCTGAGTCTGAGGATGATCATACCTACCTCCCTTCTCAGCATATGGACACTCCTTAATCTTATGGTCTATCTTAAAACAACTATTGCAACCCTCTTTGCCTATCATGTATTCACCCATATGGGTCCTATCATACTTTGCATCTGTTATGTAACTGGGCCTCCCAACCTCAGTGTTCTGAGAATTGGAATTTGAAGTCCTATCTCACTACTCTTGCCTATTACTTGGTGTAGGGGCACTGGTGAAGATGGCACAGGAACTGATGAATAGCCCTAGAACTTCAAACGGCTTCTTACTCAAGACCTTGGCTAACTATACTCAAATTGTCTAGTCCTAGATCTCTTATTTCTCTTCTTTCTTTCCTTTAACTTTTCTTCTTCAATCTATTTAGCATGAGTCATCAACCAAGCAATATACATATGCCTAATAAGCATGGTAGTCCTACACTCCTGGGCCACCAAGTTAGACACCCTAGTAACGAACTTACTCATACGAGCTCGAGAATCAAATAACAAATCTTTGGCATACTTAGCTAACTGAGTGAAATTAAGGCAGTACTCCATCACTGTCATAGAGCACTGCTTCAAGTTCATGAACTCTTCTACTTCAGCCTCCCTCATTTAATATAGAAAAAGACTTTCTAGAAAATCACTCTAAAACACCTAAAACTTATAGGAACTACATTCTCACCCCTACCATCCTTCCATATGGTGACCCAATCATAAGCAACATCCTTTAGCCTATAAGATGCCAACTTTACACTCTTCTCTTCAGTAACATATATTATTTGAGTAATCTTTCTTACCTCATCAATAAAGAGTTGAGGATCCTCATTCATCTTTGACCCATAGAAATCAGGTGGATTCATCCTCATAATGTCTCGAATCTAGGCTGCAGCTAAAATACCATTTTGCTGAAGTGTGATAACTGCGTCTCTATTTCCCTGAACATTAGCATACAAAGCATTGACTAAAGCATGAAAGGCAACCTAAAATTCTGCATGAGATATATTCTTATTTAGAGTGTTTGCATGCAGAGGTGGTTGATCACCATTTTTGCATGTGTCAACTCCATCAGGTGGCATATTTGGTCATGTAAGAGAACGAGTTAAGGCAGATAGAGACAATTGTAAGCACGATATATCATGAATGAAATGATTATTATTAACTTATTCCATAGCCTTTTTATCATAATTATGTTATCCTTCACATTCATGATAAAGCCTCTACGTAACACGACTTGTCTGGCTCCTTAGGACTCATTAAAATCTTAGGCTCTGATACCAATTTTGTACTGCCCTGTAAGTGTCACCCTGCATATCACATGGTAGTTAAGACTATGAATATCTCTAATTTAACCAATGGTATCTATTAAACTAAAAACTCTCATAAACGGTGAACTAACATATGTATAAAGATTGAAAGAAAACATCTTCATATATTATTGTCAACTAGTAAATTGGAAATCTTAAGCAAACTCTTTAAATTAAAAGATACGAAGTCTGACAAGCCTACATTGCTAACTAAAGAGCCACTGGGATAGACCCCAGCTGACCCAAACATAAATAAATATTAAGTAACTAAAATACTTTTATCAATTAATAGGAGTCTAGTATGATGGGTTCTCGGACTATGAGGACTTACCAAAGCTGGGATGTAGGTGATGATACCTATATCCAATCATGCTATTGGAAACGAGCACTAGAATCTACATTATAAGACAATATAGAACATAGACATATATGTTGGTAAGTACTACTATCATATAATAAGTATGTGTGGTGAATGCATAAATAAGACAAGAACTTAATATATATGTACACTTTCAAATGACGCATGCTAAGAATAAATGATACACCTTCGAGTAGAGTAACACTAAAGACTACAAGATTATAAAACATGGATACCGAAGCATATGAATAAGCTTAGAGTGCCATTATACTTATTTTCTAAAATCTACTTTTATTCTTTCTTGTGGAAAATTATTTTAACCAACGTAGACCATGTGAGCTACCATGGAGTCCAACATGGTACCCACATTAGAGAGAATTATCCTATCCTTGCCATCAGAATAGAACCTTAACTTATGTGATCACTAAACTTAACCCATATTGGGACTTAAAACTATGGTGGCTTGTACTTTCCATGAAATTAGGAAATACTCATCCACATTCCCTTCTCGGTGCTAAATACTACTCCTAATATCTATCTATCTATCTATCTATCTATCTATATATATATATATATATATGTATGTATATATGCTCATACTTAAGAAATCCACCATAAAATAGAATAAAGTTTTTTAGACTGAAAACTAGTAATGCTTCTTTTACTTTAAATCCTAATCAAGATGAACACTTGTGGATTGTATGTCTTATCTTTACTTCAAAGGATCAAGATTTCTTTAATATTCTATATTAACAATGAATAGAGTTTAAAAGCTTAGACTTTATCATAAAGTTGATACTTCTTAATAAAGTATAAAACTATAACTTTCTTACATAGAACTCATAACAAAATATCATGCTCAATACACATAACAATATCAATCTTAAAGATCAAAACATGCATAGATGAAACTTTAATTCTTCTTTAGCCTCTAATTTACAAAATAAGGTTATAATTAAAAATATGAAAATTTAGGGGATGCACACTAATGTAAAATCATGAAATTCAATATTAGAAATCATGCTTTTTGGGCACAAGTATAGAAGATTAACCTTGTTCAAAATCCCACACACCCAGAATTGTTTTATTTGCAAAAAAAAGCTTGAACTTTGAGGCTTTAGAGATGACTTGGTGAGAGAAACCCTAATCTTATTGGTCATAAAGATAAGAGGAGAAAAAACATTTTTAATTGGCTGAATGACAGAGGAAAATAATGCCTTTCTTAGGTTATAAGTCATGGGTTGGGAGCTATAAGAGGGGAAAATACCAAAAGGTCCCTTAGCTGATCTTACAAAAAAATTGATCACCATTTGTCACGACTCAAATTATAACTCATAAGATGAGAGTACAAGTTGGACTAGAAACTCATAAGCTTGGCACTGTAAAGGATAGAAAAAACTGGTCCGCATAAAAGTAGTAACTTATGACTCATTACATTTACATACGACTTGAAACAACCACTGTATTGCTGACCTTAGGACTGTTCCTTATACGACCCATATCATCAAGTGGCCCAATCACCTCAAAACATAAAACACAAAAAAGACCAACATAACAGGGACTAAGTTTCCTTTCTTTCAAAACTGCATCAATAACTTAATGGGAGATACATTCAAGAACACCAAATCATCCATATTAAATCTTAAACTCCGTATGCCTCACATCCGCAAAGGACTATTGGCAACTTTGGGAGGCCTTAAGTATATCCTAAATCACCTTTACTTTTTCCGTGACATGTTGAACCAAGTCGAGACCGTATAACCTATCCTTACCAACCTCAAACACCCAATAGGAGCCCTATACCTTCTACCATAAAATACCTCGATAGACCATCCAACTACTAAAGTGAAAACTATTGTTATTTGCAAACTCTTTAAGAGAAAATGATCAACCCAGCTACCACCAAAGTCAAACACAAAAGCCTGAAGAATATCTTTCAAGTTTTAAATAGCCCTCTCCACTTGTCCATCCATCTGAGGATGGAAAATAGTGCAAGTTTCAGTTTAGTCCCCAAATCTCTTCGAAGAGAACACCAAAAAGGAGAAGAGAATTGAGTACCTAGACCAGTTATGATTAAAATTGGAGCGCCATGAAACTTGATGAGTTCCTAAATAAACAGCTTAGCATAATCCTCTATCGAATAAGTAGTCTTCACTTGTAAGAAATGAGTGAACTTAGTCATCTTATCGATGATGACACAAATCAAATCAAATTGATAGAGACATTCCAGAGGAACGTCAACAAAATACATATTAATCATATCCCATTTCCACATGAGCTACTCAATCTCTTAAGCAAAAAACACCGGGCCTCATGTGCTCTACCTTTCTTTGCTGATAGACCATACACTTGGCCATAAAATTTGATATATCTTACTTTATGTTATTCGAAAAGTAGATTTATTTCAAATTATGGTACATCTTTATTGAACCTTAATGACTACTATACCTCAACCTATGAGCCTCATCAAAGATCCCGTCTTATAGCCGATCAATATCAGGAACACATAATCTACCTTTGTGCATTAATATATCATCACCACAAATCTCAAAAGCCATCACCTTCTTGTGACCCACATCATCCTTTATTATAATAAGAATTGGATATGTAACCTCTTTCTCCGTTACATCAGCATCCAGAGTGGACTTTACTACCTCTTTGATAATAACACCACCATCCTCAGAGTCCTAAAGATGAACTTCAAGATTAGCTAACTGGTGAATATCCTTCACCAACCCTCACTTCTCCTCATCAACATAAGGAAAGCTCCCCATAGATAACCTGCTAAAAGTATCAACAACAATGTTATCTTTAATTTGATGATAATAAAGACTCATATCATGGTCCTTGCATAACTCAAGCTATAACTTTTTCGTGAGATTCAATTTCTTTTGGGTTAACATATATTGCAAGATCTTGTGGTCTAAGAAAATGTCAACATAAATTTCATATACGTAATAACACCAAATCTTCAAAGCAAAGAGTACTGCCAATAAATCTAAGTCATGATTTGGATAACTCTCTTAATGCACCCTTATTTGCCTAGAAGCATATGCCATAACCTTGCCCCACTATATCAATACACAACCCAGTCCCATATGAGTTGAATCACAATACACAACATAGCCATTAGTACCCTCATGTAGGCTTAAAACATGAGTAGAAGTCAACTTATCCTTTAATTTCTCAAAACTACCCTCGAAAGCATTAGACCATAGGAACTTCACCTTCTTCTAAGTCAATCTAGTCAATAGGTCAACAATAGAAGAAAAGCTCTCCAAAAACCTACTATAACTCTCCGTTAGACCCAAAAAACTTTGAATGTCGGTCAAAGTAATGGGTCTAGGCCACTTCTTAACCACCGTAACTTTCTATGGATCCACCCTGATCACTTTACTAAAAGCAACATGACCAATAAACAAGAATATACACCTCAAAAACTTAGCATACAAACATTAATCCTTAAAGGTTTGCAACATTATACAGAGTTGATCACCAAGATTTACCTCACTCTTAGAATATACCAGGATGTCATCAATAAACACAATGATAAATAAGTCAAAAACTATTGGAATACCTGGTTTGTAATATCCATTAATGTCGTAGGTGCATTTGTCAAACTAAATGACATCACCAAAAACTTGAAATGACCATGTTGGGTTCGGGGAGCAGTCTTAGGGATACCCACCATCCTAATCTTTAACTGATGATAACTCGACCCGAACGATAATTTTAGAAAAGGAATTTGTACCCTACAATAGGTGAAATAGGTTATCAATCCCAGGAAGAGGATATTTATTCTTTATTGTCACCTTATTTAATTAGTTATAATCTACACACATTTGAAGTGACCTATCCTTTATATGTACAAAATGCATAGGAGCACCCCATAGAGAAACACCAGGCCAAAAGAAACCCTTATCAAGAAGATCTTTCAACTGCTTCTTAAGTTCTTTCTACTTAATTAGAGCAACTCAATAAGGATGGATAGAGATAAAATAAGTGTCTAAAAGAATATCAATCTCAAATAAATTTTCATATCGAGAGAGATACTAGAAAGATCATTAGGGAACACTTTGATAAACTCATTGACCATAGGGATAGACTATAAAGAAGGACCCTCCATGTTAGAATCTTTAACTCGTATCCAGTAAAAAAGACACCCCCTGGAAATCAACTTTTGGGATCTAAGTTAAGAGATAAAGCTTTCCTAGGTACTAGGGAACTGCCTTTCCACTTAATCACCAGTTCATCTGGAAATTAAAAATTTACCTTTTGGGTCCTACAATTAAGAGATGCATAGCATGAATGAAGCTAATTCATCCTAAAAATAACATCAAAATATAACATCACTAACTTTATAAAATGCACAAATTTCTCTCTATCATAAATAGATACCATAGAACCCCTATAGACTCTCCTAAGGACAATATAGTCATCTATCGAGGTAGACACAACAAAGGATAAAGAATACACTTAGGACTAAAGGAAAAATAAATAGCCACATAATAAGTCACATATGAAATGGTAGACCCTGAGATATAGAATACAATACACATCATGAGAAAGAAATTTTGGCATACCAACAATAACATCAAGAGATGCCTCAGAGTCTTGAATTGTGGCAAAAGCATACAAATAATTCTGACCATTGCTGGAGCTAAAAATATCACCCTTTGTTGGACGAGGTAAAGAAAAAGTAACCAGGACAGTACTAGCACTAGTAGCAATATTGTTGAAGGATAATTCCTCTTAATATAGGCAAGTTGGCCATATCTAAAATACTTATTTCTCCCATCTTCAAAAACCATGGTGAAACTAACCATAAAATATATTAGGATAATACGATGGAGCTGAATGAGCTATATTGGCTTGAGATTGGTCATCTTGAGCCTTAAATCCATTATTTTTCTCAAAGCGACTATAACTTGATTGCTTAGGATTTGAAAAACTAGTTATTGAATAAGACCCAAAATTTCTCCACTTTATCTTAGACCATTGCCTACCATCTCTACGACTATTGTGCTAGCCTCCACCCTACTCAGAATACCTGGGACTCTTACCTTATATTTACCCTATTTTTACTTGTTTCTTCTTTTTATCTACAACCTTTTGCATATGCACCACAAGCCTAGAGATATCTATGTCACTATTACATAAGGTTGTCTTGCACTCTAACACTAAGTCCCAAGATAAGATCAAAGAAAACTTCTTCTTCTTAGACCTCATGCTTAACACTAGCTTAGAAGCATAATGGGATAATTGATTAAATTTTAGGGTATACTCTTTCACGGACATCCTACCCTATTTTAGGTTCATAAATTCCATAGTTTTTGCCTTCCAAAACTAATGAGGAAAGAAAAAATCCAAGAAGTCACCCAAAAACTCAGATCAAAGTTCTAACTATACCTCATCACCCCTACACTGATCCTAATCCTCATACTATAGATATTTCATATCCTTTAACTGGTATATGGCACATTTCTTACCTTTAGGGACAAAAACATGGTTAACTTTTAAAATCTTTTCCTTCTTATATATGAACCCTTGAGGATCCTCTTCTACCATAGAGCCTATAAACATTAGAGGATTGAGCCTCATTAACAGTCCAACTTAAGTAATATCAAAAGAACTCACAACAGTACCAATGTGACCTAACTATCATGACTTAGATATCACCAACTAGGTCTACAGATAAGTAAATTAATAAAACTTAGCATTTGAGATATCTCCTTAGGGTGGTAGGGAATGATTATCATCAATCCAAAGAGACCGGTAAGGACTGATAGGGACTTGTAGAACTCTATGTGGGTTAGTATAAGTAGGAGCTGGAGCCTTTAACCGGGTCTAAACTCCATAAGAAGGATTAGTTTCATCCACATTGACCTAATGTGGGATAGAAGAGGCTCCACGGGAGTAATATCTTTATGGATACATAATTTGAAATGCGAACAAATTACAATTATAAGATATTTCAACACCCTAGACACTACAGCCCCAAACTAGAACTAATAGAAAGAGAAATATTCCTAAATGTCTCGTAGATACTCCCTTATAAATTTTGAGCACTATACACCCATGAAAGAGACTCTAAAATAAACAGATTTGTGGATGACCATGAACCTGGGATCTGAGACCAACATTGTCATGACTCAAACCAAGGCCTACCTATGATGGTTATCTTAAGTCCACCGAGGACCAGAGACTACTGCCTTTGCCTAGTAAAACAAAATATTATACACTACTTAGTGGATGAATTTTGAACAAATAAAAAGATAGAATAATTAGCAACCTAAAGTCTAAGAGTGTCAATAACCAATACCCAGTCTGTAGTAATCTATAAAGCCTTTATAAAAGAAAACATGCTACGTCGGGACATACCCAAAACCCTAACAATGATAATGTCAACGACAAAGTATATTTCAAGTATTTAATTATAATTTATGAAAGGAAAACTTATGGCATGATCAATTATTTTAGAGAATGGAATCTCACCACTTTATCGCAAATAATAAACTATGAGATCACCTATCCTTGTGTAGGAAAAGTATAAGTGCCTTTGGACCCTTTTTCGCATGGGATACAATATTAAGAAATGGTAATTGGGGTGAGCACTAGCATGTGACTCAAGATAAGGATAAAGTAGTGTCAGTAAAAAGTTCAATTTCAAACTAACTGTACTTTTTCATATTTATTCATACATATATATAGTAGTTGTACGGATATAGGATAAGGTTTATAATGATAGTAAAACATTATCCTAGACTATCTAGCTAAACTATCATAAATAGGCACCCACAACCTTTATGGGTCTTTTCTCCTTGCTAAAAAGGCCCCAGTGCGTAGTAGCTACACAAACCAAAGGTATCAAGAAAGACAAGGGAATACACCGAGCCTATGTCAATCCTAGATACAAAATATATCTATAGTGTGAATCATACTCAAGGTTATCTAGACCAACCCTCATGTTAGCAAACATGATTTTCAAGTATTAGCCATTCAAGACCCACACCTTCATTGCATAGCTACATAAACTCATTGAGAAAAATTAAAAACAATTTTAACTTAAAGAATTCATTAACCAAGGAATCATACATTAAGGTACACCACAATATCATCATAACATTTAGTTTACAAGATCATAATTATTATGTTATAATTCCACTAATTTTGCGGAATGCCTCGACCACCGTTGTTTATTATATTAAAACATAGCCAACAAGGCATTCAAAATCCATGTTCATTAATTAATCATATGTGCAATACAATAATATAGGTGTGTAAGTCAAACCAATTGAAAATTCCACTTGATGTTCCAAACATCAACTCGGGAGATTACCTAGACCCTCATTCAAATTCCCACACACATGAACCCCATTAATCCAAAAACATTTAATTCAAAGCATAAACTACTCATAAAAAACATGGGATAGTAATTAAAGGATCAACTATTAAAAAACAGTCAACCTATGTCAAAACCTATATTCAAATTAATACAATCAAAAAATATAAAACACATGCTTTTCATAAAGTAAGATGTTTTGAAGAGTAACAAGCCTGAAAGGATCATAATTTTTGAGGAATTTGCCCTTGGAAGATCCAGACAATCAACCTTAAGAAAATACTAATGCTCTTACTTTAGAGAATTTGAGAGAGGAGAGAAATTATTTTACTTTTTTATGAATAGGAATGGGGTCCCAATATGGCTTTATAAATATGGGTTACATTTGGGAATAAATAGAAATGTACCACGTGCCCTTAATGAAATACTAAAAAATTGTCACCCAATCATTATGGGAGACCTTAAAACTA
Organism: Capsicum chinense; assembly: GCA_026120095.1. Classification (NCBI taxonomy): domain Eukaryota; kingdom Viridiplantae; phylum Streptophyta; class Magnoliopsida; order Solanales; family Solanaceae; genus Capsicum; species Capsicum chinense. The sequence goes on along the minus strand of JAPEIP010000005.1, from coordinate 171,778,439 downwards.
ATTGGGTCACCTTATAAATTGTTAGCTCTAGTTTAATTTGGATAGTATCCATGGGAACCCATACTTTTCCATCTATGAGTCATACCATTTGACTCATACTCAGATATTATGAATTATTTGGTTAAAACATAGGCTAGACAGAATAATTCGGCATCATATTGGTTTGTCTACGTCTCTTTATGACTTGTTATTGGCCAATCATAATCATAATAAAAACTTGGACTAACCACACTGTTCATGATATGATATGGTCTAATGATGCATATTGACACCCTACAACATGTAGGGAGAGTCGTAGTCATGACATAAAGCTAGTAGGTCATGATGTATTAAATGAACAAAATTTGGGGTGTTTTATTTTTATAGCATAGAACCTTTAAGAAGCTTCTCAAAAGGCGAAATAGGTGATATAGTGGGTTCTTCAGGCTTTTTTTGTATTCAGGTAGGCTAGGTTTACTTTCTTTAAAAATTGATCTATTTAATAGTATGATTTTGATATTATGCTAGATATAGAGTGGGATTTAGGTGATGATAGTATGAATGATAAAAATAGTATATTTGGACCATTTAGTCTACCTTGAAATCATAAACATAGAGTAACTTATGTAGTTATTGCTGCCTTAGGTGAATTGGGTTTCATGATTCTTGGTTAGAATGGAAATTCTTTTATTACTTAAATGAGGTGAAGTGGCCTTAGTTACTCATGATACGGTTGAATTATCCTTAATGGCTTGAGTAAGGAAGGATTGACTTAGTTTCTATTATTTTTGGTAATATTGCTTAGTTGTTTATGTTTTGGAAGGATTACTCGCTTATTATTATTTATGAAAGCTCTAGCTTCGGATCTACCTTTCACATTGCATGAAGGCAATATAGGTTTTACGGTTTATTGTGATACATCTAGGGTGGGACTTGCTTGTGTTTTATGCAGCATGGAAAGGTGATTGTCTATGCTTCTAGGTAGTTAAAGATGCATGATATAAACTATCCTATGTATGATTTAGAGCTGTTGGCAGTGGTTTTTTCTTTGAAAATCTTGCAGCATTATATATTTGGAGTGTATGTCGACCTATTTTCTGATCATAAGTCTACAGTATGTGTTAACTTAAAATAAGCTAAATCTCAGGCAAAAGAGATGGTTGGAGCTTCATAAGGACCTATATGAGTGTTCACTAACACTTTGGTAAAGCTAATGTGGTTGCTAATATTAAGTAGGTTGTCCATGGGGATTTTGTCTCATATAGAGAACAAAAAATAGAAATTAGTGAAGGATATTCACTGCTTCACCAATCATAGAGTTCGTCTATTAGACTCTTAAGGATGGTAGGGTAATGGATCAGCAGTACTTAGGTCACCTCTTAGTGAAGAGATTAAGAAAAAACAAATGCTAGATCCTAGCTTGATGAAAATTAAGATTGATGTTGGTAGGCAATAAGTAATGGTATTTTAGACCAATGGTGATGGTACTTTATGGTACTAAGGGAGGTTGTGTGTTCTTGTTATTGATAGTTTATGGCAAAGGATTTTGACTGAGGCACAAGAATTGCAATATGTTGTTCATCCAAATTCAACAAAATGTATCATAATCTCATAGAGATATGTTAGTGGAATGGTAAGAAAATAGATGTGGCTGATTGTGTTGCAAAGTACATTATGTGCCAAAAAGTCAAAGTTGAGCACATAAGGCCTGCTATGTTGTATTTAGAAATTGATTTTCCCAAATGGAAATAGGAAGTAATCAATATAGATTTCATTACTAGTGTTTCTTTCTAGGAACTAAATCGATTTGATTTGGGTTACCGTGGATTGGATGGCAAAGTCTGCTTGTTTTTTTCCAGTGAGGACTATCTTTTTAATGGAGGATTGTGCAAAGTTGTATATTCAGAAGATTTTGATGATGCATGAGGTACCTATTTTCTTATTTTTTATCGAGTTACATAATATTTATCTTATTTCTGGTGGTTATTTCAAATTTGATTGGGGACTAATTTAGCTTGAGTACTGCTTTTCAACCTCAGATGGATAGGCAAGCTGAAAAGACTATTGTGATGTTGGAAGATATGCTTTGGGCGTGCGTGATTGATTATGGTGGCAATTAGGTTGACCATCTATCTTTTGTAGAATTTGCTCATGAAAATAACTATCATTCTAGCACTAGTATAGCCCCTTTTAAGGTATTGTATGGTAGAAGGTTTACATCTCTTATTGGTTATTTTAATCTTAGTGAGGCGGATATATTTAGTTTGAATTTGGTTTATCAGGACATGGGAAAAGTGAAAGTGATATCGGATAGGATTAAGGATGCCCAAAGAAGCCAAATATCCTATGTGGATGTAAGGCGTACAGACTTGGAGTTTGAGTTTGGAGATAAAGTGTTGATAATGGTATATCCCATGAAGGTAGTAATGCAGTTTGGTAAAAAGAGAAAGCTCAGTCCATGGTTCGTTGGTCCTTATGCGGTTTTATAGAGGGCTGGTAGTGGGGCTTATCAAATAGAGTTCCCTTCTATTTGACCTTCGTTCATCCTTTATTTCGTATTTTTATGTTGAGGAAGTGTATTGGTGATCCTTTGGAAGGATTGGGTGTCTTGGATTCTCTATCATGTTAAGATATCCCAGATGAGATGTTAGATCGGCAAGTTCATCGGTTATAGACCTAGGTTGTGGCCTTGGGTAAGTTTCTATACTAGAACAACAAGTTGGAAGAGGCTACACGGGAAGTGGAAAAGGATATGAAGTCCAAGTATCCGCACGTATTTTCTTCTCCTGGGATTTATGAGGAAGGTATGTGTTCTACAACAAACTTTTGTTTTAAAAATTTCTTAAAGAAAAGATTAATATCTATGCATCTTTATTCTTTAACTTGGATAAGGGTTGGATTGATATTTGATAATGCAATTGAATTATGCTTGTAGTTGCCCTACCTTGTCTATCATTCAGGGATGAATGTTCCTAGTAGGGGAGACTATAACACCCTGAATTTTTGATCCATAGAAAATTTCCTCAATTTCTGATATCTAGACAAGTTATGACTTGAAGAAAAAGTCGTACACTGAGGTATGAGTCATATGGATTGTTCGTATGCTGACCAGCGTTTGATGGTGGATTGAATTTAGTTCCTAGAATTAAAACGAATTAAGTGGTACGAGTCCTATTGGCAAACACAGGATGTTGGGTTTGGTCATTTCCTTCACTTAATTTTAGACTTGGTAATTTAACTTTGATTTGAGTACGAGTGGCTCACTATGAGTTCGAAGCTAGAGTACGTGTCGTACCATGGACTCATATGGTGGGCCATTTTCAAACCTCTTGTGATACTATTCAGCCAGGGGTAGGCATCAAGGGTACTTTTCATATATTTGGGTATGATTTGGTTCGGGTGAGTCGTACCTTGGAAATTATTGGGTTCAACAGGGAGGCCTTGGGTACGAGTAGTGGGTGCCACGCATACTGGCGGGTACGATTCGAATGGGGTAGTCATACCCCATGACACAATTTTTATGCAGTTTCAGTGAGGGCAATCTGGACATTTTCCCACTTAACCTAATAATGCCCCAACACTTTTAACTTACATGGGAGGTTACATACCCTATTAGTATATTCATTAACACTTAAAAAACACTCTCTAATCCTATCTAAAGTTCTTGGGCAACGAAAGATAGGGTTTCAACTTAAGGATTAATTTATGGCTTATGTTGGTGATTTCTCTCCATTATGTTCTCAATAAAGGTATGTACTCTTCCCTCATTTTTAGTTCCAACTAAAGGAATGGTTTTGTACAATGTTTTCATGGCATGATTCATTCTATAGTTTTGAGGTTTTCAAATATGTGTTGGGGTTTTGGTTATAATGGCTTGGTTATGGTTTTCCCTTGTTTTAATTATGTTTTTAAATGTTTTAATGGTGGTTTTGGTTAATTAGTTGCATGGGAATGGTCACATGGTAATTGGTTTTTGTTTTGGAAATATTATACCCCCAACATGTTTGATAAAATTCCTATGATAATTCTTTTACTATATTATTGGATTTTTCACGGAACTATTACACGGTTTGAACTTTGTAATGGAACTCTAAATGGTTTGAATGGTTAAATTAAATGGTTTGGTTTAAAAACATCCTTTTATAGTACAAGGAATCCACCAATATAATATAATAATGGAACACTTGTGGGGTACATGGGACTTCACCAAATTAAGTTGATATGGTGATCTATTGGTACGGGGGACTCCCTTGATCTCTAAAAGGTTTGCCTAAGGACACTAATTTCAAGTAATAGTTAGTATAACAATACCACTATTAATAGCATTGGTTAATAATGAATGCAATGATGGATTGATTGGTTGGAAATGGTTTTAATTGGGCAATAATGGTAGGGTGTGATATGTAACCGTGAAGGTAGGAGTCTACGGAAAAACACCAAAAACTCATATTTCCGAACATATATGATACTCAAGAAGTATAAGGGAATCCTCTATGTACATTGTACATATGTATCATGAAGAGTGATGGGTACTTGTGAATCCCCTACTTTTGGGGCATCTCCCGATCATATGGATACATGCCCATTAAGGGGGTTGCACTGGACCCATATAGCCATGGGTGGTTTTAGGAAGACTAAGATGCACATACATAGGTTGATGGTTTTAAATGCATGTTAAACCCAGTTCCATTTCCCTATATGGTTATACATATATATGTATGGTTTGAATGCATATAGTAGGTTTACTAGGTTTTATTAAATGGTATTATTTTACCCTTATCCTGAGTTCATACTAGCATTCACTCGCTAACCCGTCTTTGGGCGATTGTATCCCTATGCGATGCAAGAACCATTCTTTCCACTCCTCTTGCATAGTGATAGAACTTAGGGATTAGCTTCTAGATTGAACTGGTGATCTTCTATATTCCGAAAAGCTCTATTTTATGTCATGGACATTTTAATAAACTTTTGTTATTTTATGGATATTGGTTTTGGGTATGGTTAGGGGTATATCCCAAAGGAGTATTTGTTTCTTTTGGTTAGAGGCTTTTATGGAACTACTATGGGTTGGAATGGGTGGGATCATTATTGGTGCCAGCCTTAGTATTGGCATTAGTATTAGGGCTAATACCATTGGAATAAATTTGTCACCGTTCCAACTTATATTATTTTGCTTAAATAATTATATTGTAACTAATATGGTTATGGTTTTAGATTATGGTTTGGTTTTGTTATAATTATTGGTTCGCATTGGACAGTTGCACTTTTTGCGGTGGGATAGTCATAGACCTATCCTAGAGTGTTGGATTTCACAATAATGCTATCTTGTTAAATGTTTGGAATTCGGGATTATATAATTATATTGGAACTCATATGGTTATGGTAAGTTATTATAGTTTTGTTTGGTTATGTTTATTGATTGGTATTGGACGGTTGGACTCGATTGGGTGGGCACATTCATAGACCTATTCCAGAGTTTTTGATTGCTCAACAATGTTATCTTGTTATATGTTTGGAATTCATCTGACTCAGTAAATCTTTAGGTTAGTTGGGTTAGGTAACAGGGGTGGTCTCAAGTTCTGGTCGGACTTGGGATGCCTATTACTACAAGGCCCTGGTTCAGGCCATGACACTTTCCATCATAGGGAAGGATACCAACATCTTCAGCTGAACCTGACTTGTAATTTTGACCAAGTACAAAGTTAGGTGTATAACAATCACATCTTTATTTGTAACCGAGGTCAAATAGATAGAGTGGCCATAGATAAGGATCAATACAACAATTTTCCCCAAAGGTATAACCAAAATAAAAGGATATACTCTCCACACTAGAAAATAGTGAGTAAACAATGTTGTCTTGCAAATTTATTTCAATTAAGATTTCCTCGAGAACATGCTCACTTTAATTCCTAAGAACATTATAAATGGTATGCTCGAGAATGGAACACTCAATGAAGAAGGAATAATTGGGATACAATTATCACCTTCCAATCCTTCACATTCATTTCGCATAGGAGTAATCTCTTCTTCCAATAAGAGATTCCCATCTTTTGGAGGAATTTTTTCACACCATTAGGGGTTGTCCTAAAGAATAAAGCCCTCAAGAAGAGTTACATCATCAACATGATCCAAAACACTAGTAAATTCATTAGGAATGATTTCATCATCATCAAACAAAATATTGAAATTAAAGAGACGAGGATTAATCCATGAAAAATTAGAACATGCAAGTTCAATCTAAAAAAAGACAACTATCTAGTTTCAAAGAAGTTTTAAACATGTAGTCATCCCTATGAGTAAAGCAAATAATAGGATCCACATCAAAAGGTACGCACAATGGGTCACTCCTATTTAATTAACCAATATTTTCCACATCATCACTAACTTGAGGTTCATTGATCAAATCACAAACATCTTCAAGTGGTCGGATTGTTTCACACACAAGTTGATAAACACAATTTCGATAAGACAATGTACTATCATTCAACATTAGAGCCTTGACACTATGGGACACAAATCAATCTTACAAAATATGTTAGTATGGACATCATTAGGATAAAATAATGTGTCCACACTCTTAAAATATACAAAATTATTACTATGTAAAGAATCATTAGACTCATATGTATACAAGCTATTACTCATACTCAATTGGCTACAAGCCATACTAAGATCATTCACATTTAAAAAAGTTAAAATGTTAGCTATGTTTCCTTGAAGTTTATGAGAAGACTATTGTTTAAGTCAAGGTGGAATAACCTTACAAGATTTGGAAGCATATAAGATTTTCCTCATCAAATTGTCAACTATAATCTCCTTTTTTGTTGATTTTACTCCTCTGGTTTCCATTTTGGTACCTACACAAAGGTCCGTTCTAAGAGAAGGATTAACAAAGTTTTATTGGTCTATTGGAAAATCCCTCACCTTACTCCTCACGACCTCTCATTTTTATTCTCTTAGGTTGCCACCTTGCACTACCTCACTCCTCTCAATCTCTTGTCTCTAATTTTCATTAGACTTGTGGTAAGTGGTCATATTTCCTTGAAATTTGGGATGGATCGATGGTAAGATATGATTTCCTCATTTTTCAATTACAATCTTAGGCCATATTTGCTCATTTAAAACTATATTTCATTCAAACAAATTGTCACCCAAACTGAGATGGACTTGGGTACCGAGACCTTTTTGGAATGCTTTCCAAATATAAGAAGTGAACTAGGTACCTCTGTCTGAGATGATATGTAGTGGAACATTGTGTAATCTGACTAACTCCCTAATATAGAGTTTGGTATAATCCTCGGTGGAATAAAAAGTACAAACAGGAAGGAAATGAGCTGACTTGGTCATTCTATCTACATAGACCCAGATTGAAACATGCTAATGACGAGTTCTAGGCAGACCCATCACAAAGTCCATGTTAACTTCTTCCCACTTCCAAGTAGGAATGGTGAACTCTTGCATGGAACCACTAGGTTTCTGATGCTCTATCTTAACCTGCTGACATGTAGGCACTTAGCCACAAAATCTACAACATCTCTCTTCATCCCACTCCACCAATAGATCTCCCACATGTCACGGTACATCTATGTGGCCCCTAGATGAATAGAGTATCAGAAACCATGAGCTTATGCAAGAATTCGCTGCCTCAATTTATCTACACTTGAAACATATAGAGGACCCTGACAATGAAGAACACCATCTCCCCCTTGGGAGAAAACCTCTACTTTCTGATTCTGAATTGACTCTTTGAGCTTGACAAGGCTAGGATCCCTGTCTTGTTTCTCTTTTACCTTGAAAACAAGCAATGACTCTGAACTACTATGACCACATAGACCAACCTCTGAAGAATCAACTAAGAGAATGCCTAGTCTTGCAACCTGATGGATCTCTTGAGTCATGTTTTTCTTACTATCCTCAATGAGAGAAATACTACCCATGGAGAGTCGACTGAGAGCGTCGCCCATAACATTGGCCTTGCCCGAATGATAAAGAACACTCATGCCGTAATCCTTCAAGAGGTCTAACCACCTTTTCTGGCAAAGATTGAGATCTTTCTAAGAAAAGATATACCGGAGGCTTTTATGGTCTGTGAAGAGATCTATATGAACTCTATAGAGATAATGCCTCCAAATCTTCAAGACAAAAACTACCGCTGCTAACTCAAGATCATGAGATAATTCTTCTCCGATGGTTTTAACTGTCTGGAGGCATAGGCTATAACCTTACCATGCTGCATGAGGACAAAACCTAAACCCACTCTGGATGTATCATAATAGACTACAAAACCATCTAAAATATCTGGAATAGCTAGAACTGGAGTGGAGGTAAGTCGAGTATTCAACTCTTGAAAGCTCTTCTCACATGAATCTGACCACTAAAACTTAATCTTCTTCTGAGTTAATCTGGACATGGGAGATGCAACAGAAGAAAATCCCTCAACAAACCAACTGTAATAGCCAGCCAAACCCAAGAAACTCCTAATATTTGATGGATATACAAGTCTGGGCCAGTTTCTTACTACCTCAGTTTTCTGAGGATCTACTCTAATGCCATCACCGAAAACAATATGGCCAAGGAATGCTATTGATCTTAGCAAAAATTCATACTTGCTGAACTTAGCGAATAACAGGTAATCCCTGAGAGTCTGAAGAAAAATCCTCAGATGATCTACCTAATCATGCTCTGTGCGAGAATAAGCCAGAATATCATCTATAAAGACTATGACAATAATGTCCAAGTACTTCTTAAACACACGGTTCATCAAATCCATAAAAGATGCTGGGGCATTTGTAAGATCAAATGACATAACTAAAAATTCAAAGTGACCATACCGAGTATGAAAAGCTGTCTTCGAAATGTCACATTCTCAACTCTGAGCTGATGATAGCCTGATCTGAGGTCTATCTTGGAGAAGTAACTGGCACCCTGAAGTTGGTCGAATAGATCATCAATCATGGGAAGAGGATATCTGTCTTGACTGTGACCTTGTTGAGTTGATGATAATCAATACACATACTAAGAGAACCATCTTTCTTGCACACGAAAAATACTGGCGCACCCCATGGGGAAATGCTGGGTCTGATGAATCCCTTATCTAAGAGATCCTTCAAATGATCTTTCAGTTCCTTGAGTTATGCTGGTGCCATTTTGTATAGCGGAATAGAAATAGGTTGATTATCCGGAAGAAGGTCTATGCCGAAGTTTATTTCCCTTTCAGGAGGAATGCCTGGAAGACATTTGGGAAGGACATCTGAGTATTCATTAATAACAGGGACTATTTCCAGGCTGGGATATTCAGAACTAGAATATTTAATATGCACGAGATGATACACATACCCCTTAGAAATTATTTTCCTTGCTCGAAGGTAGGAAATAAGTTGACCCCTGAACGCTGAAATGCTACCCTTCCACTTGAGGATGGGCTCATTCGGGAACTGAAACTGAACTATTCTATTTTTGCAGTTGACTGTGGCATAGCAGGAATAAAGCCAATCCATGCCGAGAATGACATCAAAATCAGTCATCTCTAACTCCACTAAATCTGCTGAAATGGATTTCTGAGATATCATAATCGGGAAGTACCTCTATACCTGCCGAGCTATGATAGTTTTACCCACTTGGGTAGAGACTGAGAAGGGCTCTGCTAGGACTTCGAGACTGATCCCAAAATCGCTTTCTATGTAAGGAGTAACAAAAGACAAAGATGCACCTGGGTCTAGCAAAGCATAAACATGAACATGGAAAATATGTAACGTACTAATAATGATATCAGGAGAATTTTCCTGATCCTGTCGGGATTGAAGAACATAGAGTCTATTTCGGCGTTGCCCACTAGTAGCACTGGAAATAGCACCCTACTGGTTCAGGCGACTAGATTGAGCTGTAGAATAATTTTGCTGACCCTTAAGACTTGACTGCAGACACTCCCTAATCCTATGGCTTGGCTTACCGCAACCAAAACAGATATCACTACGGGCTATGCAAATGCCCTTGTGTTTCTTACCACAAGTCTGACAAAGGGGATTTGTTCGGGCACTGCTAACACTGCCCTGAGATCTAGAGCTTGATGCTTTGTTTCTATTGTCGTCTCTGAACTTTGGCACTGGAGCACTGGCAGAGGAAGGAGCTGGAACGGCTGACTTGGAGTAAAATTGTGAACGATTTCCTCCATCTGACTTGGGGTTAGTAAAGTTGAAATTACCTGACCTTTCTCTCTTGTTCTGTGTCTCCCTAGTCTTAAACTTCTTATCTTCTACTTGCTGGGCATGGTTCATGAGTCTTGCTAAGTTCATCTCATCGATCAGCGTCGCAGACCTACACTCATTTACCATTCTATCGTTGACCCCTGAAACGAACTTGCTCATCTTAGCCCTATAGTCTACAACCACATAAGGAGCACACCTGGCTAACTGAGTAAATTTGAGAGAAGACTCCCTAACCATCATATTCCACTGCCTGAGGTTGATGAACTTAAGAACTTTAGCTTCCCTCAGCTCTTGGGGAAAGAATCTATTTAAGAAGGCCGTGAGAAATTCCTCTCACTCGATAGGGCCTGTATCATCTAACATCTCAGACTTCCACTATTTGTACCAATCATGAGCAACATCCTATAACTGATAGGCGGCTAACTCAGTGCTCTCAATAGAAGTAGCACCCATGATATCAATGACCTTCTAGACTTGGTCAATGAACTCCTATAGGTCCTCATCAGACTTAGACCAATGGAAAGATGGAGGGTTCATCCAGGTGAAGTCTCAAACCCTAGCTACTTTGGGAGTGGACACTGCATTAGCCAGAATGACTTGTGGCCATTCATTCTGTGGAGCATAGACTGAGCAAGTGTGGTAAATGCGACTCTAAAATCCATATGGGAAACATATTTGCCCAAAGGATCTTCAGGCTGAGGAGCTAGCTGGTTTCTTCTCTTTGGGGCCATGGTATGGAATAAGAAAAGAATGGATTAGACTGAAAGTTTAACTTGTGATTATGCTAACTAGCATAAAATGAATAATGAAGAAAGGGGACTGTTCCTAAAACATCTTATAGCCTCCCGCACATAAATGTGGCGCGCAACACACCCATGTACAAGACTCTACTAGATGTGGCTTTCAGACTTCCTAGGACTCTATTGAACCTTAGGCTCTGATA
>JAPEIP010000005.1:171733534-171760579 GCA_026120095.1 Capsicum chinense | reverse complement strand
GGGCTCATTCGGGAACTAAAAATAAACTATTCTATTTCTGCAGTCGACTGTGGCATAGCAGGAAGGAAGCCAATCCATGTCGAGAATGACATCAAACAGTCATCTCTAACTCCACTAAACCTGCGGACATAGATTTCTGAGATATCATAATCGGGCAGTACCTCTATACCTGCCGAGCTATGATAGTTTTACCCACTGAGGTAGACACTGAGAAGGGCTCTGCTAGGACTTTGGGACTAATTTTGAAATCGCTTGCTATGTAAGGAGTAACAAAGGATAAAGATGCACCTGGGTCTAGCAAAGTATAAACATGAACATGGAAAATCTATAACGTACTAGTAACGACATTAGGAGAATTTTCCTGATCCTGTCGGGACTGAAGAGCATAGAGTCTATTTTGGCGTTGCCTACTAGTAGCACTGGAAATGACACCCTGCAGGTTCAGCCGACTGGACTGAGCTCTAGAATAATTTTGCTGACCTTCAAGATGTGACTGCAGATACTCCCTAATCCTGTGGCCTGGGTTGCCACAACAAAAACAAAAATCACTACCGGCTGTGCAAATGCCCTTGCGATTCTTACCACAAGTCTTACAAAGGGGATTCATTTGGGCACTGCTAACACTGCCCTACCATTTAGATCTTGACGGTTTGTTTCTATTATTGTCTCTGAACTTTGGCACTGGAGCACTGGCAGAGGAAGGAGCTAGAACGACTGACTTGGAGTGAAACTGTGAACTGTTTCCTCCATCTGACTTGGGGTGAGCCAAGTTGAAATTACCTGACCTTGCTCTCTTGTTCTGCGTCTCCCTAGTCTTAAACTTCTGCTCTTCTACTTGCTGGGCATGGGTCATGATTCTTGCTAAGGTCATATCACCGATTAGCATCACAGACCTACACTCATTTACCACGCTATCGTTGACCCCTGACACAAACTTGCTCATATTAGCCCTATAGTCTATAGCCACATGAGGAGCATACCTGGCTAGCCGAGTAAATCTGAGAGAAGACTCCCTAACCATCATATTCCCCTGCCTGAGGTTGATGAACTCAAGAAATTTGTCTTTCCTTAGCTCTTGGAGAAAGAATCTATTTAAGAAGGCTGTGACAAATTCCTCTCACTCGGTAGGGCCTATATCATCTAACCTCTCAGACTTTTACTGTTTGTACCAATCATGAGCAATATCATGTAATTGATAGGGGGCTAACTCAACACTCTCAATAGAAGTAGCACCCATGATGCCAATGACCTTTTAGATTTGGTCAATGAACTCCTGACCGGGTGAAGTCTCGAACCCTAGCTGCTTTGGGAGTGGCCAGTAGATTTGCTGGAATGACTGGTGACCATTCATTCTGTGCAGCCATGGACTGATCAAGTGTGGAAAATGCGAATCTAAAATCCAAATGGGAAACATGTTCACCCAAAGGATCTTCGAGCTGAGGAGCTGGCTGGTTTCTTTTCTTTGGGGCCATGGTCTGGAATAAGAGAAGAATAGATTGGACTGAAAGTTTAACTTGTTATTATGCTCACTAGCATGACATTAATAATGAAGAAAGGGGACTGTTCCTAAAACATCTTATCGCCTCCCACACATAAATGTGGCGCATAACACACCCATGTATAAGACTCTACTAGATGCACCTTTCAGACTTCCTAGGACTCTATTGAACCTTAGGCTCTGATACTAAGTTTGTAACACCCCAATTTGCTAAAATGGAATGCTACACGGTGCTCATGACCCTGAGGGACCACAAGCTAACCCATGACTGATATCTGTACTTGTATACTGCAAATCATGATATAATAATGTGGAATACATAGAACTGTAAGGCCATAAGGTTCAACTAAATAAAACTATGTGGGCAAAAATACCTAAAATAGCTAAATCTGAACGTAAATCTGAAAGTAGATCTGAAAGCCTCTAAACTGTCTAAATAAGGAGTTGAAGGAACATGTCTCCAACTAACTCCGTAAAACTAAACTAAAAAAATAAATAAATGAGTCAAATCATACTATGCTCGAATCAATGAGGACTCACTGTGTCTCTCTGACTGGAATGCTAGCGCTACAGCAGGGCTAGAGCTTGTGTCTTGAAACCTATGGTGTAACATGAAAAGAAAGCACCATAGTGCAAATGCATCAGTACAACTGAAGTACTGAGTATATGAGGAAGGTAGGCTGAACATAAAGGGTTTCATGCAAGAACAACACTTACTGACTAGTATGAATGTGGGAGAGCAAACACACATATATAGAAACTGGGACCTTGAATACGTGATAGCATAACTTGTAAGCTAATACATGGTTTATTGATATTTGTCCTGACTGATACTAAAACTGATAACATGGACGACTGTATCTGACAGTCCTGTATATACTAAAAACTGAAGAACGCCCTGAGTTCTTTTACTAAGACTGTTACTAAAACTGGTAACATGGATGACTGTATATGATAGTCCTGTATATACTGAAATATGAAGAACGCTCTAAGTTCTTTTACTGAGATTGATACTAAAACTGTGGGAAGTAGTGTTTAACTGGCATGCTCGGTGTATGCCGTTATGGCTAAGCAGGGGTCCAATATCTGGCCCGACTGGAGAGGTATCAATACCGCGCCACTGGTAAGGAAAGCTGTGAGTGACCCTTACCTGGCGGGTACTCAATGAGAATGTTGGGAACCCTAAGCTGATGGGCTAAGCCACCTCATCAACCCTAAGCTGAAGGGTTAAGATGTATCAACCTACACTGGCTACGTAGTTCTGGAACGCAAAGATTGCTACTAAGAATCACACCCTGAACTGGCGGGTGAGTTCCCATCCTTGGGTTCACACGGTGCTAACCTGTACTCCAATCTAGAGGGACTAGACATGAATAACTCATTGAGCATGACTTAGTCTTACTGAATTCCATTGACTGGCAGACTGTTACTGATATCTGACAACTGACTAAGATCATGAGGTTTTCCTGAGTCACATGACTGACTAAAGTCAATGGAATCATAGCTTGAGTTTGGATATCATGAAACATGACATAGATCTAGGCAAACAACTATAGTTTTTGGGTACAAGTTCCCCCAGGACTCGATTGAAGGAAACTAATGCACATGAATGACTTGATCATGAGAGTAGAGTCCATAATTTATAATATCATTAGTAGGGATCTCATACTATGCATTGTTATCAACAATGTATTGTATGGAAAGGATTTCATATCACATGGAAGTACTTGCACAATCTTAATATCATGTTTATTGCATAATCATGTTGGCAACACATACTAATAGCATGGAAGTTCATGTGGATTGCAAGGTTATCATACATCTTGTTCATAAGTAGGATTTGTAGGTAAACATAGCATAATCTCATAAGAATAGTTCATGAGTGTTCCAACAACATTTACAAGGCACATTATCAATCATAGAAGTCATTGGAACGTAAGGGCATATCATGAATCCTTCACTTAATCACAATTTAGCTATATTGTATGATTTTTGATTCCTTGGGTATTTTATCAAACACCTTACATGCACATCTTAAGCATAGGTGAATTCATCAAATTATACATCATAAACAACCAAAGTTACATGTTTCCAACTCATATGATATCATGAATTCAAAAAAACATATAAAGATTCTATCTTGGGAATCACCCAATTCCAACAATATGATCATCAACACCCAACGATATAGAAATTATACTTTATAATGAAAAAGGGGAAAACAAAAAAGAATCAACATGTGTATGATCATATCACCACAATCAACCAAGCTTTTATATTTTAATGATTGATTCTTAAACTCTATGAACGAATTGAATCCATACACGAACACTATGCATACCTTAGAAGGAAGATTCTTCATGATTGACGAAGGAATTTCCTTGAAATTGGATCTGCAAGCTTAATTATGCAACCCTAGTTGTTTTTCTCCTTTAGTTCTCTTGGAAGATGAGCTTTGAGATGAAAATAAGGTTGCAGTATGTTTAGAAGATATATATTTCATAGGGTTAAGTTTAGGAACGTGTAAGGAGTATTTAAAGACTTAATTACCTTTAAAATAACTCAAGACGGAGTGTTTTTAACACCTGGAATTGACTTAGGCTGCACCTAAGTGATCGCCTATGCTTGGGTTTGGCGGCGTGTAACCAATCTCCTATGCTTACTGTCTCTCACGAAAATGGGCATAACTTTTCGCTCGGGTATTAGATTAAGGAGAAATTGGTATCGTTGGAAAGATAATTTGATTCTCTACAATTTGGTAGGTCTAAATAAGCCAAAATACCACATTAAAATCGAGTTATACTTGTTCAAAAATGACTCTTGCATAATCGAACACTAAAACTTGATGAATTCAAAAACTCTTAGCCTGTATTACCTTAAGTGACTCATATGAACATGCTTAATGCATAATAATCTATCCTATCACTAGGATATTAATTGTAATTCATGTACTCAAGTATGAATCATAGGATTAGAAACATGCGGGGTATTACACTTAAAATTTTTTTTATTGGTTTGTGCAAAAACTTGAGATCTTCTATCCTAAAGGATGATGTATAAATATAATAAGCAGTAGTAGAGAAGTTTCCACATTGGTAGATGCATGAAAGGATCACTAGATGTTTATTCCACTAACATGCTGACATTGTCAAAAAAATTACTAAATAGCTGCCACATAAGACAAATTCGTGCAATTGCTAAACTACACACTGGGACACCAATTCATATAACAGGTCCTTCCACTACGTTAATCAATCACTAGAACATGAATAACAATCAATCATGCAGGGTGTAGGTTACAGTGATGAATTTTTTTCAACCATAAAAATTTAAGTATAGTAAGAACAACGAGAACAAGGCTGGAACCTAATAATTTCCCCCTTATTGGTGATGACATACCCAAACTTCTAGATTTTTCATAGCAATAATCAACTTATTTCTTCCCCCTATCACCAGTATCAGTAATCAAGCCATTATTTAAAGAGGATACCTTGTTACTATGCAAGATAGCACTAATATAACTTGACCATGCTCCCTTCCTCCTCAAACTAAAACAATTCCCCTTTTCACCATGCAACTGTTATGAGTTCCTCCTTTCAGGTATACATTTTTTCCCCCTATCAGTTTTCCTTAATTAGCCTATTTTAATATTATCAATATGGGTAATTTGTATACCATCATAATCATAGTCAGAAACAAGTTAACTTATGGCCATTATTGCAAACATATAGAGAAATAGTAGCATAAGGTCAAGAAGTAGGCAAGCTGTCATAACTCGAGACTACCCCTAGTCATAACACGATATTTGGAACTATAAGGGATCCCAAGCTAACTCATTATCTAGCATACTTCTTGAGCAACTAATTTAAATTGTATAAAACCTAAATTTACTAAGAGAAAACATGATAATAAGAAAGTCTGAATGAATGTAATACTAATAAAATTTACAACATGATGAAACTATAGAAACAAAATTTAATTACATGGAATGACTCTAACTGACTATATATTAAGCCTCTACTATACTAACTATAGATAACTGAGACATGCCTCGAACTACCACTAATTAATACATATGAATAATCAAAATGCAACACATAAACTGTAATGGGCTAGACTTCACAAAAAAGAGAACTTATCACCTGCTTGCTAAAAGATGAGAACTGCATAATTATGATCTATAGGGTACAATTGGTACCTACATTATGAAATAATATAGCCACACAGATGTATATGTGGATTACTAATTCTAGAATATACTGAGTTAGTGGGGGTGAATGTAGTAAGTAAAACTAATTGCATACATAATCTTAAAACATGCTTTCTAAGTGCAAGTAGACTCACCAAGACACTAAAATAAACTGAAAAAGGAAATATATTAAAACATGATTAACAAATATAATATGATAAGCTGGTGAATCACTACACTTAGTTTCTTAAAATCTTTACTTTTGTAGTATAAGTAGAACTGATGCTAAGAAGCGATAAAACATGAATACTAAATGTACATCTCATATATAGCTGAACATGCTATTAAACTAAACTGAGGATCATGTATATATATTGTACATAAAAAACATGAACATGTATATTTAAGAGTGAAAGACCAAGCATAAAAATATACTGATATGATCTGAATAACTAATTAAATAACCGATATCTAAATACTTGGTCATGCAAATCTGAACTGACGTACTCTGGATACCATACTGAGATTGTTGGAGCAAGTTAAAACCAACATGCCCCAGTCTGTCCTATCGGGGTCCAACCTGTAACCCTAGTTAGAAGGGTTATGGTACCTTACTAGGGGTACCAAATAATAAATGAGGATGTGGATCCACAAGGCTGATGCCCCGAAGGATGAGAGTATCATGCCTCTATTGACAAGGTACTCTCATAATATACAGTGGAGCCAAAGTTCTGGAAGTTAAGAATAGATTCTAATGAATCATGCCTCTATTAAAAGGGAAGTCTTCATCCCTACTTTCACTAGGTGCTAAGTGTTACTCGAAACTAAAATACTTTTGTATTATTAGTTGTTTAACATTACATGGTACGGTACTGGTAGATGCTCAGCATGAATATAATATACTAGCAATGGTAATAAAAGAAACTAATCATGGTATGATTGATTTATTTATTTAAAATGAAAATCATGTAAAGACACATAGGTATCGGGTGTTCATAACTCCGCATCACTGAAAGATTACAAAAATACGATTGCAATGCTTAAAATAGTTGCATAATATCATAATTAAAAGACCGAAAAACATAAAAAATGTTAATAGATAGGTAAGACACATGAATTTTGAACTTAGGAATATGTTAAACAAGAGAGGGTAACATATTTACAAGGTTTAGTACATAATTTGATATTGTAACATGAAATAACCTAATATGACATAGGAACATGAAACTAAAATCGTGATATAACCTAATTTTTCACTGGCTAATAAAAGGACATAGATTAAGTCAAATTACTAAGGAAATCATGGATTGAATTCATATTTAACATGTGAAAATTCTTTAATGAAAGAAAAAATCATACTTTAATAAAAGAGGTGATTTTTAGGCTTAATGGGAGAAAGGGATCCATTGATGAATACCCCACATACCTTACTTGAATGAGTTTTTAGAGAAAACTTTAAATTGAATCTTAGATCCTTGTGTTCTTAAGACAATAAGCTTAAGTTTTATTATTGGAAGAGGAAGGATTTTAGTATGCAATTTTGAGGTTAATGGGAAAATAATGCCCCTAAGAGTGTTAGAAAGTATGTTTTGGATGAATGGGCTTGAGGAGAAAGGATCAAATTACCCCTTGGCCTATAGGAAGCTAGAATAGTGAGGGAATAGCTCTCATGGAGAGACACCTATTACCAGGGAACAACCCTCACAATGTGACCCCCATTCCCTGGGAACATCCCTCGCAATGCAACGTTATCAAGCAAGCTTATTTTTTCTCATGAAAATAGTCATAACTTTTTGCTTGGGTATTGAATTACGGTAAAATTGATATCATTGGAAAGCTAATTAAATAATCTATAATTTTGTGGGTCTATATATGAATAATTCCCCATATTTTATATGTTATAAACATTCAAAGTTGGCCATTGTATAATCGAACAACAAAATTTTTCCAAATCAGTGGCTCTTAGCTCAACTTTACTCTAAGTGTTTCCTACAAATATTTTCACCTAATAATCAATATAAATACTAGGATAATGATCCTGACACATTAAATCAAATATAAATCATGGAATTAGAGTTTACACACATAAGAACGACTGTTCAATGTCTAGTCCAAAAATACAGGGTATTACATAAGTATGTTGGAAAAACATCATTCAAATTTATAATAATCCAGTAACCATAACAACAAGAACTTAAGAAGTTATACATGTTCACATGCCATTGCCAACATCAAAAAGGCATTAAGAAGAACATAGAGACTAAGACAACAAGACTTAGGAAGATTGTTTTTGAAGAGATTTACGAAAAGCAATAAGATGTTAAAATGAATCCGCATGAGCTTTAAGAAGCTTGTCAGTAATCTCCATTACAGTTTAACTAAATCTATCATTTTAGTTTTTAGAGCATCTGCCACACCAGGTCCCTTATGTTGTCAAAAAGGCTTGTTGCAAAGAAAGCATTATATGATCTATCTCTGCATCCTTTTAAGGAAGCAATACACCATACAACCTAATACTTCATGTACTCTCTCTTGAGAATTGATGAGTCCAGACTGGATGGATTTATACGTTGCAACTACCTTCTTCTTGACAATTTTTTACTCTTCCCATGTTCAAATGGTGATCAAGAGATTATTTGAAAAGGAAATTTCCTTAGCAAGTCCTACTTGCAAAAAATTGAACACCTTGATAAGTAGTAACTCATACCACGTATTTTTTTCTTCTTATTCATAACCTTTTTCTTATGCTTCAACATTAACGTAGGAAGATTAAAATGCTAAAAATATTACATTATCACCTAGGAAACAAGTCTACAATGGATTCAACATTATTTTCAAATCTGAAGTGTAGAATTTTTCTTGACAAATTCAAACACCAGTTGATAGTAACACTTTATTGATTTCTTGAGAAGACACTCATATTTATTTTCTTCTATCTTGCCCACAAACTCATGAAATATCTTCTAGGTTGTCCTTTTCTTAAGGAAACTAATCCTATCAATATGTACCAAGAAATGTGTACTATACAAACATAAGTGATCAGAATGTTGTTCCTAACATAGTATGCAATACAAATATAGAATTCCAAAACTTCCTTAGCATGAAGATTCGGAAGAGGTTGATCAAACAATTAATGCCATATCTCAAATTCTACCGTTTAAACTAGATACCTCATCCCAGGTATTTCAACAATATCTATATCAAACAATTGTCCATAATGTTTGGTTTATTGCCTTAAAGTTCTCTAGATCTCTTCATGTATCAGTTCCTTTCCCTTTCCTTTATACATAAAATCAAATCCCTCAAAATCTAAGTCATTACTATTTCTTTCTTTTATAGTTGATGAACTATATTTGAAGACCAGGAAGATCAACAATATTTTTTTTCTTAGCACATATTGTCAGTTTATTTTCAACCAATTTTGATACTATATTAATAGGTTACTGGCTATACTAAGATTTATATCACTGTTCGATTCTTTAGTTTCCTATACAACATCAATTCTAACTAAATTTAGCAATGGAACATCATCCAACATACTGGTTTTCCCTTCCAGTATCCTATTTTGAAGTGCCTATGATATGTTTATCTTTAGGGAATCTTCAATGATTTTTCTTTGACTACCTCTAGTTTTGCTAATTCCTCTTTGAATTGATCCCTCAAATGCTTGAAACTTTTTCCTTCTGACAATTAGAGGTCGTTGGTCACTGTCTGTCTTAGAGTCATCACTCAAGACCCGGGCAATATGGGATACAAGAGTTCTATCATACTTAGGTGAATCAAAAACTATTTCAATCATTTGGAAAACATTATGAGATTCACCGAAAAATTCAGACCCATCACCTATAGTTTTATTTTCATCCACCATTGCAAAATTTTTAGCACTTATATCCAAAATATTTGAGGATATTCTTTTTTTCCATTGGTTGTTCTCTTAAACTTAGTGTTTCAGATATTTACTAAAATATTAGGACATATTCCAATCTAGAATTTACATCAGAATTTTAATCTTTGATCAATGAAACACCAGGTTCCTTATTTTGTCCCTTCAACATAGGGGAACTTTTATTCTCAGCATATATACTCAAGGAATCCTACTCATTTTCAAGGGTTTTCCTAGATGAGGCATTACTATTTATCTCATCTGCAATTTCCGTAGTTGCAATATCGACAATTTTGCTAGAGATATTTTATGAGTTATATTGACTAAATGATTTATGGATCAAAAAGAGGTAAATAGAACCAAATGTGCCATAATAAGGTTTCTCATCTCTATGTTTAATGGTTTTTTTTCTACCAATGGTTGTAGGACTCTAAAGGCTCGAGGGAATTTAGAGTACTTATAAGAGAACTAGATTTAGATGTTTTTATGAAAGTTTGAATCTTAGAGAGATAAGAGAGTAAGTTAGAAGGAGAGTTGACTATTTAATGAATGAAAATAAAGGAAAAGCAATTCAAAATATATAGAAGCAATAGGTTTTATAAGAAATTGAGTGGGTTCAATATAATAAAAAAGGTAGAAAGAAGTGATGTGGTATACAGGGAAAGAAAATAATGGTTTATATTCTTTTGCTATGCCAATTTTTTAATAGGTAAAAATAGAGAAGGATGACAGGGCAGTACTGGTTTCTAATTTCCTTTTTTGGTTTAATTTTCACATTTATTAATTACAAATAAAACACAACATAGTCTTTACACAAAATGAGCCAACCCATCCAAAATGCTGAAAAAGAAAACTAAATATCTAACACTGATGCCAAAAGCAGCCCAAACCAAACCCCTATATTATTACATATAAGCTTAAGAATAGGGTTTCCTATCTCATCTGAGATATGTTGCCTCCACCATCATTCAATTGTTATTTCTTCTTCCTCATACTCAAGTTGATAAACTCTTTGCCTTAGACACTCCGTATACTTACTACTATCAGCTTGCAGAAGTAATTATTTGTTGCTTCTTTGTTGTTTGATTTTGAATTTCATATTCAGCTGCCTTTCACCTAAACTTTTAGTTTATAACTGTGCTCACCCCTGAATGAGAAAAATATTATCTTTGTGTACATCATTAAGGGATCCTGTTAACTGAATATAGTTACTACCTTCCAGTAAGAATCGTTCTCTTCCCTTTTTTGTTGAATTTTTGTGTTCCTCAATTTTCTCAAATCACAAAAATGAATGGTATAGATATAATGGGATTCTCAGAACCGTAAGTATTTGGATAGTAATATATATTTTAGGTTTAACAAATCCGATCTATCCCTCAGACCCTCCCTTTTTGCTGTAAGTTTATTTTGTTTGTTGTTGTAGTGTAGGCTAGTTAGCTTTTAACTTTTTTTTTTTTTGTAAATATTTGGATGTGAAAAATTGTAAGTTATAGATATTTAAGCCTCTCACCTTTACTGTGGAGAAAATCTTAAATATAGGCACTATGATTTATAAAAATTAGGTACTTTCTTCCTCGCTAATTGATGTTGCTGAAAGCTAGCTGACACGACTCATAACCGGGACATGTCGTATGGGTATCTCAAGCCTACATGAACTAGAAGGTGCCCCGACAACCCAACCTAATCATCAATAACAATCTCAAGGGTAGGACGAATTCCCAACAAAAATATAAGATAGCGGAAATCATACTACAAGTCATATCTTAAATATGTCTAAACACTTCATTAGATTCATCAAACTAGCCATTACACCCAAGTCCACAATCATCCACAATACCTCAATACAAACCGATGTTTAGAAATATATATGCCAGGATAAGACCTCGACAATAGCCTAACCAAGTCAAAATAAGACTAAGTCTAATGACAAGAGACAAAGAAGAAAGGTCTTCCGAAGTAAGGAAACTCACCACTTCAAAGTCAATGCACAAACCATTTCGATCACCAAATAACTACGTTAGAAGAGAAGATGATGCCCAATCCCTTATGTCGCTTGGGGACAAAGCGTCCAGAGATGGTTAGCCGTTGGAGCGCTAACATGTAACTCAACGATAAGGATAAAATAGCAGAATCAAGCAACAATATGTCAATATATCATATTCAGCCATATTTATGACCTTATCCATACATATAAGTATATCACATGATAAACAAGTCATAACAACATTCTCAAAGCACTCAATAGTGAGACATAAAATGGAAAAATCCAACCTTTTTACACTAAGATTCAACAATTCTTATTAGGTATGGGACTTCCACAACATTCACATATCACTTGGACAAAGGAATTTAACTATGTATGCACTCACTAAGCAAGGGACTCTAACCTCTTACACATCCATTCAACCAAGTACTCTAAGCACATACTCATATTTATTTAGGCAAGGGATTCTAACCACATGCCAACTAATTAGGCAACGGACTCTAACGTCAAGTAGTATTAAATAGGGGACTCTAACCTAAGACATTTCATTTATTGAGGCACTTCAACCTTAAGAGATATCATTATGCAAGGGACTTTAACCAAAAGCGATTTTATTCGACAAGGGACTTCAACATCAACCCCTTTGATTAGGAAAGAGACTTTAACCTCAATCTATTACGACTATCATTAGTCAACATTTGGACTCCAAACCTTTTCCCTCTGTCATTTTGTATTCAATTCACATTATAATGCCCTGAAAGTACACCCTGGATGCCGCACAATGCTTCTAGCCCTGAAGGACCACTAGAAAACCCATGAGACGGTACATGATGTGAGCACTAAATACAATATCAAAGATTATATGGAACTTAGTTGGGAAAAAATTCCATAAGGTTTTAATGACGAAACTCTGTATTAAAACATAGTTTTTAAACTTCTAAAACATACTGCCAATATTGATGAAAGAACTGATAATAAAGAATGAAAATTGATAATCTGTCTATACTACTCTGAAAGCCTCTAAATTTACTAATATGGCATAAGTCCCCAACTAAGTCTGATTGACTACTGAACTGAAATGAAATAAACAAAAATGGGCCTTAGAATATGAGGACTCATCACTGCTGTTGTTGCTGATGCACTTGAATGTCTAAGTGTTGTGGGAACCTGAGTGTCTAAACCTATAATATGATACATCATAGCGCATGAAATGAGTATGCAGTCAGTACTTTGAATATGCTGGTATGGTAGATGGGGTTAGGCTTATATACATGGGCTTATGTGTATTAATAACAACTGAATGAATGAATTGCATGAGAGAACTGGATATGCCTGCATAAATACTGTACAATCTTAATATGCATGTCCAAGCATATAACATATTTCTAAAATAGTCTATAAACTGAAATATTGAAATCTAATAACTGCAGGATTGATAAATATACACTATGGTTAATGCAAACCTTAACTGAATTATTTTGATCACTGTACAAAGACAGTGGGAGGTATTATCTAACTAATATGACCCATTCTGATCTGATTAGGGATCTAATTGTAACCTCAGTTGAAAGGGTTTTAGTACCATTCCATGGGTACTAACAATGGCTATATGGATCCACTAAGCTACTAGAGAACCAGTGTTTCAAGCCTAAATCGATGGTTGATCCCTGGGCAGAGTCAATCCTAATCTGACAGGTGACCCCTGGGAGGAAGTCAATCCTGAACTGACTGGTGACCCCTCATCCTATGCTGGCTACATAGTTCTGGAATATATGGATAGTTACTAACAACTCTACCTAACTGACGGGGAAACCATCATCCCTGCCCTCTCTTTCGGTGCTAAATGCTACTCCCAACTAAAAGACACTAAGCATTGGACTGAGCTAGGTTTAACTATTTTTGGTAAATGACTGAACTTATAATGCTCATAACTATTCTGAAACAATTCTATAGCTACTAAAGAACTAGTTAAGAGCTAAATTTTGGGTATTCAAAACCCCCATGACTCAATAGTACTAACAATAAGTCTGTACAAAACCTTAAGGACATGATAAGTAAGAATTATTCAAACCTCATTCCTTTGGGCATTTTTTCAAACCATTGTAATTCAAGGTTTAAACATGGGAATAGTTTTAAACATGAAGTAGTAGCATGGTTTTTTTATACTAAATCACCAATTAAAGCATAAGTTAGTGAATAACACCATTTAGATATTTAGGGTTTAATAACAACAGTAATTTCATGTAAACATGATATAAAGTTTTTGAAATTCATGAATGCTCATAAACATAATTCATAAAAATATGTAAAGATCATACTTTTAAACATAAAATTGGGTTCTTGGACTCCATTGGTGAGAAGTGCCCATGGATGAACATCTAAGATATCTTAATAGAAGATTTCTTGAAGATTGCTGGAACTTAGTATCTTGGAACCTTTATTTCTCAAGAAAGAAACTTGAATTTGTTCATGGGAATATGGAGGGTTTTTATGTGAGTTTATTTAAAGAAGATGGGCAAATAATGCCACTTTTAGAGTTATAAATCATGTTTGAACAGATGGGGATGAGGGAAAAGAACTAAACTTTCCCTTGGACTCTTTTTCTTGTGTAAATAACCCTCGTTGGGCGACCCCCTAAAACAAGGAATGGACCTCACTTTGCGACTCCCAGAAATGAATAAAAACAGACCTCGTGTCGCGAGACCTTACTGTTTCTAACAAAAATAGTCTTCATATTTTGCTCGGGTATCGAATTAAGGCGAAATTGGTATCATTGGAAAGTTAGTTATATATCTACAACTTGGTGAGCATTGAACTGAAAATTACACTTATATAAAATGTTATGTACGTTCAAATTCGACCCTTGTAGAATCTAATACCAAATTTTGGACAAATCAAAGGCTCTTAACTCAACTATGTTCTTAGTGACTCTTGTGAATATTTTTAACCAAGAAATCACTTTAATCACTAGAATAAAGATCATGAAATGTGTATTCAAAATAAATTCATGGGATTAGAGTCAACACACGTAAGAACGATGCTACAAAGTCTAGCCCAAAAATACAGGGTGTTACATTATCTCTCCCTTAGGAAAATTCATCCTTGAATGAGACTTGTTAGACTGAGAGTGTTGTATGAAGGTAACTGGGATCATGTTCTAAATATGCATGACTTGTAACATATCTTTGAACATGACTTCGAATATCACAGCACGACTGACTCTAAGCATGATACATAAACTGAACTGATTTAGTGAATACACGAATTGGTACGAGAATGGTTATAAAGTTGTGATAGAAATGAGAGAGTCAACTAATAAGTAACCATCGACTTAGGCTGAATCTGGTATTGTGAAGAACAGTTGAGAGGTTTAAGACATGAGGAAAACTGGGTATTACAACATTCCCCGAGTGTTACTGACTTGGCTGAAATACTAAGGAAGGACTGAGATGAAGTATGGAACACTTACAGACTGAATTATGTCTGCATATCTTAAATCTAAAACTGATGCATGGACTGAACTGAATTCACAATTTACATGAACGCAAACAAATTACCTATTTAAATGGCCATAATCATGAAACATCAGATAGTAAGACTAGGTCAAAAGATAGAAAACTATTGGAACTTGTCCGTCTGACTGCTAAACTAAATCACTGGCTAAATGAGCTGAATCATACTAAAAGATTATACTCTACTACACATTCCACTTCAAAATTGCATTTCACTTGCGACTACTGAAAATATTCATATGGGCACTGATAACTCTACCTACTGAAGTCTGAGCTATACTGAATTTTTTCACTATATTCAAGCTTACTCAAATCTACAAAGTGAACCCATCATACTGTAATACTGGTTGAAATCATGACTTCAACATACCCTGCACATCCACAACTTCTTGTCTCATGAATAATTATTCTTACTACTTCAGAACCTACATTAAACCTCTAGAAATTCACTAACGCACAATCCATTCATCCACATATATACAACATGGCATTTAAGCTTATCTTCATGACCACATATGCCCTTCTAAACAAACACCCATAGAAGAATCTTTCTCATAACTTCCAAACCTTCATCATTAAAAATCTCCATGCACTACTCCAAGAAAAGAAACATAAAATTTTAACTAACCATGACATATAAGAAAAACTTAGCCTTCATCTCACTTTACACTTACAACCTTAGCTAAAACAAGAATACAATAATCTTTCATCAAAAACAAATATTTACTCTCTCTCATCTGAGCAATTGCTCATCACTAATATCATTTCATAAGTACTGGTTACTGAAAGGTTAACAAATGAGGACATGAAGCATGAATGAATGATATACATAACTTGACACTTACGTGAGGCCCATGGTGTAGAATACCAACATCATGGATTCTTCAAGAGATCTGAATTAAGGACACACATAACATAAATATGAATTTCGTTGATCATTAAAACTGTTGCATGAGTACTGGAACTGAACATACTATATAGCATGAGCACATAAGTCATGAGCGGCATGACCTGATTTTGGAGTTCATAAATTCGTGGAATATGATTCAGACTATTGGGTGAACTGTAACTCCTTATACTAGGAGCTGGAAGCGTTCAAGGTTTTCTATAATAGTGCATGAATATAACCAATAATTATAGGGCACACATATAATGCATGAGTAGATATCATGATAGCTGAGAAACTTTGCACTGAGATAAGAACGGGTGGGGCATCATCCTATCCTATTTTTTTTCTACGCATACTAGCATCCCTACTAGGATTTGAGAGACTGACTTGGTTACTTGTTCTATTATCTCTCCCTTAGCTTAAATCCATCATTTTTGGTCTGGGAACTACTCAATCAATATCTCTAAACAGAATTGCCACCACCTTACTCTAGAATATTGGGTATAATAATATGCATAAATGATAATCTCCCCCTAAAAGACTACACCTGATAATGTAAAACCCACTACTAGTACTTCCTTCTGAGATACAAATCTTGGCTTTCTATAGCCCCTAACAATCATTATAAAACAACTTAACCACAGACTAACTTAGAATTCTTGACTCTTCTTTCTATTATCTCAATCCTCAAAAATTCAAACTTATAATTGACATTTAATATGGATATGCCCAAACCTTCAATGAACCATACTAGTTTCATTATAGCCTACAATTATCACTTCTCTAAAATTATATTTTCCCCACACCATGGGAATTACCGTTACACGAACATCTATTTTTAAATCAACAATCTTAAATTGTTTATCTGCATATATTATTCTAATCCTACTGATCCTCCTTTCATACAACTAGCCCCATGAATGCAAAATCTACTGAATTCAGATAACACTATCCTCTTTTTTACTACTGCTAAACTTCTGGGTTCATACTTCTAACTCTACGTTATATGATATCATAGGTTTATGAGGAGGGATCTAAAATCACATCTGACTTTAGCTAAATGCATGATTTTCATGAATCATGAATGAAGTATTTTATACTTTCAAACATAAAGGGACTGATGAGATACTTCCAAGCTAGCATACAATCTCCTACTAGTTTGTGGGAATTATCTAAGAAAATCTCTATCTGAAAGGATTTAAGATTTATTGTTTTTATTATATTGATAACAAGACGGGGCTAGCATGAATAGAGAGATGAGAATTTGTATAACTTTCTTAAAGGACCTTTCTATAGAACAATATAATATATCAAAGAAGAGAAATATTTCCTAAAACATTTTGGCGCGCTTCACACCCATGCACGAGACTCTACTTAACGCGGCTTTAAGACTCTCTAGGATAATTTAAAACCCTAAGCTCTGATGCCATGTTTATAACGCCCCAAGAGTACACCCTAGATGCCACACGGTGCTTACAACCCCCAAAGACCATAAGCTAACCCATATGCTAGTACCTACTGTAAGCACTGAATAAAATAAAAAAGACATGTGTGGAACTTAGCTGAAAAAATGCCATTAGGTTTTAACAACAAAAAGTCAATACTGAATCATAGTTTTAAAATATCTGAAACATACTATAGATAATGATAAAATAACTGATAATAATGACTGAAAACTAATAATCTGTATGTACTAGTTTGAATAAATGACCAAGCATATAACATATTTCTAAAATAGTCTATAAATTGAAATATAGAAATCTGATAACTGCATAACTGATAAATGTACGCTATGTTCAATATAAACCTAAACTAATTATAATGAATACTGAACTGAGACAGTGGGTGGTATCGTCTAACCTACATACCCCACTTTGAACTGATTGGGGTTCAAATTGTAACTATAATTGAAAGGGTGTTACTACTATTCCGCAGGTACTAACAATGGCTATGTGAATCCACTATGCTACTAGAGAATTAGGGTATCAACCATAAATTGGAGGCTGATACCTGGGCAGAGTCAAGCCTAATCCTCTAGGTGACCCCTGGGAGGAAGTCAAGCCTAAATAATGGGTGACCCCTCATCCTACTCTGGCTACATAGTTCTTAAATAAAGGGACTGCTACTAACGACTTTGCCTACCTAATGAGTAAGATGGCATCCCTTCACTCTCTCTCGGTGCTAAATCCTACTCCCAACTAAAAGACTTTGAGTACTGGACTGAACTAGGTCTAATTATTTATAGTAATAGACTGAACTAATAACACTCATAACTATTTTTAAACCATTCAGTAGATACTGAAAAACTAGGTAAGTAGCTAAATTTTTGGTATTCAAAACCCCTAAGACTCAATAGTATTAACAACAAGACCGTACAAAACCTTAAGGACATAATAAGTAAGCATTATTCTAAACTCATTCCTTTGGGAAATTTATTAAACACTTTCAATTCATGGGAATAATTTTAAACATGTAGTAGTATCATAATTTTTTATACTAGATCACCAATTAAGGCTTAAGTCAGCGAACAACACCATTCAAACGTGTAGTGTTGAATAATAATAAGAATTTCTTGTAAACATGATATAAATTCGAAATTCATGAAAGTTCATATACATAATTCATAAAAATATGTAAAGAACATTCTTTTAAACTTGAAATTTGGTTCTTGGACTCTATCGATGAATAGGGCCCAAGGATGAACATCTAACATACCTTAATAGAAGATTTCATGAATATTGCTTGAAATTAGTATCTTGGAAACTTGATTTCTCGAGAAAGAAACTTGAATTTGTTCTTGGAAAATGGGAGGATTTTTACGTGAGTTGATTTGAAGAAGATGGGCAAATAATACCCCTATTATAGTTATAAATCGTGTTTGGATGGATGGGGGTGTGGGAAAAGGACTGAAATGCCCCTTGGCATCTTTTTCCCATGTAAATAGCCCTTGTCAAGTGATGCCCATAAAAGAGGAATGGAACTCACATCATGCCTTTCATTAATGAGGAATGGATATCACATCGTGAGCCTATTGCGAGGCTATACTATTTCTCACAAAAATAGTCATAACGTTTTGCTCGGATATCAAACTAAAGTAAATTTGGTTTCTATTGAAAGCTACTTCAATTATCTACAACTTGGTGGGTATTGATCTGAAAAATTCCACGTATATAAAAATTTATGCTCATTCAAAGTCAACCCTTGTAGAATCGAATACCAACCTTTGGACAAATCAAAGGCTCTTAGCTCAAGTTTGTTCTAAGTGATTGTTATGAACATTTTTGACCTAGAAATCACTTCATACACTAGGATAAAGATCATGACGCATTTATTAAAAACAAATTCATGAGATTAGAGTCAACACACTTAAGAACGAGCCTTTAAAGTCTATCCCAAAAATACAGGGTGTTACATACACTCAAGGGCTTTTACCCATATAGATAATTCAACACTATACATGACCATATTGTCCTCATGGGAGCCTTTGTTTCTCAACCATTTCATTAGGCAAATGCCTTAACATAATCTATCGTACGATCCAATTGATGGTCATAAAGTCCTTTACAAGCCATTAACATATAATTGGAAATCTTATACCACATTCTCACCTAACTTTAGTTCAACACACAATTCAAGTACATAGTCATGTTTAAAGACTTTAATCCCTCATAAACCATCAATTAACAAGGCCATCAATGTCATCATACAGGGATCATATTACCTTTATAATATAATTTACCAAATATTCATACTGATTGTGCCATTTAACTGGTTCAAAATATAACCAACATAAGACTAGATAATTCACATAGACATTTTCACAAGCACCTTGTGTGCATGCCTTTTTCAAGGCCATTTTCATAGTAAAAATCATCAAGCTTAGAGTAATTCAAGATTCACATGCTATACCAAATACAAAAAGTATCCACATGTGAAAATCATCATCAATAACATGTATAAACACAAGTCTAAGCAAAAGCCATCATTATTCATCATTATGCAACAAAACCCTTTTCATTCGATTTTGAAATCAGCATCTATACTTACTAATTCAAGTGTAAAATACATGGGTTTAAAGTTATTTATCAACGGAAATATTTAAATGCCTTAGATAAGTTTATTCACCAAGAGTCTTGACTTCACTTTACCTTTTGAAGATCACCCTTGTAACCCTAGCCTCCATTTCTTCAAAATTGAATTTGAGAGAGTATTTAGGGTGTTTGATCCATAAAAATGGATGATTAGGAGGCTACAAATACTTATATAGTTAGGGGACTTAGGTTTTTTAGTGGATGAAATGACCACGAGGATCTTAGTTAAAAGCTGGAAAATAAGCTCATGCAGGGGTATGACTCACTTAAGGAACCGTATCCTAGGGTACAAATGGTACGACTCACTTAATGAACCATATCCTAGGATAGAAATGGTACCCTAAATTGTACCCTAGGCTTATCCTAGGTCAAATAAGCTTGTTAGGTTAGAACTACAAAACTTTGAGTGGTATCCAAAGGGTACGACTCATGCATTTACTCGTACATATCACCCTTACAAAAAATAATTCACTTTTGATCAAGGCATCAATCTATATGATTATGTTGGGTATGACTCATACCTTACGGTATGATTCGCGGGCTAAATCGTATCTAGGACATTGAAGAACCCCTCACACAATTCCTAGGTTATGATAGGGGTCACTAACTTGTATCCAAAGGATACGAGTGGTACCCTTAGTCGCATGACGTCCATAGACATAAAATGAGGGAATATTTAAATGGTTCAAAGTCTAGGTGTTTTAATTGTCGTCCACTTGTATCATTACTCCTCAAATGCTGAGTAAGGAAAGCATAAACACAAGTTGACACATTATCACACATCAAATCAACCTTCAATAGAGTAAGGAAAAAGCACACCGCAAGGATACAACACACATCTCGCTCATTATAAATTGACTATTCAATTCATTAACTTTGGGACTCAAACCCATTAATTAATAAAACTCTTTCTCATTTCACAACTTAGGGACTTTAACCCACCGACTTATCGAAGATACTCGCTCAACTCAAAGACTACAGAGTCAAACCCAACATCTATAAAAGCCATGAATTAACTCAAAGTATTAGGGACTTAAAGCCATCACAACCTAGACACACATGATTTCAAAGCATTAGGGATTAGAACCCTTGGTCTAACAAGATATTAACCAATTCGTATCATGGGGACTTTAACCCATACCCTGAATAAGGCATAACTCAATTCATTAAATTGGGGACTTTAGTCAATTATTTATCAAAGAGATAAATCAAGGTAAGGAGATTAACACATTTCTTTATCATAAGTTCCTAGGATAGGAAACAAATTTTGATATGGGAACCTTATGTCCTCTTCTTCCTCCCAAGAAGCTTTCTCGTACTTTTGGTTCCTATATAGAACCTTCACCGAATCCATTTCTTTCATTCACATCCGATGAACTTTCTGATTCAAGATTCTCACCGAGATCTCCTCATAGGACAAATAGTTTGAGATATCAACATCCCTCAAGGGTACAACCTATGAAGGATCACCCTCAAACTTTTGCAACCTAGAGACATGGAATACCGAGTGAATGGAGTTCATGTTATAAAGCAACTCCAACTCATAGGAAACATTGCCAACCCTCTTCACACTCTAGTAGGGATAGATATACCAGGGACAAAGATTCCACTTTTTACCAAACTGCATCACTCCCTTCATGGTAGACATTTTCAAGAATACCCAATCGGTAACACTAAACTCTAAGTCCTTACGCCTAACATACTCATAGGACTTTTGGAAACTTTAAGCGATTCGTAATAAATACTTAATAACCTTTACCTTTTCTAAGTCTTGGTGAACTAAATTAGGGCAAACCAACTAACCCACGCTAACTTTGAACCACCCAATAGGAGATCAACATCTCCTACCATATAATGCCTTAAAAGGGGCCATGCCAATGATAGTGTGGTAACTATTATTATAGGTGAACTCAATGAAAGGAAAGTATTCATACCTGCTACCACCATAATAAATCACACAAGCCCGAATATATCCTCCAATGTATGGATGGTGCTCTCTGCTTGACCATCCATTTGCAGGTGAAAATGGTACTAAGGCACTCTGTAGTACCTAGAATATTTTGAAATGACTTCTAAAAGTGGGATGAAAATGGAGGACCACTATCTGAGATAATCAAAACCACTGCATCATACAACATCACAATATCTGCAAGATACAACTTAGAATAATCTTCCATTGAGTAATTACTCCTCACGAGGATAAAGTTAGCAGACTTGGTCATTCTATCAATAATGACCCAAATAGAATTATATTGATTCTATGATCGAGGAATATGGGTAACAAAATCCATATTAATGTCCTCACACTTTCATTCGTGTAATGGAATCTCTTGATACAAGACCCTAGGCCTCGTGTGCTCAACATTCACTTGTTTGAACACCATACATTTTGCCACATAGCAAGCCACATCACATTCCATATTTCCCCACCAAAAGAACTATCTAAGATCCTGATACATTTTGGTGAAGTGGGGTGAATAGCATAATGGCATTCATGAGCCTTGACCATGACACTTTCCCTAAATCCGTCGATGTCGAGAACACATTGTCTACCTTGGTATCTCTTGATACCATCACCACTAATAACAAAGTCTGTAACTTTGTGTTGACCCACAATAATCTTGATCTTCATCAAGTCAGGGTCTAATACTTGCTTTTCCTTTATGTCAACAATAAGCGATGACTAGGATACCGAAAGCACAAATACACCACCATCCTCGGAGTCCACAAGTCAAACTCCATGATTAGTTAAATGGTAAACGTCCTTCACCAAATCCCGATTACCCTCGTCCACATAGGCCAAATTTCCCATGGAAAATCTACTAAGAGCATTGGCGACTATATTAGCTTTACCAAGGGGTAATGAAGACTTATATCATAGTATTTCAACAACTCAAGCCTCCTCCTTTGCCTAAGGTTCAACCCATTTTAAGTTAACACATACTGAAGGATTTTATGTTTAGAAAAGATATCAATAGAAACCTCATAAAGATAATGTGGCCAAATCTTTAATGCAAAATCCACAGCTAACAACTCTAAGTCATGAGTAGGGTAGTTTTTTTCATGAAATTTCAATTGCCTAGTAGCATAGGCCACCACCCTACCATGTTAAATAAAAACAAAACCAATTCCAATATGAGAAGCATTGCAATACACCATAAATTCAACATTATCTTTGGTCAAGGTCAAAATAAGAGTCGAAGTCAATTTATCTTCTAACTTCTAAAAAATACCCTCACACTCATCCAACCATAAAAAATTGACCTTTTTTGGATCAACTTGGTCAATGGGGAACCTATAATCAAAAACCACTTTATAAATCTTCTATTGTAATCAGATAGACCCAAGAAGCTCCCAATATCGATTAGAGTCATAGGTCTAGGTCACTTCTTAACTATCACAACATTTTAGGGATCTAACATGATCTATTCACTAAAGATAACATAACTAAGAAAAGATGTGGCTTTTAACTAGAACTCCCACTTGGAGAACTTGAAATAAAAATGATGATCCTTGAATGTTTGGAACACGACACATAGGTGATCGACATAATCTGCCTCACCCTTAGAAAAGACAAAGATGTCATCAGTGAAGACAATTATGAACATGTTAAAGAATGGGTGAAAGACCCTATTCATCAAGTCCTTGAATGCCACAGAAGCATTGGTCAACCCAAAAGACATGACAAGAAACTCATAGTGACCATACTAGGTTCCTAAGGTAGTTTTAGGGATATCCATATCCCTAATCTTATGCTAATGATAACCCGATCTAAGATCAATTTTTAAGAAATAACAATTTATCTATTCTTCGAAGAGGATATTTATTCTTTATGGTTACTTTGTCAAACTGACTATAATCAATGCACATTTGAAGGGAACAATCCTTCTTGCCCAGAAATAACATAGGAGAACCCGAAGGAGACACACTAGGACAGATAAAACCTTTATCTAAAGGATCCTTCAATTGCTTCTTTAGATCCTTTAGCTCCGCTGAAGCGATTCTATAAGGAGGGATAGAAATCAAATGAGTGTCCAAATTAAGATCAATCCCAAAATAAAATTCCCTATTGGGACGAACACCAATAAGATCAAATACCTCAGGAAACACATTAACCATGGGAACAAATTCTAGAGAAGGCTCTTCTGAGTTAGAATCTTTAACTCAGACCAAATAATACTAACACCCCTTCGAAATAAACTTTTGGTCTTAAAGATGAGAAATAAACTTTCCCTTAGCACTAAAGAACCACTTTCTCATACAATGACCAGCTCATTAAGGAATTTGAACATGACCTTACTGGTCAAACAATCTAAGAAAGCATAATATGAATGCATCCAATCCATCCCCATAGTGACATAAAAATTGACCATGTCCAACTCAGTTAGGTAAATAAGAGTATCTCTACCACTAACAAATACCCCCTATATAGACCCTTCTAGCAATCATAGAGTCTCCTAGCAGGGTAGAAATAGAAAAAAGAATCGATAGACTCTTAAGGCCACAATTAGGATGCACAGCCACATAAGGGATCACATATGAAAGTGTAGACCTTGGATCACGAAAAAATTATACATCATGGGAGAAAAGTCTCAACATACCTATGACAACATCAGCAGATACCACAAATTATTGTTTAGTACCAAGTGGATACAAGCGGTTCCAGCCAGTATCGGTGCCTAAATTAGATGATAAAGTAGACATAGCACCCTTTGGTGTAGGAGTAGATGTAGTAGCAATAGGGGAGATATTAGCCCAAGAAGCTGCTAGAGAAGTGTACTCAAGCTATATGTGCCCTATCTAACCATAATTAAAACATTTATTTTGCCCCTTCTTACACTGACCATAATGACTTGGACCATAGAATCTGCATGGAGGATGAGGTACAGTCGGTTGGGCAGTACAATCCTGAAATTTAGTACATTGTACTAGAGACCCACCACTAAATTAAGACCAACGATCACCTAACAATTTTGGATAAGGAGAGCAAACACCAGCCGAGAGAAAGAACTCAAAATCACATACTCATTTCTAGACCACTTACCACCACTTCCACCATTAAACTCAAAAGGTTTAAACATCTTCCCTTACATTTCACTAAAATCAATTTTTTTCCTTTTATCTTCATCCACTTGTTTCATATTCATAATATACATAGAAATGACAATGTTTTACATTAATAAGGCTTCCTTGATCTCAAAGATTAACTCATGGGACATTCTCAGGACAAACCTACGCATTCAATCCCTCATGCTAGAATAATCTTGGGAGCATATCTTGACTATTGATGGAATTTCATGGCATACTCTTGAATGGACATCCTCTCTTGTTTTAAGTTCAAATACTCTTCTTCTTTTGATTCCCCCAACTCTTAAGAAAAAAAGTAGTCTAAGAAATCCTCCTACATGGCTAGACTAGAATCAACACCTCTTGAAGACTCTAACCATTCATACCATTGGTATGCTACATCTTTCAATTAGTTGGAAGAAAACACTACGTCTACAACTACCGATGAATGCATGATTTTGAATATATTCTCCATTTGATGAATGATTCCTTGAGGATCTTTCTCAACCTTCATACCCAAAAATATGGAAGGGCTTAACCTCATGAATTTGCCAATTCTAGTAGCCTCAGAAGAAATAGTTTTTGAAGAACCATGCTCAGATTGAGATGCTACCAATTGAATCAAGTGGTTGATTAATTGAAAAAATCAACATTAGTAGCATCCCCTTGAGGTAGTTAAATAGGAAGGTCACTATCAAAGTCGGAGTTGGTGGGGATAGGTGGGACCCTACAAAGATGGTTAGATGCTGCAGCCTTAGCTCAGGTCCAAACTAGAGAAGTTGGATGAGCTTCATACATAGTGCTCTCAGTCGCAACAGAAGTGGTTGCCTGAACCTCAAATTTTGTTGGAGGCATGATCTGAAAGATAGCAAACAAATATCAGAGAAATCCAAGACCTTCGACTTTATTGCTTCAGATTAAAATACAAGAAAGGGAAAGATTTCCTAAGATGTATTGTAGCCCCTCTTTTATAAGTATGGCACATTTTACACCCATAAAAAGCACTCTACTTGACACGACACTATGGAAACCCAACTAAAAATAAACCTAGGCTCTATGTAATACCCCAGAAAATTTTCTTCATAAAGATTTCGTAAGAAACGTATCGAGTTCTATGCTTCAGAGCGATCCATAAATTTTTTGTGTAGTATTTCTAAGATGTTGAACTACCATTTCATAGAGTATCGAATAAGATTTCCAATGATATGTATATCATCAAAAACAAACACTCAAGAGATGAGTTATGATCATTCCGATCGAATTGTGAACAGTATAACGTGCTAGAAAAAAAAGTACTAAGGCATGGCATATTTTTGCCCCAACTTTAAATGATCATAAATCTATATACATAATGATCTGGGTGATCTATTATATATCAACAGAAATATATATGAGTCCTCTGTCCAATGAAATTAGTTTCACCCAATTTGTCTATCGGAGCAAAAAGTTATGGTCGATATACTTCAGCCTATCAAAAGTAAATTTTTGGATCATATTCAAATGATCATAACTCCTCGTACACAATGATCTGGGTGATATAATATGTATAAATGGAAAGATATGAGAATCTTCTTTCTAATGAAATTGGTTTTATCTAATTTGAATATCGGAGTAAAATGTTATGGTCGATCTACTTTAGACTATTAAAACAATCTACCAAAGTACAGATTTGAGAATTATTTGATTTTTAAGGGCGTTTTGGTCATTCCCCCTCGCCGAAAATTCATCCAAACCCTATATTAAGGCCTATTAGAATCATTATATGTTATATTTCATCAAATTCCTTCAAAAATAAAACCCTAAGCTCCTACATCCAACTTCAAGAACCTCCAAAGTTCACCATTAATTCTGCAAATTTATTCAAGATTCCAAGTTCCTAGTTCAAGAACTTCAAGAATCTCCAAAGTTCACCATTAATTCTACAAATTTATT
>JAPEIP010000005.1:171691521-171733434 GCA_026120095.1 Capsicum chinense | reverse complement strand
CAAAAATAAAACCCTAAGCTCCTACATCCAACTTCAAGAACCTCCAAAGTTCACCATTAATTCTGCAAATTTATTCAAGATTCCAAGTTCCTAGTTCAAGAACTTCAAGAATCTCCAAAGTTCACCATTAATTCTACAAATTTATTCAAGATTTAAAGTTTCTAGTTCAAGAACTCCAAGAACCATCATTCAAAGGCATGATTAACATCTCAAAAATGATTATCGATCAAAAGTTCATCATTCAAGGTATGTGGGGTTTTTCAACAAGAACTCTCTTTCGTTCTTGTGCCAACAAGTAATTTTCTTTACAAAGGCATGATTTTTATTTGATTTTTATGAAATTGAAGCATGAATCCATATCTTATGATGATTATTATGAAATCTTGATGTTTGTGATTTTGAAAGATGAATTTACATGTGTGGTGATATAAAGCATGAATCTTAAATGACATTTATCATAATTTTGATATTTGGGTTGTGAATCCCCATTAGAAATTTAGTTTTTTTAGAATATGTGTGTTATAAGCACGTTAATGTTGAATATTTGAGATATTTTAAATGATTTGACCTTTTGATTGTGAATGAATTATTTTGAACTCGACTGTGAAAGAAATCCACATTTTTATTGATTATGATAAAGGGGTAGCAAATTGGCTCCCGATGAAAATTGTTGAAGTCTTTGTTGTGGATTTTCTTTAATGTGAGCTTGAGGCTGATTTAAATTTCTGAGCTAAGTCCAGGAGTAATCTTTAGCACTGAGTGGGAGGTATAAAGTGACCTTACTTCCCTAGAACTACGTGCCCCTATAGGATTGAGCCTGAGGCTGATTTATATAGTGATCACTAGTGTTTTTGAATTGATACTAGAAGTCCTACTCTGATGTTAAGGGTAAGAGCTCTCCGACTCCACGTAGCTCACATGGTTTATGTCGGTTATAAGATCTCCTTGTGTGTGTGTGTTTCCTTGTGTCTATGGTGAATGGTGAAGTGATTTGAAAGTAATATTGTGTAATTTATTCTTTCGAAAGATTTAAATGATATTTACATTATAAGAATTGATATTCTTGATGAACTAAAAGTGATTGACAAATTATATGATGACTCACATGTGTTATTGTACTTATACCATCCTTTCATGATTTTGATGATTTAATTGGAGGTAAGTGAGTTATCTATATCAGCATGCATAATTTTATAAACTATGATGATATTAAGATATTATTTTATATATGAATTACTCCCCTATATGCTCAGTATTTTGCCATGGTACTAGCCCATATATTCGTATACGGGCTGTATTTTCTCAGAATGTAGGTATAAGGTATAGTTGTACCTTCAGATCCAGTCAGTTTATTGCATCCAATCAACAGGTGATGAGTCCTTTTGATTCAAGGGCTTGGGTTAATTATGCAGAGTTTATAGTGTTGTATTTTCTTTATTTAGTCGTATAGAGTTAGGGTAGTCGGGAGTCATGACCCGGCTACCTACAGTCAGTACTAGTAGAGGATTCGTTGACAGTTAGTAGAAGTTGATGTATTTTGTTTCAATTTTGGTTGTAAAGGCAGAATTGTAATCCTATAAAATTCCATTTTTGTATCGATCAGATTTAGTAAAGAGTTAATTTCTGCTGATTTGTATGGATTTGTATTTTTATTCAGTTGCTTATGAGTTATGCTAGTAGAAGGGTTAACTTAGGGTCACTTGTGACCTTAATCACCGTGTGACATCTCGGGACCCAATTTTGAGGAGTTACACTCTATTACCAACATGACATATCCTGAAAAAGGCCATGTCGTATGGGCACCTCAACCCTACATAAACTAAAGGTTTCCCTGATAACCCAATCTAATTATCAATATCAATCATATGGTTAGGAATAATCCCTACCAAAAGATATGACAACAGAAAACATACAACAAGTCATAACTTAAACATGTCTAAATAGTTCATTCGATTAATCAAACTGTCCATTACACCCAAATCCAAAATCATCCATAATACCTCTATAAAAACCAATTTTTTGAGATGTATATGTCAGTAAAAGCCCTCGACAATAGCCAAACTAAGTAAAAATAAGACTAAGCCTAAAGAAAAGAGACCAAGAAAGAATGTATTTGATTAAGGAAGCTCACCTCTCCAAATTCAATGAAAGAACTTCTTTGACCATCTAATCACTACATAGGAAGAGAAGATGATGCTTCAACCCTTATTTTGTGTGGGGACATATCGTTTGGAGACTAATAGCGATTAGAGTGCTAGCATGTAACTAAATGGTGATGATAAGATAGCATCATTAATAGCCAATAAGTGGATAAATAATATTCAAACATATTCATGAACTTATCGATACATATAGGTATATAACATGCTAAACAAGTGAACAAGTCATAGAGACATTCTCAAAGAACTCAATCATGAGACATAAAGTGGAGGACTCCAACCTTTCAACACATAGATTTAATAGTTCTTATTAGGTATGGGACTTCACTCACATTAACGTATCACTTAGATGAAGGACTTCAAGCATTTATGTACTTATTAAGAAAAGGACTCTAACTACATACACATCTATTAAACCAATGGACTTTAATATACACTCATATTTATTTAGGAAAGGGAATATAACCACATACCCACATAATAGGCAAGGGATTTCTCCTCATATCGTATTAAATAGGGGACCCTAATCCTAAGCCATTTTATTTAACGAGGCACGTCAACCTCAAGAGATCTTATTGTTCTAAGGAAATTAATCATAAACAATTTTATTTGGAAAAGGACTTCAACCTTAAGCCTTTTAATTAGTAAAATAACTTTAAACTCAAGCTATTACGAATATCATTAGTTGACATTGGTACTCAAACCCTTTGTCTATACATAATCATCTATTAAATTCACACTCATGGACTTTAACCCATTTCGACAATTCAACACTATACATTACCACATGGTCCTCATGGGAGCCTTTGTTACTCAACTATTTCAATAGGCCCATTACTTATTATAACTTATCATGCAATCCAATTTAGCGTAATCAAGGCCATCATAATTATTTCACATATCATTGACAATGTTATACCACATTCTCACCTTACTTTAGTTCAACACACAATTCAAGTTCATATTCTTGTTTAGAGATATTAACCCCCCATAACCATTAATCAAAAAGGTCATTAATTTCACCATAGGAGGATCATAATACCATTAAAATACCATTTACCAACTATTCATATTTATTAGGCCATTTTCCTATTTCAAAACATCATCAACATGAGACTAGAAAATTTACTTAGACATTTTCACAAACACCTTATTTTCTTGACTTTACCAAGGCCATTTACTTGGTAGAAATCATCAAGATTAGCATTAATAAAGACTTACATATTACACCAGATACAACAAGCACCCACATGTGCAAATCATTATCAGTAACATGTATAAACAAAATTCTAAGAACAAGTCATCATTATTCATCATCAGGCTACAAAACCCTTATAATTTATTTCAAAATCACCATGTACACTTACAAATTTAAGTGTAAAATACAAGGGTTTAGAGGTATTTATCAAGTTAAAGAGTTACATTCCTTGGACAACTAGATTCATTAAGAGTCTTGACTTCACTTTTCCTCTTGAAGATAAACCTTAAAACCCTATCCTCTAATTCTCTACAAATAACTTTTAAAGAGCATTTATAATGTTTGATCCATAAAAATTGATGTATAGTAGTAAACAAATACTTATATATTGAGGGCATTTTTTATTTTGGGTGTAGGAATCACGTCATGGCCCTTAGTTAAAAGCTAGAAAATAAGCCCATATAGGGTATGACTCAATTAAGAAATCGTACCTTAGGGTATGAGCGGTACCACAAATCATACCCTAGGCTTATCCTAGGTCACCTATCCTATTAAGGGTATGAATACAAACCCTTGAGTTATATCCAATTGGTACAACTTATGTACTAAGTTGTACAGATCACACATACCAAAAATAGCTCACTTTTGATCAAGGCATCACTCTATAAGCTTATGTTAGGTATGACTCATACCTTAAGGTATGATTGAGGGGGTTAAATCATACATAGTATAGTGAATAACCCAACACACACTACCTAGGGTATGATATAGGGTCACCAACTCATATCCATAGGGTACGAGTGGTACCCTTAGTTCTACCAAGTCTAAAGACATCAACGAAGAGAAATTTTCAATGGATCAAAGTCCAGGTGATTCACTAGTGATTGTGAAATTTCCTTTGGCTATTGCATAGTTATCTAAATAATATTCAAACTTGTTCCCCTCCCATAGAATATTATGGTACTACACTTGTTTATATTTCATTAAAGTCCATATTTGCTCTATTTTATCTAATATACTCCATGAACAGTCCAACTCCCTATTTAATATCTTCTGCATCGTAAGGAATTTATTTGAATCATTATTTTTTTTATGTTATTCATACTTAAAAGTATATCCTCTTAACATATTGAAATTGCTTCTGCATCTATATTCTTCTATGTTAGCTCCCTTAGAATATAATAAGTCCCACTATTTTTTCCTTAGAAAAAAAGGATAGGAACTTATCACTAGATTTCCTTGAGATGGTCTATTTGTATTACATATTTACCATCATTTTTGTGGAACTTACCAACTAACTATAGTAACCTTCACTCTTTGTTAATAATCTTCAAATTACCTCAAAATATCTGGCTATGTATATAAAAATTACTGAGTTGGTTTTCTCACTTTCAGCAGCATTATAAAATTGTTGACTATGTTGTACTGCACTATGTGTGCTGTGGTGATATTTCCTTAATGTTTTTTTATCATTTTCCTTCTTCATAATTCCCAGATTATTATGATAGTAATGTCATAATAATAGGGTCTTTCTCTTTGTCGGGTGTTAGCATTCTACCAAGCTAGTATGATTTCCCTAAAGCTCAATCAATTAATACTTATACCTACAAAAGATGAAAATTAGGACAAAGTCCTACTAGCACTAGGTGACCTTAGAAACATATGTAATATGGTGAAACACCCTAGGTTTTGACCCTTAGAAAATTTTCTTTGTTTTTGACTCTTGGACATCATACGACTTGGGGTAATTCTCGTATGATAAGATACAACTCTGATGTTTATTTCTGTATGTTATCTAACATTGGGTGGTATGGGTTGGTTGGTTTTTATCCAAGGTATGGTTGGAATATAAAGATCATATGTTAGGGAAAAATGGTATAATTCTTGGTTATATGTTGCCCTATGTTTTGTCTTTGTGATTCTAATTTTCCTAGGGTATGACTACATGGTACTAGTCTTATGGTTGGGTACGGTTTTGATTGGGAGATCATATATTGGATAGTGTTGGGATCCAATGTGGGGCCTAAGTTACGATGTAGGGTAAAACTAATACCTTAGGGTACGATTAGGGCAGGGTAGTCGTACAATCTTATGAGGATTTTAAGTAGTTTAAGTTGAGGATAATTTGGACATCTCCCCTCTAAACCTCTTAAGACTTCACAACATATATCATTATTGGAACATCATTTATCCTATTTTTAATCACTCAAACTCTCTTAAAAAATCTCTAATTCTCTTAAGGCTCTTAGGTAAAGGAAGGCTAGGGTTTTATCATTAGGATCAATTTGGGGCTTATGTGGGTGATTTCTCTCTAATATATTCTTAATCTAAGGTAATATACTTCTCTTGTATTGTTAGTTCCAACTAGAGTCATTTGTTTATTTATTATTTTAAGGCATGACTGTTTCTTGATTTGGGGTTCTTAAATATATATTAAGGGTTTGGGTTATAATGGTTGGTTATGGTT
Source organism: Capsicum chinense (assembly GCA_026120095.1). Lineage (NCBI taxonomy): Eukaryota > Viridiplantae > Streptophyta > Magnoliopsida > Solanales > Solanaceae > Capsicum > Capsicum chinense. Next base: position 171,727,610 of record JAPEIP010000005.1, on the reverse strand, counting down.
TTCCCATGTATTTTATAGTGGTTTTCATTTCATTATAGTGGTTTGAACATTTGGTTGCATGGTAATGGTTAAACATACAACTACATATATCATGGCCTAATCAGGTGGTTACACTGAACCCATATAGCCTATGGGTGGTTCTAAAACTATTAAGCTATACATTCCCAGGTTAATAGTTTTGAAAACATACTAAACTTGGTTGTGTTTCCTAGCATGGTTATATATATATATATACATATGTATATATGGTTATGAATACATATAGTTTGTTTAGTTGTTTTAAAGGTTGGCATTATTTTAGCCTTATCTTAAGTACCTACTAGCGTTCATCTGCTAACCTATCTATTGTCAGTTGTCTCCCTTCGTGTTGTAGGGATCAACCATTTTACTCCTACTTAGTGAACGAATTCAGGATAAGCTTGAATGGATTGAAATTGTGAGCCTCCATACTCTTGAAGGATTCATATCATATCATAGATGTCTTTACATACTTGGCTTATTTTATGAAGGTTGGTTTTGGCTATGGTTAGGGGCATTTCACAATCAAATATTGTTTAACTTACTCTTTGAGGCTTTGTGGATTGACTTTGGATTTGTATGGGCTGTGTCAGTAGTGTTGTCATCCTTAGTATTGGCATTGGTATTGGGGGTGATATCATTTTACTATATTCATGATTGTTCTATCCTTTTATATTAAGTTATGTATAGGAACTCTATTAATAGTTTTATTTTGATATGGTTATTGATTAGGCATTAGACGGTTGGACTCATTTAGGTCGGTCATGATCATGAACCTATCCCAGAGTTTGGATTGGTATGAATATGCTATTGTGTTATCTGTTTAGAATAAATATGCTCAAGGTAAATGTTTAAAAGTTAAATTAGGTAACAGGCAGTGTCCCCTATCCTGGATGGACTTCGGATGTACAGTATAAGAAGACACTAGTTTGGGTCATGTTAAGTTAGTATCAGAGCTTTAGGTTCATTGTCAATTAGGGAGTCCACAAAGCTGTGTCAAGTAGAATCTCTTTTAGATATGTGTAGCATACCACACTTATATGGAAGAGGCTACAAGGAATTTATGAAGTATTTCTCTTTCTTGGTAATCTATTTTAAAGATTAGAGTCTAAGGTCTTGGATTCTTTTGATTTTTCTTTTCCTGTTTTCCAAATCATGCCTCTATTATCTAAAGCTCTTGGAAAGTCTTCTTTATTAATTAGGGATGACGTTGATGGGAAAAACTCTTCTCAAGGATCCATACTATGTCTAGGAGCCCAGTCCCTATAATTTATAGAATCACACCGATTCCTTCTAGTCCTTCTCAGGCTCATTAGGATAATATGATTAATATGGAGTTTTTTCAATCGATTTATATTATTGCTCAGTTATAGCTTCACATATTGAGCATGGTATATCTAATGTTCCAATTTTTGAAGCCACTAGCGTTGGCCAGTTCATGAGTTTAAATCCTCTATTATTTACTGATTTTATGGTTGATGAGGATCATCAGGGTTTTCTTAATGATATTAAAAAGATCTTTAAGGTGATGCAGGCCAGGAATGTAGAAAGAATGAATTTTTCTACCTATCAGTTAAAAGATATGGTGTACCAATGGTACAAGGAATAAGATTAGTCAAGGGTTGAGGTTGATGAGTAATCTCTAAGGGATACTTTCTCTAATATTTTTCTAGATTGGCTCTTTCCTTAGGAGTAGAGGAAAGCAAAAGTGGAGTAATTTGTCAATCTAAAATGGGGAAAGATGTTTGTCAAGGATTATGCCTCGAAATTTAACAAATTCTATAGGTATACTATAGAATTGATGTTAGATATGAGAGATAAGATCCAAAAGTTCACTTCAGCACTGTCTCAGGATTTGATTATTGAAGCAAAACTGCATTACTGATAGAGGACATGGATATTTCTAGGGTGGTTGTTTATATGAAAAAGTTGGAGGATGAAAAGATAAAATAACTAAAGATAGCATAAAGGCATGGTATGTAGTTTACGTTCTCCGAGATGGATGGTCAATAGAAAGGTTGTAGGAATGGTAGGATGTGTCCAAAGAGAAAGTAAGAAGTTTTAGTTCTTACCCCACCTTTAGTGCTCTCTAGTCAAAGAAATTTGGTGACATATGTCAGTAGGGTGGTAATAAATTCATAGTATAGAGTGACCAATCTTAATCTAGTAGGGCCCAGTCATCTTCATCTTATCCCTCTTATAGGTTCAGTGGTTGGTTACATCAAGTTTTTTGTGATGAGTAAAGTTACACGTGTTTAGAATGTGGTCAGCCATGCGATATGTTGAGAAAATATCCAGTTCGTAAGGTTACTTCAGGGGTGAACAGAGTTCTGGTTGCTTTTTCATCTGCTCCTATACTAAAGGGTGCTACTTTTAGATCTGTGTTTGCTTCTGGTACTAGAGCAGGCAGAAATTGGTTATATGCCCTTGCTACCCAATAGGAATCTATGGCATTGGCTAATATCATGATTGGTATGTTTAATTTCTTTTGTTAGGATGTTTATTATTTACTTTATCTTGGGTCTTCTTTCTCTTATGTGACCCCATTTATGGTTGTGTATTTTGGTTTCGGTCCTGAGATTACTTTGGATCCTTTTTCCATTTCTACCACAGTAGCTAACTCTGTAGTTTTTAAAATAGTATATAAGGGTGTTTGGTTTCTGTTTGTAGTAAGTAGACTTTGGTAGATTCGTGTGAGTTAGATATGATGGAATTGGATGTTATTCTAGGTATGGATGGTTACTCTCATGTTACGCTTTGTCAGATTATTGGACCTAAAAATTTGTGTTTAGGTTTTCTAGTGAACCAATTATTGAATGTTAGGGTGGTTCCCTAGACCCTAAGATAGTTTATATCATATCTTAAAACTCAAAGATTAATCTCCAAGGGGTGTGTCTATCATCTATTCTAGGTTCAAGATTCTAACTCAGAAGGTCCTTTTTTGAATTTAGTTCTAGTGTTGAATGAGTTTCTTGAGGTATATGTGAATGGTCTTATGGATGTTTTGATGAATAGAGAGATTGTGTTTTGGATAGATTTGGTTCCGGACACTTGTACAATATGTATTTCTCCTTATAGAATAGCTCCGACTGAGTTGAGGGAACTCAAGGAGAAACATTAGGATCTTTTGAATAAGGTTTTCATCTGTCCTAGAATATCCCCATGGGGTGCACTGGTGTTATTCATGTGTAAGAAGGATGGTGCCCATTGGATGTGAATTGACTATCAGCAGTTGAATAAGGTAAAATTTAAGAATAAGTATCCTCTTCCAAGAATAGATGACTCATTTGATCAGTTGCAAGGTGTCAAATTCTTTTCTATGATAGATCCTAGATCCGGGTACCATCAAATCATAATTAGGGAGGTAGATTCCATAAGATAGCTTTTTGTACTTGGTATGGGTACTTTGAGTTCTTCGTGATATCATTTGGGTTGACTAATGCCCAAGTGACATCCATGGATTAATTGAATAGGGTTTTCTATAGATTTTTGGATCTGCTTGTCATTGTGTTCATAGATAAAATCTTGGTGTATTCTAAGATTAAGGTGGATCGTGCCAATCATCTCCGAGTTCTATTATAGACCATGAAGGAGCAGCAGTTGTATGCCAAATTCTTGAAATGTTAATTCTTGTTGAACGCAGTCACTTTTCTAGGTCATATTACTTTAAGTGAAGAAGTCATGGTATAGCCACAAAAGGTTGCGGTGTTTAAGAGTTTCCTAGAGCCACGACTGCAATCCATATTCGGAGTCTCTTGGGTTTGGCTGGGTATTATAGGACATTTCTGGAAAGCTTTTCAACTCAAGCTGTCCCATTGAGCAAGTTGACTCAGAAGAAGGTAAGTTCTCTTTATTAGATGCTTGTGAGGGTAGTTAAAGAAGATTAAAGCTAAGCTAACTTTGGCTCGAGTTTTGACTTTTCCTCAAGGCAATGAGGGGTTTGTGGTTTATTGTGTTGTGTCATGGATGGGACATGGTTGTGTATTGATGTATATGGGAAGGTGACTTCTTAAGCTTCTAGATAATTGAAGGTACATAAGAAAAACTATCCTAAAGATAATTTAGAGCTACTATCAGTGGTATTTGCATTGAAAATCTAGTGGCATTATTTGTATGTAGTGCACATGGATATCTTTTCTGATCATAAGTGTCTGCAGTATGTGTTCACTTATAAAGAGCTTAATCTCAGATAGAAAAAATGGGTTGAATTTCTCAAGGATGATGATATGAGTCTTCACTATAATCGAGGTAAAGTTAATGTAATTTATCATCCTCGTAGAAGGCTGTCGTTGGAGAGTTTACCTCATGCGGATAAGGAGAAGTGGGAATTGGTGAAGCATATTCACCGCTTGACTAATCTTAGAGTTTGTCTCTAGGACTTTCAGAATGGTGGAGTATTGGTGCAGGAAGTGGTTTAGTTATCTCTAGGTGCAGAAATCAAGGAGAAACAAATGCTAGATCCTGTCTTTAGTAAAATCATGGGTGTTGTAGGTGGGCAAAAGGTAATGGTATTTGAGATCATTGGTGATGGTACCTTATGATACCAAGGTTGTTTATGTGTTCCTGATTTTGATGTATTTTGGGAAAGGATATTTGTTGAGGCACATGAATTGAGCTATGTCTTGCATCCCATTTGATGAAAATGTACCATGATATCAAGGAGGTATATTTGTTGAATAGTATGAATAAAGATGTGGCTAATTTTGTGGCCAAGTGTATATTGTGTCAACAAGTAAATGTTAAGCATATAAGGCTTGGGGGTTTGTATCATGAGATAAAATTTCTTGAATGGAAATGGGATATGTTCAATACGAATTTCGTAACTAGTCTTCCTCGATCTCAAAATCGATATGATTCGAATTGGGTCATCATGGATAAGATTACAATGTTCGCTCACTTTTTGCCAGCGATGACTAACATTTTGGCTGAAGTTTATACAAAACTATATCTTCATGAGATTTTGAAGCTGTATAAGGTACCTATTTTGATCATGTCTGATCATTGTATATAATTTTTATCTAATTTCTTATGGTTTATTTAGAAAGTTTTGGGTACTAAGGTTAGTCTAGGTACTACTTTTTACCGACAGATTGATGGGCAATAAAAATAGACTATTTAGATGTTGGAGAATATTCTTCATACATGTGTGATTGATAATGGAATAATTAGGTTGAGCATCTACCTCTTGTATAGTTTGCTTAAAATCATAGTTACTATTCTAGTACTTGGATGGCTCCTTTTCAGACATTGTATGGTAGGAGCTGTAGATCTCCTATTGGATGGTTTAACATTGGTGAGGCAAATATGTTTTTCTTGGATTTGGTTTATAAAGCCATGGAAAGGGTAAAAGTGATTTGGGATAGGTTTATGGCTTCCCAAAGTTGCAAAATGTCTTATGCGGATGTAAAAAGTAGAGACTTGGTGTTTTAGGTTGGGGATAAGGTATTCCTAAAGGTGTCTCCCGTGAAGGGACTAACGTAGTTTGGGCAAAAGAGAAAACTCAGTCCCTGGTATATTGGTCCTTTGTGGTTTTTAAAAAGGTTGGTAATATTACATATGAAATTGGGTTGCCTTCTAGTTTATGTTGCATTCATCAGTATTTCATGTCTCTATAATGAGAAAGTGTATAGGTGATCCTTCATCTATTGTTCTTTTGGTAGGATTAGGTATCTCGGATTCTCTATCTTTTGAAGAAATCCTAATTGAGATCATGGATCGACAGGTTTTTTGGTTAAAGACCAAGGTATGGCCACGGTTAATGTTCTATGGCTGAACCACAAGGTGGGAAAGGCTACATTGGAATGGAAATGGACATGAAGTACAAGTATCCACATTTTTTTAGGCTCTGAATATTCATGTAAAAGGTATGTATTCTTGATCACGTCTTTGTTTTTTGAGTTTGTTAAAGAAAAGAGTAGAAAAATCTAAATGAGTACTACCTTGTCTTTTATTCAGGGATGAATGATCCTAGTGGGGGAGATTGAAACGCCTTGTGTTTTGACCCTTCAAAAATTTTCTATGTTTTTTACAACAGGACATCATACAACTTAGGATACTTCTCGTATGATGGGATATAATTCGAATAGTGGTTGTCGTATATTGTAAAGTGATGGGTTGTGTGGGTTGGTTGGTTTTTCTCTAGGGTATGGTTGGACAATACAAATCATATGTTAAGGTACGAATGGTATGATTCGAGGTCGTATATTGCCATATATTTGGTCTAGGTGAGTCTATTCTTCCTAGGGTATGACTTCATGGTACTAGCCGTATGGTTGAGTATGGTTTGGCTTGTATGTTCATTTGTTGTATGTTGTTGGGGTCCAAGGTGGGGCCTAGGGTACAACATATGGTACCAGTTATACGCTAGGGTACGGGTAGTGTGGGATTGCCATACCATCATATGAAGATCTAAAGTAGTTAAAGTTGGTGGTAATCTGGAAAACCTCTTAAGGCCCCACGACTTATATCACTCTTAGGATATTATTTAACCTATTTGGAATCACTCAAAACTCTCTTAAACACTATTTAATTCTCTTAAGGCTCTAGGGTCAAGGAAGGCTAAGGTTTCATCAATTGTATCAATTTGGGTCTTAGAAAAGTTATTTGCCTCTGCCATCTTCTTAATCTAAGGAAAGATACTCCTCCCTCATTTTTAGTTCAAATCAAAGCCATGTTTTATCAATTATTTTCATGGAATAATTGTTGTATGGTTTTGGGTTTTCAAATATATAATGGGGGTTTTTGTTATAATGGTTGTTTATGGTTTTCCCATGTCTTTTATTGTAAATTTAGTATTATTATTGTGGTTTGAACATTTAGTTGCATGGGAATAGTTAAATGGTACTTGGAAACAATTTGCCCCCAATATAATTGATAAAATGCCTATGAGAATGTTTTTGGTGAAATTGTTGGACTTCCATTGAACTATTACATAGTATAACTTGGTAATGGAACCATAAATTGTTTAAATGGTTTGGAATGGTTAAAAGGTAAGGCCTTGATGGTTATGGTTGGTCTAATCAAAACTCTTGCGGGTTACAAAGGAATCCCACCAGCAATCACATGAATGATCACTTATGGGTAACATGGGATTCCCCCGAGTTAACTAAATAATGTAATCTATGGGTACATCGGAATCCCATATTCTTTAAAAGTATGGCAAAGTACATTTCTTGCAAGCTATAGTCTGTTTGACAATACCATTGCTTATAGACTTGGTTAATAAGAAATAGATTGGTGGTTTGGTTGTGTTGTAAGGTTTCTAATTGGGAAATCATATTAAAATGTGATAGCTATCCATGAAGGTGTGAGTCCAATCGATGGACACTGGAAATTTATGTTTCCCGACAAGAGGATTGGTCATAGAGGCCATAAATGATACTTATCGGGTACACGGGAATTCCCTAAGTACATTTGTACATATGTATTATTGAAAGAAAAAGGTACTCAAGAATCCCCTACTCCTATGGTATCTCCTATTTGTGCATCTACACATATCAGATCCCGTTTATGGAGTTACACTAGACACGTATAGCCCGTGGATGGTTCTAAGATGGTTAAGCTGTACATACCCAGGTTAATGGTTTTTAAATACATGCTAAACCTTGTTCCCTTTCCCATCATGGTTATATATATATAAATATATATGTATGGTAGTGAATGCATATGTTTTTTTAGTTTGTTTTAAAGGTTGGCATTATTTTATCATTATCCTGAGTAATTACTAGCGTTCACCCACTAACCCGTCTTTGGGTGGCTATATCCCCATGCAATGTAGTAACCAGCCGTTTGGCTCCTCCTACTTAATGATCGACTACGGGATCAACTTAGTTGGATTAAAGTGGTGAGCTTTCATATTACGGAAGACTCCATTTGATACAATGGATGTATTTACATGCATTGGTTATTTTATGTATATTGATTTTGGCTATGGTCGGGGGAATATCCCAACCGCATATTATTTGAATTTGTGTCAGAGGCTTTGTGGAACTACTATGGGTTGGTAGGTGCAGTTTTGGTAGAGGTTTTAGCAATAATATTTGCATTGGTGATGGTGTTTATACCGTATGACTATATTTATGATTGTTATATCCTTTTATGTTATGGTATGGACGGGAACTCGGTTATTGTTTTGGGTTTTATTTGGTTATTCGTTTGGTATTGGATGGTTGGACTCGTTTGGATTGGTACACATATGCTATCTTATTATATTTTAAAAATTTATATGACTCAGGGTATGCGTTAGGAGGTTAGGTTGGATAACAGGGTGGTCTCCAGTCTTTATTGGACTTAGGATGCCCATTATGACAAGGCCCTAGTTTGGGTTATGTCATATGGTCTTTTGATTTTGATTAGCACATCACCAGCACATAGATGGACCTTCCACACCGCATTTAATGATATAATCATCCAGAGGAACTTACCTTTCCATATACTCCACATGAAGAAATCCATTTTAAAAGGTAGCACTTTTATCCATAAATCTTTTAATATTATGCTATTTTGCTACTTTTGTCTAATCTATTTCCAAGCTGTCCTTACTGTGAACTTTAAATTAGTTTCCAGCATCCATCTGGGCCTGTCTTCTTCTTGCGTATAAACTGGTGGTCTTATTCTTTCCAGAATCTGTATTTCAATCTTTTCTGAAAAAAATCTCGTTAATGAACTAAACATTCCAATATCCATCATTAACCAAATCTCTTACTTGCTTGTACCTATCATCCCATTCCATGTTCTACTCACTGATAGTATAAATATCCCACATAGTTTTCTAGTTATACAACTAAATACTCGAGTTCATACTTTTAGTTTTGACATGATCCAAACCACAGACTAGTCATGTTGGGTATCTAAATTCCAACCAAGGCCGGAGACTACCCCTAATACCCAATCGTATAGACCAATATACAACCCGTGTTAGATTAATTCCAAACATATATCAAGATAGAGTATTAAAGTATCAATGACTTTGAAATAAGTCTAAAACCTAGACAAAACCAACCAAGTCGTCCAATTCAAATCAATCCAAACAACCATAATATACCCAAGTCCATAGTTGTCCATACAAAGCCTCTAGACCATATATGAAAATATCTAGCTGGAATATGCCACTGACCTATAGCCAAAACAAATGTCAAAAGAAGAGTAAAGGCATAAGATAAACCATAACATGAAATTGGCATTGAAAGGAATGGCACATCACTACTTCAGTCTGACTCAAGATGTCCCATAATCACCAAGTCACCAAGTAGGAGATGTGAAAGTATGACAAGTTCCCGCATTGCATTGGGATACAACAATCAAAGACGGGTAGTAGATGATGGCTTGCATGTACTAAGTAATAAAGATAAAATAATGTCATTATTTAAAACAAAATTAGATAACCATATGCAACCATATACATGCATGTATACCATGCCGTGAAAGGGGACCAGGTTTAGCAAGTGTTTAAAACTATAACATGGATTCTATATCTTTACCGTCATAATTCACCCACAGGTTATATGGGTCCAATATTACACCCAGAATAGGCCCCAGTGCTTGTAGCCACGCAAACTTGAGATACAATAGGTGGCCGGGATTCCCTTGTACCCTTCACCCTCAATGATACATAAGTATGAGTATATAAATTGGGGATTCCCTTGTATCCCACATGTACATGGTCATCAAGACCAATCCTCATTTCGGCAAACATGAGTTTCCACTATCAATATTTCGGACTCATACCTTCACGGTTAGCTATCACAAATTGCCATTATTCCCCAATTAAAACCTTTAATACAAAACTAAAACCACAAATTCAAAGAATCTATTATTAAGGCATTCTAAAGTACTATTATCATACCAACTATAGCTTGCATCTAATTTCATTATCCAAGGGCATTCGGATGTACCTAAAAATCTATTATTAAATCACTTGGGGGATTCCCATGTACGACACATGGTTTTTATATCTTACTCACTTAGGGTATTCCATTGTATCCAGTAAGGTTTTCAAAACCATCTTTAACCAAAGCCATGGCCACCAAGGCATTTCCACACCATTTAAAATCAATCAAACCAATTAAGGCTCTATTACTATGTTATGCAACATAAAGATTTCAAGAATAGTAAAACTATGTGAAAACATCTTTCTCATAGGTATTTTAACAAACAGGTTGTAGGCATAAGACTTTAAAAATCAAAAACTATGTGACCGTTGACCATGCATCCATATGTTTAAACCACCATTATAACATGAAAACCATCAGAAAAATATGGGAAACATTATCCAACAAAGAACAAACAAAACCCCCAACATCTATTTCGAAACCCAAAACAGTATCACAGTAATACAATGAAAATCAATCATTGCATGCCATTAGTTGAACAAACAATGAGGGAGGAGTAACATTCCTTATTCGAAAAGATTCACGAAGTGAATTTGAATATTTAGCTTCTAGATGAACACGATTTAGAAACCCCAACCCAACCTTCAAGAGAGATTTTAGAGAGGATTTTGAAAGTCTTTTAATTATGCAAAATGTGTTTGATAGACCAAAAAGTGTTATAAGACATGGGTTATTAAGTTTTTTATGGTGGGAAATGTCCGACATACCCTAAGCTTAAAAGCTAAGAAATGTCTACGACTTGACTCCCCTAACTCCTACACACAAAATACGAGTGGTACATACCACTCGTACGCTACAAAGAAAGTTGGATTACAATCCTATCCATCATAAGACTTAATAGACCAACTAGTATCCACAAAATATGATTAGTACCCTAGAACCATACCCTAGAGAGCCTACCAAGGGCTTAACACACTGGGCAACATACGATTGGCTCTTGTATATCGAACCATCAACATACAACCCTCAAGATGTCCATTGATACCATAGATAGAAAACAACCAAAACAACACTGAGTAAAATTAAACCAAGTCCCCTAAACCATACCCATATCATACGACAAGTAAGTATGAGTCGTATGATGATCAGAAAGCTCAAACTTAGGAAATTTCTAAGGGTCAAAACTCAAGGTGTTTCAATTCTTCCACACTTGGATCCTTCATCCTCAAATGTTGGAACGGGGTAATACAAGCCAATTAAACATATTACTACCCCTCCGAATTCCTTTTAAAAAGGCCAAAAAATAAAGGCGTTAAGAAAACATACACATTTTAAGCACGATTATCCAAAACAGAAAGTAAGAATAAGCAGTCAGACTTCATGCCTACTTCAGCTCCCTACAGAGCTCCTTCCTCCGTAACTAATGCATCTTATACCCTTTCAATAGTATTGCGCTCTCCACTAAACTTCAAAATTTAAGACAATACTCCTTAATCTAAACCTCCCAGCTTCCCCCATGAGCACATGACTAGAGGGCCTATCTGTAACCATATACCGATCGCATGCTAATGACTAATTGGGAGGTAATGGTGCTTGTGGGAGATATGAGGACATATACTTTACAGCACTCTAATAAAACAACCTTGCCTATTACTTTAATTGTGAAATCTCAAGTTTAAATCAAGGAGGTATAGCTGCATCATACAGGTTGGGTAATGATCTATCACAATGCTCCAACCTATTTCTACTGCACCAATATTATGGATCTCCCTAGTAAAAGCAACACCCTTAACAACTATCACAAATGTTTTCACCATACCTCCCCTCTATAGCTATTTAATAGGACAATATTCTTCTTATTTCTCTACCTATATTTATAACCTTACCTCTAGTAGTCACCTCAGAATTTCATAACAAAGGACATTTACTCTCTTTTCCAAAACATAAATATGCTCACAAGGTTATACCACTCTAAAATAAGAAGGGCCACTGAGGATCTAGTGTATAAGCATTAAGAATAAGGGAGGGGGGTTACTTCCAAATTACAACTCCAATTTTTCATACTACTCAAGGCAAGACCTGTGAAATGAGACATATTACAATAGGCATGAGGTACTACATAGAAACCTCCTAGGTTATAAATTAACGATCATTCCAACATAAACAAACCAGAGTACAAGACCTTAGGACTTAGCACCGGAAGAAACATAACCTCCTAATCATAGGTGGTGTGACATAAAGCCAATATTCATATTTATGGAACAAGGAGAAGATTGTCTCTTGAAATTATTATTTCTTGGAACAAGGCATGATGTGAGACATGAATATACGGATCATGAGTATCATGGCATAGAGCATGAACACTTAGAAGCTCGAATTTCTAATGACCATTATTAACTTTGATCCAGCGGCTAGAGCATGGACATCCACAAAATATTGAATGGATACCTTAGGCGTAAGAACTATTTGAATCGTGAAACACTAGTAGAGTGCCCACATAGCTGCAATAGAAGAGAATAGTTAGATTAGGAGTAAATTCACCATGGCTTTCCCTAAAACTCCACTGTTAGGAGTTTATTTAAGATTAGTCCTTGATATCCATCTCACTACATCTATAAGCACAACACTCTGTTCTAAGGGTTATCACCACAGGCACGCACTAAGGACACTCAGCTATTTTATAATTAAAAAATCATCTATCTAGATTCTACCTAGGGTCCAACATAGCCTCACAAACCCATACCCTAACCCATTCAATGACTTAACAAAAATCTATCATTTCAACATGGACCTCCAGAATTTATATCACAACTTTGCCCACCCCTGTATTACCTAAGTCATCAACCTCATTCCTTTCTTATACCTTACAAAGACTACCATTCTACCCCCGCAAATATCACATTACTATCCTCGAGAAAACATACTTCCTTAACGATAATCAACATCTAAAGTTCATCCTTAGTGTCTGTAACCCATCACACACTACTAATAGAGTACCCTACAAAAATATGTAAAATTATATATATAGTCCACCCTAAAAAGAGGTCACTACAAATTCCTTATTCACCCACCCGTAACCTATACATACCAAAGAAAACCATACTCTTTATGCAGAAAAGAATAAAAGTACTCTATGGAGAACACCATGGCAGGCAAACCCTTATCAAAAGGATACTTTGGCTACCCCTTAAGCTCCTTCAAATCAACTTGGGTTATTTAATAAAAAGGGAATCGAAAGAGGATGAGTGTCAAGAATGAGATAAATCCCAAACTTAGTCTCCCTATTGGGATGAAAACCAGGAACATCATCAGGGAAGACCTCAAGAGATTTATTCACCACCAAAAAGGAATGCAAAAAAGGACTATCTGAGTTAGAATCCTTAACCCAGACTATGTGATAAACACAACTTATGCATATTAATATCCACACGCTAAAATACTATATGAACTTCCCCTTAGGAGTAAGGAAACCACCATCCAATTAATAACTAACTTAGTAGGGAATTCAAAGATAACCTTATAGGTCCAACAGTCTAGAGACACATAACATGAGTGAATCCAATCCATCCCTACTATGTCATCAAAACCCACCATATCTAATTCAAACAGATCCACTATAGTTTCTTTACTACCAGCTTATACTACACCTTCTATAGGCTCTGCTTGTAATCACAGAGTCACCAAGTAGGTAGAAATAAAAAATGTTCAAAAATAAACTTAGGACCAAAACCAAAATGCACAATCATAAATGGAGTCACATATGTAAGAGTGGCCCTAGATCCAGTAAATAGTACACATCAACAAAAAAGGATTTTAACATACTAGTAGTGACATCAGGTGGTGCCTCAGATTCCTATCAGGTAGTAGATCAAAATGATGGTCTTAAGTCATGCCTAAGCAAGAAGTAGCAACCCGTGGTGTAGAAGCTAGGGAAGTGGAAATTAGGATCCTATTTTTCTAAATTTTAATCCTTATGGGACACTCTCAAAGCATGTGACCCAATTGACCATAACTAAAACATCAATTCTTCCTATTATAGCAATAACCACAATGCAATAGACCACAAAAATAGCAGTAAAGGTAGGGTAAGACTAAATGAGCTCCACAACATGATTATGATATTTACCAGAAGACTGAGAATAAGGGGCACTGACAACCATACGGCAACTATCCCAGATTCCCTTTCTCACATGACCTTTACGACTATTTCCCTAACCCCTTCCCCAGTATTAATATCATGACTTCTTGCTCTGACTATTTGTCAACCTTTTCTTACTCATTCTCAAACAAGTAATATTAAACTAGCATGTAAAGATTCTATTATCTGGTCAACAGATGAATAAAATATTAAAAATCTGCATTAGTTACATTTTATTGAGGTAACTGAGAATGAGTGTCACCCTATGGGGTAGGGTTAATAGAGACCGTTGGAACTCTATAGTGTAAATAAGAAAATGCAACCCTTGATCGGGTCTATATTTCATGAGTTTTATGAGATTCATCCATATCATCATTGAGTGGGACATATAATTTTCTTCATCATATGAAAAGCAAACATGGTCTTTCTTTTATAAGTATGGCGCTCTACACACCCATAAAAGAGACTTTACTTGAATCTACTTTGTGGAGACACCATTACACTGAAACCTAGTCTATTTTACCAATCTGACATGACCCAAACTAGAGTCTAGTCATGTGAGATATCTCAAGTCCAATTAGGACTGGATAACACCCGCAATACTCAATCCAACCAACTAATATACAACCCATATCAGATGAATTCCAAACATATAGCAAGATAGAGTATCAAAATTTCAATGACTTTAGGATAATTCTACAACCTATAACAACCCAAAAAAGTCATACCATCAAAACCAATCCGAATAACCATAATATGACCAGGTCCACAATTTTTCATACAAAGCCTCTAGACCGTATCAAAAAATATCTAGTCGGGAATTACCCCTTAACCATAGCCAAAACTAAAAATCAAAAGAATATTTAAGGCATAAGACCAACCATAACATGAAATAGGCCCTCCAAATAATTGAAGCTTACCACTTTATGCTGACTTAAGTTGTCCCATAATCACCAAGTCTCTGAACATAGGTATGATATTACAATAGGTTCCTACATTATGTGGGGTTACAACATAATTTGGTCGACTGAGTAGCCGTATTTAGCAACTAATTTTATCTATCGTCAAAGCTTTTCAGTAGCTACGACTGATGTTAGTCACTAACTTTTTGTTGCTAATTGCAGCTATCTTTAGCAACTAAATTAATCTGTCCATAATGATTTTCAATAGAAACAAGAAAAGTTAGTCACTAATTTTTCATTGCTAACAATTTTATAAGAAAATAGTTGAAACACGTAAATAATAAAATGATTAAATATCCAACATTCGAATAGATAGAAAAATTGACAATAATTTTGTCCAACACCCAAAATTTTAAGTATTTTCCCAATCATAAACTAATGTCAAAATAGTCTATCCAAAATTAGTGCAACAATCATGGACTACGAATTAAGCATGGCCCCTTCTTGTATCTTAATACCCCCAACACGGTTAGTAACTATCAGAAAAAAATGAGTAGTAAGGGCTAGAATTAATTTCTTCACAAATTCCTCCATATTTATTATTGGTATAGAAATCGAAGGTGGTACTGATGATGTGGAAGCATTGCACGTAAACTTTTTTCCCCAAAGTAACTGGCAGCTTTAGATCCAAGACCAAATAGTATATTCTTCTTTGTTCCTCCCACAGCTTCATAATACGTCTCCAATTGGTCAATTTAAGATTTATATTGTACTTTTTCTCATAGAATTTCTTCATACCTTTCCTGCAACAAGTGAAGTTATTAAAATAGAATCAAGTTCATGTCAACACAAAAGACAAATAAGAGATGTGTATCATATAGTTAGATGTAAGTTATGGACTTACATGTAGAAGTTGGGAACGCTCACCAACAAAAGATTTTCCATTATGATTATGTGTATGGACGTGCAAATGTAACTCACTTGGATTTGGATCTCGACCTATTTTAAGAGCCTATACAAATTTTTTAGGTATTTGGAATGTGACCAATCTACATTAGTAGTAAACCAAAAGAGAATCATGACACACCACAAAGTTTCTTTGCCCTATTCTAAGCAAAACAATATCGCCAAACATCTCGGCTTAGCCGCAAAACAAAGAGAAAAAATAAGAGAAACTAGCAGGAAATATAGCTGCAAAACAAAGTGGCATAGCAGTAGCTGCTTGCAGGAAAAATAGCAGCAACTGCTTACTAAAAAAATAGCATAAAACTAGCAGCAACTGCAATAACAGAAACCATTCAGCAGCAGCAATAATTTCCAGCAACAATTATAGTAACAAACAAGATATGGAATACAATAATGTCTTAATAATAGGTTAACACCTCTGATGATTGAGACAGATTCCCTCACTGTCAGCAAATTATTCATCGCGTTTGGGAGGTGACATGGACCATTGCGATGGAGATAAAGAAAATAAAGATTGTAATGGCTCATAACTTGGTTGAAGTGGCTCATACCAACAGAGAAGGAAACTTGTTGGCAGATTTTTTAGCTAACCATATTTTTTGATTTACAGGTACACATCTACTTACTTTATATTCCTTTCAGGCACTACCAAAGGTAGGCAAGGACATTTCTCATAATGGATAAAAAACAAAATTCCAAACATCATAGTAAAGAAATTACAAAATCAGAATGTTAACTTTAGACATGCAACATAATACAACACCTTTCAATAAAGATGACAAGAGGGATATTGCAATAAGGAATAATAGAGACTCAACTACATTATTTATTCTTTGGAGTTTCTGTATGACAAGGGAAAGGAAGAAATAAATAGGAACATCAAACTTGGAATCTGAACAACACAAGTAAAAAGTCAATTTCTTGTATGCTTGATACTGAAATACTTACAGTTCTCATTAGAGAATGTATATAGATTGGTTATTTTCTATAATTTATCTATGTTTCGATCTTTTAGCCCCCAAAAATAAAAAATAACATAGCTTTCATTATAGCTGCTTGCAAGAAACATAGCAAAATATTAGTAGCAGCTCCAATAACAGAAAATATTCAGCAGCAACAAAAATTTCCAGCAACAATTATTGTAACAAATAAGAATCAATGCAAACAAGCAACTTATTCTTATGGTTCTATTTAAAAATCAAAGCTTAACTAACTATAGCTCCTTCAGCCTTCAAAAAAAAAAACATAGTTGTCAACAATACTCGACAAGTGGTAAATACCAACAAGAAGACAATCATGTAACTCTTGACGTGAGCAAAATCTTGCTCTTATCATAAATAATTTAACATGGAATTCAACAAATCGAGGGTTGTTATTAAAAAGAGCATGAGTACTAAACTTGATTATCTAGATAAATACGAAATAGTCCAAAGATTTGTTTGTTTTTGAGAATTGTAAGGATGACATCCAAAGATTTTTCTTCCGATAATATCTTAAAGCATACAACATAAATTCAATAAATTTAAATCTTGTGAGAACGGAATGCACATGTTGATCATAGCAACAGCCAAAAAGGCATAGCAGCAGCCCAAACAAAGTAGCATCATGACCAGCTTCTTGCTATGCACTTTCGACACAACCGTAGCTACTACAATGGCAAAGAAATGACTAAAAATAATCAACTATTTCAAGGTACATAGAAGCCGACCATAGTATCACAAATAGGACCATAATAAAAAGAAAAAATTATCATATCAATAACTAAAATAGTATAGCACAAACCCAAACAAGGTAGCACCACGACCAGCTGTTTGCTATGTACTTTAGACACAACAATAGCTACTAAAACGACAAAGTAACGATTGAAAACTAATCATCTATTTCAAGGTACGTAGCAGCAGACTAGAGCATCACATATAATGCTAAAATAAAGAGGAAAAACTAGTATGTCAACAGCCAAAAGAGCATAGCAATAACCCAAACAAAGTAGCACCACACGACCAGCTGCTTGCTACACACTTTAGACACAGCCATAGCTACTAAAATGGAGAAAAAGTAATTGAAAACTAATTAACTATTTCAAGATACGTAGCAGCAGACAATTTTCATGAAATATATACTCATAAGTTTTTTTTGGTGCTCTTCAGCTGTGATAGAGCTACCTGTGTGTGTCCCAAAAGCTACTTCTTATCCACTACAATGATTCTTTGAATTTATCTCAGACTTCTTAATACAGTCATTACTTTGCCAATATTCCATCCACTTTTCCCACACATGGTCATTTACAAATTCTGGTTGAACTGTAGCTCAATGCTTCTTTATATTGGAAATAAAATCCTTGTAGCATAATGTAGCCTTCTTCATCTATTGTTCCTTCGCCACAACTTCACTAACGGAAGTATCCCAATAAAAACTCTTCTGAAGTTACATTTAAAGTAATATAATTAAGTGTTAGATGCAAACTCAAACAATTTCTATTGATTATGCTCTTAGAAAACATAACTTGAATTCTCCAAAATAACCATGTTTAACATCTTGTAAGACACCTTTCCAGTTAATTCCATTAGGATCAACATAACTTTAGAAAGACAATGTAATGGAACTGGAGTATTTGGAAGATGGTTCCAACCTGTACAATATCACATTCAACACCAATAAAACTACACAACATTTTTGTACAACAACAGTAAACACAAAAATAGCAAACATATAAGTAGTACGTACTAACCTGAAGAATTTAGAAAAATAAGGGTTCGGGCATTATTACAACTGGAATAACTTGAAGCAGATATATTTCTCTGACTAGATATTGCCTCAGCTAGTGTGTTGAATTAAGCATTCATATTTTGTCCTGTTGGGCTACTTTGTTTAGGTGAAATAGGAGATGTCTCAGGAATGACCGGTGTTTGATTGGGTGGCATGGTAGGAATGAAACTTGTATCATCTCGTTCAATCACTGGAGCTAGAATAAAAGGAATTTTTGCATGATTAGCAGGCTTACTTCTTCTTGTGGACTTGCCGGCAAAATACCCACCTCGGGTCATATCTAAAAAAAATAACGGTGTCATTAGATTAGCACTATTAAAAATCAAATTAAAATGATACGATATGAAAAATTAGCAAATTATTAAAAGGAAATTTTAAAAAATAAAATTATGATATGTTAGAGGAAAATTAGTAAAAATAAAATACAACAAAGCTTAAATAACACATTTTTTGAAGCACTTCGCACAGTCTATGTTTGTAACTAAAAACAAACTACAACAAAGCTAAAATAGCATATTTCATAGTTTGTTACTAAAACAAAATAAATCAAAGATAAACTAGCAGATATTTATCAAGCTCTATTCACTATCTATGTCTTCTTCAAACTCTTCCTTTTTATCCTCCTCCACAGTTTCCTCAGTTTCATATTCTTCTTCTGTAGTCCATCTTGAATTTCATGATGCTCTTCAATTAATCCATCATTAAGAGGTTCATTCATTTCAAGTACACCCCCATTTGGATCATTCAATAGAATATCTTTATCTACAGAAATAGACATATCTATCTCATGGACTTCAACTTTTTCAACTTGAAAAGGAACATTCAGTTCTGAAGTTATCACTACTTCCTCAACTGGTAATTCAATAACATTTTGAGGTTTAACCTTCAATACAGCTAGACAATATTCCTTGTCCTTCTTTTTCTTGGATAACATACATAATATACTTGCGTTGCTTGCATTGCAAGAATAAAAGGCTCATACTTTTTATACCGACGACAATGGTTAATTTTAACTAATTTGTACCGATCATGATTCTTAACACCAATATTTATTGTTGGGTCAAATCATTCATATTTGAATAACACAGTTTTCTTTAAAGGTGCTTCAAGGTATTCCACTTGTATGATCTCTTTTATCCGCCCATAATAATCCCAAAAATTTGGATCCGAGATACAAACTCCAAAGATCGTTGACCACAATTTCTTTATATCCTTACTACTATTTTCTGAAATTTAAAACTATTTCTCGCATATATTTCTGAGCTTCCATGGGATATAAAAGTATTATGGAATAATAAATTTAAGCAACCCTCTAGGCTGCATTAGGGCAGCTCGGTTCGGTTTTGAAGTTTATCGATTTGACATATTTATTATCGGTTTTTAATAAAGCTAAACCATTAAGATCCATTAAGATATCAGCTTATTGATTATCGGTTTATTGGTTATTGATTGTTATCGGTTCAGTTATCAGGTTAAACCATTAACGTTCAAATATTTTCCAAATATAATCAAATCATACAGAAGTATAAAAGTATAACTATGCCTTGCAAACAGCTACTGGTCTAGCACAAATAAAATAGAAAAATTCAACCAAAGTAACAGTCACATATTTGAAAATTAAGTTCAAAGTTTAAATATAGTAATAATACTAATTACTAATCAAGTCACTACTACGCCCGTAATACTCCTTTAGTAAATTATATTGCACTTTCCTCCTTATTTATCTTCTGACCAAACACATTTTTCATATTTTTCAGACTTTTTGTGACTTTCTTAAGAGTACCCAAATCTTCCTTGCATACAATAATCAGATCATCTGCAAATGCAAGATGATTTATTCTTGGAATCCCTCTAGGTATTCAAAAAATTTTAAAAAAAAATTTCAACCAAAAAGATTTTAAATCCTTTGGCATCACCTTTGTAGCTAGTATAAATAGTGTAGTAGATAATGGATTTCCTTTTTTTAAACCTCTTTATTATCTAAAGAAGCATTTAGGCTGACAATTTGAATGAATTAACTACCAATTATTACTTACTAACCTGTAAACCAAGTCAATAAAGGTTTCTCCAAAAACCCATTTTTCTTATCACCTTTGTCAAAATATCCACTCCACCCTCTCATATGTTTTCATCACATCTAATTTAATAACTATGTTAGGATGCTTTACCTCTTTTCCTTAGCTCAAAATAAATTTCTTGGACCACATATTCTTTTTTTTGCTTCACCTTGATCAACTAATATTTTTCCTCAGATATAATTTCTAGCAATAAACTATTGATTCTTTCATGAATGATTCTAGAAAAATTCTTATTAACAAAATTACTTAATTATATTTGTGACATATCTAAGAAGGTGTTTACTAACAATATTTTTGGCAACATCACTAACTTAGTATGAGTAACGAATCTTGACAACTCAAAACCACAAAATAAAGTAACTACAATATTATATACATCTTCTCCAATTATGTCCCATGCATCTTGGTGGAAAGCCCCTATCATTTCATCTGGTCCTCTAGTTCTATTTCTAATTATCTCAGTGAGTGTTACCTCAACCTTTTGTAAGTTAGTAATTTTTGTTAACTCTTTATATTGCTATGTACATACCATTGATTGAACCTCCCGTAGAAATGAAAACTTCACATTCATGTTCTTTTGAAAACTATTTCTAGAAGAAATTAACAACAACTTTGGATATAATATTATCATATTCTAGCCAACTTTTCTCATCATTCTAAATTTTATTCACCTTTAATCTGCTTCTTCTTCCTCTAACAATAGTATAAAAATATAGTATTTTTTCTCCATCTTTAAACCATTCTAAGCCAGTTTTTTGCATGCCATACTATTCTTCTCTTCCTAGCTGAAGATTTAGTTCTGTCTGTGCCATTAACATCTTTGGTTTATATATACCTTAAGGATCATTCCCAAACTATATCTCCATAACTTTTATAACCTCCTCCAATAATGTAATTTCTTGAAAAATATTACTAAACTTATCCTTAATCCATTGAGTTAAGGTAGATTTAGTATTATTATCCTCTTGATGGAACATGATGAAGGGGTTTTCTTAAACGTTAGTCTTCTAATTATGTGTTATAGTCTCATAACATTATTCTTACTTTCGGAAGAAATAAAGAAACCTGAAATCTTTGATGATTTACTCATTTAAAGTACTAAAATATAGAAAAAAGAGAGTATGATCTGATCCATTTCTCTTTAAATGTTCAACATCTAATATTGAAAATAAGTTTTGTGACTTGTCATTCCAAAAAACTCTTTATAGGATTTTGAATATACAATCTTTGTCCACGCTCCTATTGAACCATGTGCTCAGTTTGATTAAATCTTGGATCTTATAGATTATATATATTGATTCAATGCTTGAAATCATTAGATTCTACAATAGTATTAAGGAAACCCCTAATTTGTATTAATCATAGATGAACACAATGAAATTTCCTCCTAATATCCATGGATCCTACATAGAATGAGCTATATCATTGAATGATTCTCAAAAAGAAATTCTTTCATGTTGATTATTCTTTGCATAGACTAAAGTGACCATTATTGCAAATCTTGCTTCCTGATTCTCCAACATCAAAGTCATCTACTGATCTTCATCGCAAATCATTGTGAAAGATACAATAGAATCCTTGAAAGTCCAAATTATTCAATATGTATTTTCCATTGCATGTTGTGTCCCTAATCTTATTTTGTATTTCACTATACAATGCCTGTCTTGAAATGGTTCCATAATTCCTATAAAATAAAAATAATGTTTTATTTAAAGATTTATCAATCAGGTGAATGTTTTTTGTGAATTCACTAAACTTTTATTCCAAATCAAGGCATTCATCCTAATTTATTTTTTGATAAAATCCTTGTCTACATTGTAGGAGCACCTGTATTTTTTACTTTCTTATACTTCTTACCCTTTGTTGTTTTCATTATGTCAATCTGATAAGGTGGAAAATTCCCTTCTATTACTACTTTATCTATATTATTCTCCAAATCCTCTTCATCAAGATCATCTTTATTCTTATTACAGAATTCAAGTTGATTTCCAACTTGTATAGCTAATAGGATCACCCCTTCTATCACCTTTACAATTTCCTCATTGTTGACTCGATTTCCTAATACTAGCTCTTTTAATTCTTCTTCCTTCTTACCTGCATTATGTTTTGAATGAATTTCTTCAGATTATGTTTCACTATGACTAACCGATAAACTCTCCTCTTAAATTATTTATGTTTTACTCTTAACCCATTGTTCATCAGATGTTTTACTTGTTGAGTCTACTCTAGATAAACTATTACTGAATATACTATTAATCTATTCTTTAGTATTTTTCTTGTGTTTCTACTTCTGTTGATCTTCATTTAGGTTTTTTCCTGCTTGCTCAACCAGTACCGCATCATCTACATCTAGAGTTACAATGTCGTTAGATACTGGTTAATCTTATGCATTTTTCTCATCAATCTCTCCTAAAATAAGACAATATTTATCCTTTTCAAATTTGTTTCTCCTTGTAAGCCATTGATATTTGTTAAAATTTCTTCCTATAAATATGTTGTTATTTTCTCCTCCTTTTAGATCCACATGACCCCTTCTAATTGTGTATCATCCACTTCTTTTTTTTCTTCCCTCTTAGCTTCATATAATTCAAGATAAATATTCCAACGGCTGCTTTTATCACGTCCTTGTAAATAATATTTCATTGAATATTTTGGTATATAATCATAATGAATTTGTATCCATTAGATTTAGTTTCACTAGGCACATCATTTTCTTAATTAATTCTTACCCGTTGGGACAACTTAGCAATCAAATCTACCTCTACATTAATATTAACACAACTATATTTGGTGTGATTTCTAGGTTTTATATCCACTATTAATGGTTTCCCTACTGCTAAAGAATTTGAAAAAAATTCTTCTTTTGAAAAGAATATTGGAGAAAGATCTAACATAGATATCCATGCTACCCCAATAGTAGTTTCCACATCTAGTTCAAATAATTGATCCCGCTTTAGTTTTCTTATGTTCCAGTACATCTCCTTATCTTTTAAATAATATTAAGCAACTGATTGTAGATTCATATAATCCTCTAGATATTCCAATCTAACAAGTATATGCCTTATATCTAGTACTCCTATAGTCCTTTCACCTTTGATGCCACATTGACTTGGGACCAATCTTCTTAACTCCTCAACATTTTATTTAATATAAAAGAGTTTCCCAATTAGAGCATATTGTAAATTCTCTTGAATAATTAGACTTCTAATTTTTGATCATATCCATGTTACACTAGAATCCCTTTGCAATAAAACTACAGGTCTTGGTGGAACCCTAGGTATGTTATTGTGAATAGTCTTAGGGTTTAACTTCTTTGTGTAATTAATTGTATTAGCATCAGTATGTGGATTAATATTTAGTATCTCCTCATTTATGTTATTCTTGTCATCTGGTGAGATAGACTAACCTAAGGTGGTGTCTATAGCGACCAAAGTCTTCTGAGATATAGATTTTAGGATTAGGGTTTAAGACAATAGAGAGACTAAGCTTTGGAAAACCATTTCCCTCTATGAAGTCTCTGTTTACGCCTTGTATTTCTTATATCCTTCTACCACTTATGTGTCAGTCCTTCTCTACCATTTGTGTGTACCTGTAAAGTAAGAGACTAAGTTACTAGATCAAGTATATTCTTACCTGGATGCCAAAAATAATTTTTGTATCAAAAATATGAGATATTCAAGTAATTTAGCAAATTTATTTTACTCCATCAAACATAAATGATTCTTTTGAAATAAACCTCTAGTTTGTTAAATGATGAATTATTAGAGATTTTTATATTATGTTTTGAACACTATCATGAAATAACTATCTTTAACTTCTTTTCACCCCTTTATTGGAGTGGAATTTATCATTCAAAAGATTGCTCTTCTTTGAAGCACTAGTTTGTTGGGCATGTAAGGATTAAAAAAGAAACTTTGATTTGTGCCTAGTTCCAGGATGTCAACTTTTGATTTTAATTCAACACTAATTTTAATTGATACAAAAGCTTGACATATTTACCAATCGGATGCCATCTATTTACATAGTGCACATTTTGTAAACTTCATGAGACATTATTTTGCCAGTCATTCAATTTAAAAAGGAGACTTCCCTCAAATAAGAAATGAGTGAGAGAAAAAAAATTATTCATCCATTCATATTCCTTCAGCAACCACCATCAATGAACACATTTAGTTGCATTCTGCTAGTCCTTTCTCCTTAGAAGTTCGTATGTTCTATTTAAGAAACCATTTCAACTTCGATTGTAATTAGAGAGGACAAATGATGAATTAGATTTTTGTTTATTCCAACCTAGCAACACGACCTTTTTAGATTTGAGACTAGGTACCTTAGTTTGTGCCTTTAAATACTTTCATTTGTAATATTTTTTATTATCATTATTTGTTGATGCACTTCTACTCTTCCATAGGACATTTAATCCATGATACACAGGGAGACAAATTAACGAATCTAAAGCCCTCATTTTACAAAAGTTATTACAAGTATTCTTCATTTTTTTAACATGTTTAGACAACCTTGACTTCCATTATTAGCGAGTCTCTGATTTATTAAGATATATATTATCTTGTGAGGTAGTTGTCCCTTTAAGATATTTCTCCAGGTCTGCCATTAGCCTGACCATGTCTCTTCAAAATATATGCTTCTCCCTAGAGAAGATAAGAGATTCTTTAGGCTCTACTTAATACCTACTTAATTTTAGATAGAGAATGGGTACTTTCAACTTTTTTTTGATATCAATATTAGTTACGTGTTCCTGATTTATATGTACAGGAAAAAATTGTGTCATACTTATTTTTTCTAAGATCACTAAGGATATTTATCAATAAATCAGCTAGACATCGTAATTTTTTAGTGAATAATTATTAAAATCTCCTTTGATATCCATAAGCATTACCTATTTATAATTTTTAATATACAATTTAGTGACAAGTCTTAGTTCTTTTTTACTGTCTTCTTAGATAGAGATACGCACTACACCTTATTCTTTAACTGGGTTAATTGAGGAGTCTCCCCATGCATCTATTGTTGACTTCATCACTTTGCTTGTTATTTTTACTTTGTACTAACAAGAGAACTGGTTTGAGGAGTCTTCTTAATATTTTTCATATATTGGACAACAATAAATATCATTTTCTTAAACTGAGTACTTTTTGATCATGGTTTCCAGCTAAACATTTACCACGATTTTGATAAGCACTCCAAACATGCTTGTTTGAATTCTAATCATTGGATCATCTCAAACCTTTTAGCATAAATTTTTGTAATATATTGACTGTGTAGGTTATATCAGCTTCGTCTTTTGTAAAGTTACTATGCACTATTCTGTGAGTTTAACAGTTTTTCCTAACTAGATACTTTGACTCATGGATAGACATTAGTATTTCCTATTTTTTTTTACAATTTTAAAAAATAAGAGCTTAATTTATTCTTTGGGACAAATTCCATCCACAATAATTTTTTTAGCTTTGAAGTTTTTCTCAACTATCTCTCTATCGATATCAGTATATTTCTTCAAAATTATATGAGTTGTTATGGTAATACCTCTTGCTCTTGGTATCTTCATTGGGATGATGGGACCATTACATATAATGTCCTACAACTTACAATCCATATATATTACTATGATTATTATCTTCTACTCTTGTCACGACCCAAACCGGGGCCTGACTATGATGGATATCTCAATTCCACTGATATGTTGCTAATTTTTGCTAAATTGGTAGCTAATTTTTGCATATTAAAATAAATTTTTTGTATATAGATAGTGTTGCTAGGTATGGTAGTATAGTATTTTGATACTGACTTGTATTTGGAATTTGATTTTAAATAGGTTGCAGTGGAACAATATAAAATATTCCATTGGTACTTGATTGGCAATAATTAGTTCCATAGTGGATTTGGAAGAAATCTGATTTATGCACTTTATGGGATACTCTCGAAAATGGCTATAGATATATGTGTTTTATGGTGGGATCATAGATGGTTATTTTCCTTTATCTATTAGAAGCGTGTTCATCGTGGATACTATCTCTCTAAAATCTTACATTTGTTTATGTAAATAAAAAATTTATAGGATAAAACATGTAACAAATTCTTCAAATTTGGCATGGTTTCCCTGATCTGAGGATTGAGGATTTTGTAGAGTTATGGTTGTCCCCATTGTCTCTTATTTTGATGCCATACTGATCATATTTTCTTTTCTCTTCCTCTATTTCATGGAGGAATATGATGCAGGTAGCTTGATTTTATAACATATGCCCATTTACGTACAAACGTAAATAATCGTCCACCTTTATTAATTGAAAAAAACTAAAAAGGTAAAAAGTTAGATCCTGTTAGGGATAGAAAATAAAAGATTAGTGATAGAAGTAAACACATCACTTTCTTGCATTCCAGGCAATTTGATCCATGGGTGCGTACTGACTCAAAGAATTTCAATGGATGGAACTTTGTATTTTGATTTTAGATATGTGTATTTTATCAGGAAGGTTGACTTTGTAGAACCTTTATCTCAACACCTTTATGAATCTTTTTTAAAATGGGGAAAATAGAGTTTTTATATGATAGGGTGATGTGTTGTAGTTTTACGATAAATTCAATACTAAAAATATGATAATTTTTGAGATCTTCAGTATGTTTATGTAGATATGATATGTTTTTGGTATTTCTCCAGGGAAACAAGTTTCAAAAGCAAAGTCAAAGAAAAGAATATAAAATTGACAAACTATAGCCTCGTGGAAGTTGTTCACCATTTATAGAACCTTCCACGAGGAGTCATATATAATAATGAAACTATACTATAGTTTTTCAAATTGGTACGATTATAATGAAGTCTTCCTTAACCCGTGAGCTAATCTACAAACTATGCTGAGAGGTCATGGAAAGAGAAAAAAAGATTGTCAAATTGAAACTTTAGACAACCAAGCAAGTCCACAAATCATACAATAGTTCACGGTCCATAAATGCATTTGTGGAAAAATTAAGGAACCTAAGTGAAAAAGTCAAATCCATGAGCAATGGATTGAAGATCATGAGTCCTAGATACGGACTCAAAAATCATGAAAACCTACCTACATTTTATTCCTAGTTTTTTAAGGATAGATTTTGTATTGTGTTTAAATAACTTTTCATCTTTTTGTTTCATAGTTTATGCATTTTTAACCATAGTAATGCATTACATTGTTTTGTTCATTAGTTTTGGAGAATATATAAGGTGATGGTTTTGATTCTAACGTGGAAAATTATTTAAGTGATCAAGTGGTAGGTTTATGGGCTAATTCCTTAGGGTTTAATCAAGAACCTTGTTTCTAGGTTCAAAAGAACAAAGGTAGGAACCATTACAAATAAATTAACAATGATCCATTTTGTTATAGAGATTGGAGTAGAGATATAAACAAAATGGTGATCAGAAGAAGTACAATGTGTATAAAAATTATAAAAGTAGTTTGTATGTTTCTCCATGTGGTACAAAGTTTATCCGAGCAATTCTATGTTGGAATACATGATACCCAAGGTGATGATAAGTGTAGAATCTACTAATCACAATATAAGGAAATTCATATAGATATTATTGGATGAACCATAATATTGAATTGAATTCTACCTTGATCAAGAACATTGAGCAACAATTGAGCCGAAAGACTGCATCTCAAAATCAATGTCAAAAAGGCACACTTCCTTGAAATATAATTTAGAATCCAAAAAACAATTGTCATTACATAGTTGTAATTATTAGGACTTGTATGATGACTACTGATCATCCCATACCAATAATTGTAAAAGATAAAATTGAGTAAGATATAATTGATGTCAAAATGGTTGTTAGATTTAATGAATAAATTCGTTATAAGAATTTGACTAAAAGGTATTATCCAATAGCTAAAAGAGAAACCAATGCTAGAAAAGGATAGGATAAAGAGGAATTTTAGTTTTTTACTCTTATTCCATAACCTCTTTAATCATTCCCACAGTGATTTAAGGAAACAAAAAAGGGGAAATATGTCATGTTTACTTTGATATTGATGAATTTTTCTATTAGAATTTCTTTGGTTGAAGAACATAAGAAAATTCCTAGTTATGCTAAGATCATGTTAATAATAAAAGGACTATGAGTTTAAAAAATGGGACATATAGAGTTTAAAAAATGGGACATATACCATAAAGTTAAATCATACTGGTCTCTTATGAATATAAGGGAAGATATAGAGTGTTAGACATTCCATAAACCATAGGAGCCCTAAATTATGCAAGGACTTTTTATGATTGTTCTGCTAGTATTAGTCTTATTTCGCCAAGAAGTGTTTAGGTAGTTGGGCGTAGGAGAACCTAGAGCAACAACAATGTGCCTTCTTAGCACAAATAGCATGGTAAATATTCATGTGTGAATTTTATTGATGTTCTAACGAATGTTGAGGCATCCATTTTAAGGTAATTTATATATTTTTTATTATGAGGTAAATTTTAAGGTTTCCATTATCTTATCATGACCATTTCTACCACAGAATGAGCATTACTTGACAAGGAAACATGAAAATTTAAATTCCAATCAAGTTGCTATGATGTCCAAGCGTTGACTTCTAAAAATTATGAGTTTATAACTCACTATCATGGGAAAGACACACCTTATGAGTTGTAGGGTGTCATGATGGGTCATAGGACCCAAATCATAGGGTTTCCAGTGACTTTTGACTTATTTGATGCCTTGATGATGACTTGAGATATTTATGAAGATTTAAAATTAAGGGAGTTTTGGACATTTATCTTTTCCCTAAATGTAACACACGTCTTTAAAACTTCATTGGGACCCATTCCTATCTATAACACACATAAATATTTTCTATCATCTTATAAATCTCTCAATGCAGAGTATTATGTATTTCTCAACATTTATTATACAAAGCTTCCAAGGGCAAATTACCTCTAAAATTATGACCCTTTTAGGAATGTAACCCTTTCCTCAAAACTTTTTTTTTATTAAAAGCATGTGCTTAAGATGTTACTCGTGATATTTTGTTTTTATTTTTTATATGGATTGAGGGTTTTGAATGGTTATTTTTATGTGATCTTTCATGTTTATATATGCAATGTTTATTTTTTAAATGATGGTTTTTAAACCAATTTTATTCATAGGTGTGTGAATTGAATGGGAATGTGGTATTCCCCATATTTGATGATTTAATGATTTGAAGTTTTCATTAACCTCAGCCTAAATCTTATAAAAATTACTTTGAACATGAGAATGTGCTTATCGAAAAGTATTATGAAACATTGCATGGTATAAAAGAGAAATAGAATCTGAATTAACTTTTAAAGTGGGCTCGATGGCAATGAATTGAATTTTAATTTAAATATTTGAGTCCAATTGGCTGAGATGTTAGAGTCTCACTTGGCTAAATAATTGGTTCCTACATGGGACTTTGGATTCCTGTTGGGTAGTTGGGTTAGAGTCCCTCTTAGCCACATTAATTAGTTCATAAGAGGAAATTTGGAGTCTCATTGTGTAATTGGGTAAGAGACTTATTGGATAATTTATTAATTTTACAAAGTTGCATGTTCTTGCAAGCTATAGTCGATATGAAGATATAACTTGGTAATGCCTTAATAAGTAACTCTTTGATTGATGATTGGGAATAAGTGAAAAGTAATTTAATTGAGATTTAATGAGGGTTGTGTAGATATGTAATGAAAGTGGAGGTCCACCGCATTATATAAATGAGTGCTTAAGTCACTCTTGATGTATAAAGGTTTGAGTCCTCCGTAGTACATATGCATATGTGATTATTCTCTAGTTTGTGGGACCATACACAATGGAGACCTTTTAACTAGGGGAAAGCTGTACCGATATAGACTTTAGGTGCCTTATTATGATAGTTATTTTACATAGTCTAGGTTAATGATTTTAAATAGAATGCTAAGACTTCTACCATATCCCAAAATTTGATATGTATATATATGTATATATGTGTGATCATATGCATTTAATTTGGATGAGTTTTGAATTATTGATCATGGCATTATTGTTTCCCTTACCACTGAGTTAGAAACTAGTGCTCAACCCATTAACTATTTCTAGATGCTATATCCCCATGCGATACAGGGTTCAAACACAATCCAACATTTTTATGTAGTGTTATGTCAATTGGTTTGATTCGTCAATCATTTATGATGTGGTGGTGAGCTTCTATTCCCTGAAAGAATTTATCATTCCATTTCCTATACATGCATTAGAACTAAAGACATCACATTAACATTTTTATTTTCATTGTTAGAGTCGAGCGCATGTCCTGGCATCGGTTGTCTTAATGGGATTGAGTCATTGTGTATTACTACAGATAGTTTTGGTTGTTGAATTTCATAAACTTTCGACTCACTATTTAATCTATCTTTTTATATTTTTGGAACTCATGTACTGTCATGTGTGTGTGTTCTGCATGGTTAGGCAAATTGAGTGGTCGTTGGTCCTTGGCGACTCTACATGCCTATCATGACTAGGACCTAGATTAGGTTATGAC
Organism: Capsicum chinense; assembly: GCA_026120095.1. Lineage (NCBI taxonomy): Eukaryota > Viridiplantae > Streptophyta > Magnoliopsida > Solanales > Solanaceae > Capsicum > Capsicum chinense. Next base: position 171,696,401 of record JAPEIP010000005.1, on the reverse strand, counting down.
AAAAATTTGATTTGAACCTATATTGGTTTCATTAGGTGTCCACTAAGCAATGTCAAAAAGAGTCTCTTTTATGGGTGTGTAGCACGCCACACTCATAAGGTAGAGGATTCAATGCATTTATGGATGTTTTATTTTTTTGGGATCTAATTTGGATTGTAGAGTCTAATGTCTTTATTCACCTCTAATGTCCATTTGTTTGCATTTTAGATCATGTCTCCCCAAAAATTAGATGCATGTGGAAACCTTTCTATCCCATCTCGGGACATTATCGAAGAAGCTTATTCTACTTTTGAAGTAATGACCCAGTCTAGGGCCTATGCTCCTGATTTCTCTCATGGGGTTCCACTAGTTCCCACTGATCCTTTTTTGATTGATGCTACTTATGCTCAGTCACCTATAGGGGATATTTTTAATGCAAAATTTTGTTGCTCTATTTATTTGTTGACCTAGTTGGTCGCCTGTCAGTCTCTCCAGTCTTAGAATGAGGGTGTTGTTGCTTTGTTTATTAAAGCCACTAGGGTTATCCAGTTCATGAGGATTAACCGTCATATTTTCACTAGATATATGGTTTATGAGAATCCTCAAGGGTTCATATATGAGATAGAGAATATTTTCCATGCAATCCATACTTCTGACTTTGAGGATATGGATTTTTTTGCATATCATTAAAGGGATATAAAATATCAGGGGTTTTAAGAGTGGGATAAGTTGAGAAGTGGTGATGCTAAGATAGCATTGTGAGATGACTTTTCTAGTGCACTTCTTAACCATTTCATTTCTTTGGATTTAAGAAAGCAAATACTGAGGAGTTTATGAATTTGAGGCAAGGCAGGATGACTGTTAAGAAGTATGCCTTGAAGTTTCATCAGTTATCTTATTTTGCATATATTTAGTGTATTCCATGAGAACAACAATAAGGAAGTTTGCTTCAGAGTTTTCCCATGACATAGAGTTGAATACAAGGAGGCCTTATTGAATAATGTCATAGATATTTCTAGGTTAATGGTGTACATACAATAATTGGAGGATGAGAAGAAAAAGTAGGCTAAAATTGGGTAAAGTAAAAGTAAGAAGTTTGGTACATGGAACAGGGTGGAGGTTGGAAAAGTAATGGTTGTAATAATCAATAGTTGTCTAGAAAGAAATGGAGAAATTATGGTTCATATTCTACGACTAGTGCTCCATATGCTAAGACATCTAGTGATTGTCATTCCTAAAACCATGATAGTCCTAGGGCACAGGGCTCCTAGTCCAAGCTAGTAGGGATCAGTCAACCCCTTTTTATCTCTCTTATTGTCAGTGTGGGTAGGTGCATCATGCAGTTTTTCAGAAGAAGAGGAATAAGAGATGTAAGTATGGTAAGTTATACCAGGTACAATGGGATTATCCATCATTCTAGGTAGTTATCAGGGATAATAAGGTTCCTGTTGCCATATCATTATATTTTTCACCAAAGATTACTACTTCTGGCTCTAACAATGTCAGAATCGCCTTTATGCACTTACCACTCACAAGGAATTAGATGCATCTCTAAATATTTTCACTGGTATGTTACAAATCTTTTCCTATGATGTGTATTTTCTACTTGATATAGTTTTTACTCTTTCTTATGTCATCCTATTTATGGCTGTTCTTCAAATTTGGTATTAAGAGTATTTTGGACCCCTTTTCTATGTCTACCCCAGTAGGTGATTTAGTGGTTCCTAGAAGAGTTTACATAGGTTGTGTGGTATTTATCTATGGTTGGGAAACCTTGGTAGACATGATAGAATTTGATATGGTATATTTTGGCATTATCGTAGGATAGATTGGCTCCATTGATGTTATACCTCTCTAGATTGTTCAACCTAAAGGGTCAGTTTCCAATTACCAAATGAGTCAATGATTTAGTTCAAAGGTAGTTCCCCAGTGTCTATCGGAAGGCATATTTTGTATCTAAGAGCCTAAGGGTTTATCTAAAACGGGTGTTTATACAATATAGTGCATGTGAAAGAATCTAGTTTGGAAGGTCCTTTGTTGTAATATGTACCATTGGTTTGTGAGTTTCCTTATATATTCACTAATGATCTTCCTGGTGTTCATCCTAATAGGGAAATTAATTTTGGGATTGATCTTTTTTCGACACTTATCCTATCTCTATCCCTCTAATAAAATGGTTGCAGCTGATTTGAAAAAACTTAAGAAGCTATCGAAAGATCTTCTCGATAAGGGTTTTATACTTCCTAGTGTTTCCCTGTAGGGTGATCTAGTGCTCTTTGTGCATAAGAAGGATAGGTCCTTTCGATTTTAATAGACTACCACCAGTTGTATAAGTAATAAGGATGAATAAATATCCTCTTTCTTAGATTAAGGATTTGTTTGTCCAGCTTCAGGGTACTAAGTGTTTCTCTAAGATGGATCTTCAATTGGGTTATCATCAGTTGAAGATTAGGGAGGTGACATCCCTAAGAATTCTTTTCGAACACTTATGGCAATTATAAATTCTTTGTCATGTCTCTCAGTTTGACTAATGTCCCAATGAAATGGATCTTATGAATTGAGTTTTCCATCAGTTTTGGGACTTATTTTTCATTGTGTTTATTGATGACATCTTTGTGTATTAAAAGAGTAGGGAATATTATGTTGATCATATCCTAGTAGCATTATAGACCCTAACAAAACAACGAATGTATGCTAAATTATCTAAGTATGAGTATTTCCTGAATGTTTTGACCTATTTAGGTCATGTTGTGTCTAGTGAGAGGATCATGGTCAATCAACAAAATATTAAGGCAGTTAAGAAGTGGTTTAGACCTTAAGTCCAATTGATATTTGGAGCTTCTTAGGTTTAGCCGGATATTATAGAGGGTTTATGCAAAGTTTTTCTTTTATTGCAGCCTTACTGACTAAGTGGACAAAGAAAAAGGTAAAGTTTTTGTGGTCGGATTCTAGTAAGGGTAGTTTTGAGAAGTTAAAGAATTAGATGACTTCAAATCTAGTTTTTACTTTGGCCAAGGATACAAAGAATTTTTTTTTGTTGTGATGCATCTTATGTGGGACGGGGATGTGTGCTAATGCAGCATGGTAAAGTCGTGGCTGACACTTCTCAATAACTGAAAGTTCATAAGAAGAATTACCCAACACATGACTTAGAATTATAAGCTAGTCATTTCTTTTAAGATTTAGCACCATTATTTGTATGTTGTTCATGTGGACATCTATTCATATCATAAATCTTGCAATTTATATTTACCTAGAATGAGCTGAATGTCAGGCAAAGTAGGTGGCTTCAGTTGCTCGAAGACTGACATGAGTCTCCATTATCATTCATGTAAAGCTAAGTAGTTGTTGATGCTCTTAACATGTAATTTATGGGAAGATTATCTCAAATAGATAGGGAGATACGAGGATACGTGACGGATATTGACCGATTGTTTAATCTTGGTATTCGTCTCTTAGACACTAAGGATGGAGCTGTGATAGTACGATAGATGGTAAAGTCATTTTTTCGTGCTGAGGTGAAAGAGTAGGTTTTGGATCCCATCTTTATACGGATTAAGGGTGAAATGGGCCAGCTGAAAGTGATGGTTTTATAGATAGGTAGTGATGGTATCTTAAGATACTAAGGTAGGTTTTGTTTTACTGATGTTGATGGGATGCAATAGAGGATTTTGGTTGAGGCTTATGAGTTGAGGTACACTATTTTTCCTCTATCAAAAAAGATGTACAATGATTTGAAAGAGATGTATTAGTGGAATAACATGTAGAGAGATATAGAAATTTTTTTTGCAAAGTGGATTGCTTGTCAAGAAGAGAAGGTGGAGCACTTGAGGCTTGGTGGTTTATATCAAGAGATTGTGTTGCCCGTGTGGAAATATGAGGTGATTATTATGGATTTTTTTATGTTTATTCAGTGGTCATACAATCATCTTGATTCCATCTAGATTATTGTGGATAGGATAACCAATTCCACTTATTTCCTATTAACAAAGACAACTATTCGACAAAACATTATGCTATGTTTTTCATCCAGGAGGCAGTAAAGTTACATGATGCTCTATTTTGAAGAATATATAATTTGGGTACTCAATTTTCATTAGATTTATGGCATTCTTTCTAGCGAGTATTTGGAACTAAGGTTAACCTTATCATCAAATTCCACCATCAGATAGATGGACAAATGGAGAAGACCATTTAGAATTACACGGATATGCTAAGGTATTATGTGCTTGACTTTGGTGGTAGTTCGGTGGATCATTTGTCCCTCATAGAGTTTACATAAAATAGCTATCATGCTTAAATTGGGATGGATCCTTTCGATGCTCTTTTGGGTAGAAGGTGTAGGTCTCCTATTTTGGTGGTTTTAGTTTGGTAAGAATAGACTCTATGGTGCTGACCTTGTTCTCCAAGTTATGGAGAAGGTGAAGGTGGTTTGGGATATGCTTAAGACTGCCTAAAGTTGTAATGGTCCTATACAAATATAAGGTGAAGGGACTTGGATTTTCATGTGGATGATTTGGTATTCTTTAAGGCATCTCCCATGAAAATAGTGATGTAGTTCAAAAGGAGGGGAAAAGTCAACCCTCGTTATGTTTGTCCATATTGTATTTTGAGTCATATGATCTTTCATGTTTTGATATTAAAGAAATGTGTTAGTTATCCTTCCGTAGTAGTTCCTTTGGAGATTGTTAGCATTTTAGATTCCTTGTCTTATAAAGAATTCCCAATTGAGATTGTAGAAAAGCAAGACTGGCATTTCAAAACTAAGGATACGTCTTCTTTGAAGATTCTATGAAGGAATCATAAGCTTGGAGAAGCTACTTGTGAAAGACAACGAACATGTGAAGTCCAATTACTCATTCTTATTTCCTGCCTTTGCTAATCTTACTTGAGGTATTTTT
>JAPEIP010000005.1:171621315-171674449 GCA_026120095.1 Capsicum chinense | reverse complement strand
GATGGCGCATATGAATAGACTATAGGAAGTTTAATGAGTTAACTCAAGTAGATCACTTATTGATATCATTCATAGATCAGATATCAGACAATCCTATCGGTAGAGGATGGTATTTTCTCTTTGATGGTTATTAAGGATATAGTTATATTTAAATATTTCTTTAATACCATGAGAAGAGCACTTTCACTTTTTGATATAGACATTTGTATTCAAGTGGACGCCTTTAAGATTGTGTAATGCGTCGATGATCGTTTACTACTGTATGATGTCTACATTAACTGTATGGTGCAAGACTGATGCGATTCATGCTACAAGAGCAAGAATCTAGCAATGAAAAGTTAAATATAAAGGAAATATTGATAAGAGTAGAAAGATAGAAAAAAAGAAGAGAAAAAGCTAAGAACTGAAGAGAATATCAAACGCAAAAACTGCTAATTAGGTTATCAACAAGTACCAATCTCTTATGTTGAGTGCATGAAATTGAAATGTCACTATAATTGCCGACATGAGGGGTTAGTCAAAGCGACCATATATGATAATCATAAGGTACATGAGACTTCTCCAAGTACACCATACATATGTATCATAGAGAGCAAAGGGTACTTTGGAATGCCCTACTCTTATTGTATATCCTGTTTGTGTGGCTACATGCACTGAGGCCCATACAAGGGGTTACATTGGACCCATATACCACATGGGTGGTTTTAAGATAGTTAAGCTACACACACCAAGGTTAATAGTTTTAAATGCATGCTAAACCCAATTCACTTTTCCGGCATGGTTATGTATATATGTATGGTTTGAATTCATATGGTTGGTTTACAAGGTTTTACTGGATGGCATTACTTTATCCTTATCCTCAGTTCATGCTAGAGCTTACGTACTAACCTGTCTTCATACGGTTGTATCCCTACGATATGTAGGAACTGGCTGTTTAACTACTCTTGCATAGTAATCAAACATTGGGATCAGCTTTTGGATTGAAGTGTTGAGCTTCCATATTCCTAAAGGCTCCATTTCATGTTATAAACATTTTTATATAGTTTAGTTATTTTTAAGATATTTGTTAGGAATATGGTTTGGGGCAGTCCAGACCGGATATTGGTTTTCTTTTGGTTAAAGGGTCTTATGGAACTATTATAGGTTTGTATGGGTATGATCGGTATTGGTGTCATCCTTAGTATTGGCATTAGTATTTGGACCGATAACATTGGACTAAATTTCTCATTGTTCCATCCTTTTTTATTTTTGAATTATATAATTATATTGGAACTCATATGGTTATGGATCTAGATTATGGTTTTGTTTTGTTATTATTATTGGTTGTTATTAGACGATTTGACTTGTTTAGGTGGTCACGGTCATAGACCTATCCCAGTGTATTGGATTGCATAATAATGCTACTCTTTTATATGTTCAAAATTCATCCAACTCAGGATATGTGTAGGTTGGTTGGATTGGGTAAGGGGGGTGGTCTCTAGTCCTTGTTGGACTTAGGATGCCCATTAAGAAAAGGCCTTGTTTTGAGTAGTGCCAAGTTTGTATTAGAGCTTTAGGTTCATGGTTCCATAAAGATTTATCTAGTACTCCTGCGTATTTAGCACTTTTCAAGCAATAGATAATAATTTAACATCATTAGAGAAAATAGAGTAACCGTAAAGTATGTTGAAAATGAACTTAACCTGGGTTGTGTTCAAGGAAAAGTATCTCTGCTAATGCAGCAGCTGTAGCCTTACTAGGATAACCAGCCAACAAAATTCCTCTTATTTTTTGTTGACCTTTGAAAAAGATGAATCCGCTGGACCTCCATATATCAAAACTAGTATAACAGGTTACATTAACTATAATATGTACTTCTTTTGTCGTCAATACAATTTAATTTTTTCAATTGTATTTGATAATGTTTTTGGAAGAATGTTCGTTGATTCAATCATATAGTTACTTCGTCAATTTCAAAATTATGTACAACAACGTCTCTTTATATGGCCTATAGTACACCAATCTTCGTATCACATTTAGAAACTTGTGCTCATGTTGTGGGGTTATTTCATTTAATTTTATGAGGTGAGCTTGACAAAGTACGTTACTAGGGGCGCATAATTAGTTCCTATTGATATCAGGTTTTCTGTTTTGGCATTTAAACATTTTTATTGTGTGCGTGTGGAAGAGCTGAACCAGTTGTAAAAACATGTAGCCCACAACTAGTCAAAGAATAATGTAGTAGTATCAATATAATGTTTTGTAGGATCTGATTCTTGGGCAGTGTATCCACTACATTTTCAATAATTTATAGTTGCTTATTTTAATAAAAAAATCTTGGTTCTTTTGATGTTAATACTCAAGTGCAGATTTGATTAGCTATTTCCATGATAATATCCAGATAGAAACACTAGATTCTATAAAGTAAGACTTGGGATGCCATTTCCAGTTTTATTTTCGTCCTTGAACTTTTTAAGACAAGAACATGTCAAAAGAAAATACTTACTCGTACTGGTGTTTAAACTAACACAACAGATACAATATTTATTCCTTTGATGAATCACCATAAATGTTTCAATTTCATATGTTATGACATATATTCCATACAAAAAAAGTAAAATATTGGTTGTACAGATATTGACACCTATAAATAGATTCTTGTTTGTGCTCAACACTCTATAAAATCCTTTCTAGAAAAAATCGTAAGTTTGGTATAATATTTCATTCAAATGTAAAACAAATTCTAGATAGTCATTTAGTGTTTGAAGTTTGGGAACACTTTGATATTATTTAAGTGTCGTGCATTTATCTATTTCAGCATTCTGCAATTTAACTTGTTCCATCTTATATTTAAATTGGTTTCTATAAAAATGAATCAACAAGAGCCATAAAAGTATAACAAAAGAGCAAGGAATAAGACATTTTGTAAACCTGGATCATTATCAGCCATGGCAAATAGAAAATGATGTATGTTGATAACAAATGAAACTGTTCAAGCTATACGATCGGAGAAAGATAATCATTTAAAGTTAATTGGGTAAGATCAGCCACCAGCACAACCACCAACACCACCATCTAGAGAAATTGAATAATCTATATTGGAGCACCATGTTGTAGAGGAGGAAAATGCAGAGAATGAGTAACAGGTTCAAATGATAGATTCAAGCACTACTACAACGTCTGAATATTCTAAAGAACAAGGGAATATATAGCTTCAAAACTGATTGAATTCATTCAGGACCTCTAATTTCTTCTATTTTCTTATAGCTGAAGGGACTTAAACTATAAAACAAGAGGTAAAACACAAATGCACAAGATACATGGTTGGAAAGAGAAAAATTGATCACATTAAACTAGAAAAACAAATTTGTTGGTCCTACAAATGAAGTTGTAAGTGAGTTGGGAAGTTTCCTAGGCACATGGGTTAGGAAAAAGACTCTTTACCCATTGGATATATTTAATTAGAGGTATATGGATACTAAAAAGGAGCTATGGGATTATATCTAGGTTTATGTTCTGAATAATTGATATATTTTTAGTTGAGTGATTCATTATATATCTAATATATTTTTCGTTGAGTGGTTTTGTTTCTATGAATGAGGTGGGTGAATTTTCTAGCTTTATCTACTTTTTTTATATGTTGTTGTTTCTGACATTTGAATATCAAGTTACATATCCTTATTGGAACTTCTACCCTTTTCCTTTACGTAATTGAAAGTGCATTTTTTTTTCTAACTAAATGGAACAAACTTGTAGTCGGAATATGATATTCTTGATAGCGCCGAAGATTCGGTTTTCAAAAGAATTTGAGAATCTTGGAGAAATAATAGAGCTGATTTTAAAAGAGATCATTGTGTTCGATATGGAAATGATGATGTTCGATTGAAGAAAAGGCCTGAATGTTGTAATACCCCAAAATTTTCTAGAAAATTTCCTCCCATGAATGCCTAGTTATAGCTTCTAATGTGAATGATAATCATTCCATCAGGAATTTTCAAGGTTTTCAATTTTGGTCATGTGAGAAATTCAACAAGCTTTCCATCGATATATAATTATGTTAAATCCGATAATCGGGTAAGAAGTTAGGACTATTTCAAGTTCCTGTCATAAAACAGCGCCATATAAGTCAGTGGCGCACCGCGCCACAGTTCCTGATTCAGATTTTTCATATAGTAGAGGCTTTCAGATTAGATGTAGTCTATTATGCTTTAGACTTCACTATTTACATTTTTGTTTTAGGTATTGTATTATCCCACAGATGTTATCTCATCCATGTTATGTTTAGAATTGAACTTTCTTGGCTTCCAGTGCATGTTTCTGCATTATTGAGTATTTTATGCAGTATACAAGTACAGATATCAGTCATGGGTTTATTTGTGGTCCTTCGGGGTCATGAGCACCGTGTAGCATTTTGGTTCAACCAATCGGGGTGTTACATCCATGGTATTTGAGCCTAAGGTTCAACAGAGTCCGAAGAAGTCTGAAAGCCGCATCTAGTAGATTCTTGTACATGGGTGTGTTGCGTGCCACATTTATGTGCAAGAGGCTATATCTTTCAGTATTCATGTCATGCCAGTGAGCATAATCATAAGTCAATCTCTCAGTCTAATCTGCTTCTTCTCTTTATTTCAAAATATTCCTACTAAGAGAAGAAATCAGTCAACCCCTCAGCCCGAAGAACGTTTGGGAGGTCATGTTTCTCATGCAGAGTTCAGGACCACATTTAATACTTGTTCTGTTAGTTGCTACCCATAATGAGCGACCAGTTGTTGCTCTGGCCAACCTAGTGGCCAAATCAGCCTCAGCTAGGATTTGGGACTTCACCCAAAGAATCCTCTGTCCTTCCATGGGACTAAAGTAGATGAAGACCCTTAGGAATTCATTGATCAAGTTCAAAATGTGACAGGCATACTGGGGGTGACTACTGTTGAGAGTTCTAAGTTAGCTGCATACCAGTTGTAGGATGTAACTCGTACTTGGTTCAAACAATGGAAGTCAAAAAGGCCAGATGATGTAGATCCTATAGAGTAGGAGGAGTTTGTCACTACATTCTTAGATAGATTGTTGACCTAAGATCTTAGAAAGGCTAAGGTGCTAAAATTCATCAACCTCAAGCAGGGCAATATAACTGTGAAAGAGTATTCTCTAAAGTTTACTTAATTAGCTAGATATGCCCCTCATGTGGTAACAGACAGCAGAGCCAAGATAAGTAAGTTTGCTTCAGGGGTAAATGATAGTGTGGTTAATGAGTGTAGATTCGCTATGCTAAATAGTGACATGACTTTAGCAAGACTTATGACCTATGCTTAGTTGATAGAGGAGCAAAAGATTAGGCAGAGGGAAAAGTAGAATAAGAAAGATAGGATAGGTAGCTTCAATTTTAGTCATCCAAAATCAGAAGGAGGAAACAGTTCTCAATTTTGTCCTAAGTCATCAATTCCAGCTTCTTCTATAGCCAGTGCTCTAGCTCCTATGTTCACAGATAGAGTGCCAGGCTCAAAGTCTCAAGGAAGTGTCAGCAATGCTTGAAATAATCCCCTTTGTCAGACTTATGGTAATAACCACAAGGGTGCTTGCAGAGCTAGCAATGATTTCTATTTTGGTTGTGAAAAGCTATGCCATAGAGTTAGAGATTGCCCTCAGTCAGCTTATCAGAGTTATTTTTGCTCCTTAGCTTAGTCCAGTTGCTTGAATCAATAGGGTTCCAGCAGCAGTGCTACTGGCGGGAAATGCCTAAATAGACTATATTCTTTTCAAACACGACAAGATCAGTAAAATTCTCCTTATGTAGTTACTAGTACATTATAGATCTTTTCTATGCATGTTTATGCTTTCCTAGATCCAGGAGCTTCTTTATCTTTTGTTACTCCCTATATAGCATTTGATTTCAAAATCAGTCTTGAAATTGTAGCAGAGCCCTTCTCAGTCTCTACCCCAGTGGACAAAACCATCATATCCCAGTGGGTATACATGAAATGCCCGCTTATGATATTTCAGAAAGTCACTTCAGCAGACTTTGTTGAATTAGAGATGACTGATTTGGATGTTATTCTCAACATGGATTAGCTTCATTCCTTCTATGCCACATTCGACTATAGAAATAGAATAGTATAGTTTCAGTTCCTAAATAAACCCGTCCTTGAGTGAAAGGGTAGTGTATCCACTTTCAATGGTCGGCTTGTTTCCTTCATTTGGGCAAGGAAAATAAAATCTAAAGGATGTGTCTATCATCTCATTCTAGTTAAGGACACTAGTTCTAAAACTCCCTACCTTGAATCAGTCCCCGTAGTGAATGAATATTCAGATGTCTCTCTCAAAAATCTTTAAGGAATTTCTCCCGAAAGGGAAATAGTCTTTGGGATTGATCTTCTTTCAGATACTCAACCTATCTCTATTCCACCATACATAATGGCACCGGCAGAACTCAGAGAACTGAAAGAACAATTGAAGGATCTCTTAAATAAGGGATTCATCTGGCCAGTGTTTCCCTATGTGGCATCCAGTATTTTTTTATGCAAGAAAGATAGTTCTCTTAGAATGTGTATAGACAACCATTAACTTAATAAGGTCATGGTCAAGAATAGGTATCCTCTTCCAAGAACAGATGACTTGTTTGACCAACTTTAGGGTGCTAGTTATTTCACTAAGATATATCTCAGATCTAGCTATTATCAACTCAAAGTTAGAGAAAGTGACATTCCAAAAATAGCTTTCCATACTTGGTATGGTCATTTTGAATTCTTAGTCATGTTATTTGGTCTTACTAATTCCCCAAGAGATTTTATGGACTTGATGAATTATGTGTTCAAGCAGTAGTTGGACATGTTCATCATAGTCTTCATAGATGATATTCTGGTCTATTTCTGCACTGAGCACGATCATGCAGACAATCTCAGAATAGTACTTCAGACTCTCAGAGATCATCAGCTATTTGCTGAATTCAGTACGTGTGAATTTTGGGTAAGTTCAATAGCATTCCTTTGTCACAATGTGTCTAGTGATGGCATTAGAGTTGATCCTCAAAAGATCGAATTAGTAAGAAACTGGCTAAGACTTATCTCTTTATTAGATATCAAGAGTTTCTTGGGTTTGGCTGGCTATTACAGATGGTTTGTTGAAGGATTTTCATGTATTGCATCCCCTATGTCTAGATTGACTTAGAAGAAAGTCAAGTTTTAGTTGTTAGGCCCTTACGAGAAGAGTTTTCAACAGTTGAAGACTCGACTTACCTCAGCCCCAGTATTAGCTCTTTCAGATTGTTCAGATGGGTTTGTGGTGAATTGTGATGCATCCATAGTTTGTTTGGGTTGTGTCCTCATGCAGCATGGCAAGGTTATAGCCTATGCCTCGAGACACCTTAAACCCCATGAAAGGAATTATCCTACTCGTGATCTTGAGTTAGAAGCCGCAGTCTTTGCCTTGAAAATTTAGAGGCATTATCTCTACGGAGTTTATATAGATGTCTTCACAAATCACAAGATTCTTCAGTATATCTTTTCTTAAAAAGATGTCAATCTTCATCAGAGATGGTAGTTAGAGCTCTTGAAAGACTATGATATGAGTGTCCTCTATGATTTGGGCAAGGCCAACGTAGTGGTTAATGCTCTCAGTAGGCTATCCATTGATAGTGTTTCTTATGTGGAGGATAGTAAGAAGAAGTTATCTCAAGAAGTCCATCAGCTTGTCAGACTAGGCGTTCTCTTAGTCAATTCTTTAGAGGGTGGTGTATGTGTTTAGAGCTGTAATACCCCGAGACTCTAACCAATAGTGAAACCTTGAATCAAGCCTATCAAAAATAAATTATAATGTTTTGGGTTTTTTGATGATCAAGGATGATGTGCATTAAGGTCTTAAAGATGTCCTAATGATTGGGTGAATCAAAATATTCCTTACTGATTGAATTCTTGGGAAGGATATTGGTATAGTCAACTTCAAACAGAAATATATCTTATTATAATTGAAATTTTTGAGGTCATGACCTATCAAAAGATAGATAATTGAATTAGCTTTCTAACAACACCAATTTTGCCAAAATCCGATACTGAATCAAAGAGTTATACCCATTTTACTCCAGCATATCAATATGGAAAAAGGTGATGACATTTCTGATGACCTATCATTTTTCTGATGATTTCGTCACATTTATGACAACTTTATAATGATGTCATCAGCCTTAGTTAGAAAATCATAAAATTTGACATTTTTGTGACGACATTTTGTGATGGCATATCATGGGTCTGACGACCTGTCACGGATGTCATCAGCTATTTTTTTCAGCAATTTAGAAACCTTTTTGCAAGGGTATTTTGGTCTTTATCCATCTTCTAGGGGCCTCTATAAGTGTGAGAATTCAATCCAAACCCTAATTCCATCATTTTCTCTTCCAATTCTCTTTAGATAACATATCTAGGGTTATATCAAAACATAAATCTTCAAAGAATCATCCATAAATCTTTAAAATATCTTCAAGAACCAAGTTCCTCATAGTGTGGGCTTCAAGAATTATTTATTTCAAGTATGGATAAAGTCCCAAACACTAAAGTTCATCCAATTTCAAAGATTAAGGTATGTGGGGTTTTGAACAAGAACACTTCTTTCGTTCTTGTGCCCAAAGATTTAATTTCTATTGAATTTCATGAATTTTGCAAAGTGGGTTTACACCCAAATAACTTTATCAAGGATTTATGAGACTTGAGCTATACAAGATGGACACATACGACTATTTCATTATCTTATTTCTCAAATTATAAATTTATGTCATGAGTTATATATTGTTATAATGAAATGATCATTTCTAAGTGATTTATCATAAGTCTCAAGATTTATATTTTTCCATAAAAAGTTTGTCTGTTGAATATATATTGATATTGAGCTTGAGAGTCAAGAATGATTTTTATGATGTTTTCTGGAAGATTTGATACTTGATATGATTAGATAAGCAAGTGTACTTGGTGATGAGAAAGATTATTTTGAGATTTAGTCGAGGTAGGAATCAACAAGTTGATTATGATTTACAAGGGAGATATATATTTATATTTTAGTCTTCATGATAGACCCTTGAGTTGATTAAGGTGGATTTCCTAACGCGTTATGAGCTTAAGTCTTGGAGTAGTATTTAGAACTGAGTGGGAAATATCGGTTCCACACATCCTACTTCTCCAGAACTACGTTGCACCATATGATTAAGATAGAGCGCCAAAGGCCAAGACAATGATCACTAAAGTTAAGGTTCTACTCTGATGGCAAGAATAGAATAGCTCTGCCCAACGTAGGCTAGATGTTGGACTCCATGTAAGCTCATATGGTTTAGGTTGGTTATAATAAAGTCCCAAGTGCATAGTAGTCCAGGTTTCATGAGTTACCGATTTACTCTAAGTCATAAGTCAAAGAGTTTGAGTTGAGTCTAACGGTTTGTGAGATTTATAAACAATGTGTTATTTTTAATGATTTATGGAAAATATGTTTCACGTAACTCAAGTGAAGGGAGTCATTATTATCAACATGAATGATTTTCTTATATATTTATGATATTATTTAAATGTTGCCTGCACCCCCACATACTCATTACATTCCCCAGTACTGATTCCCATAGTTTTCTGTGTTCTATATTTTCTTGTGATTTTGGTTCAAGTGCTTAGTACAGGTGCTTAGTCTCAGCATGTATGTTAACTTGAGGTCACTCGTGGCATTAAGCACAGTGTGACATCTTAGGATGTGATCTTGGGGTTTTACAAAATTTATATCTGATCCTAAGGTTTGAAGGAGTCCTAAAGAGTCTGTCAAGTCATTTTACATAGAGTCTTGATCATCGGTGTGTAGCACGCCACTTCTATGAGCAAGAGGCTACGAGAAGTCTTAGGAAAAGTCATATCTTTGTTTTAAAAGTATTTTGTGCCTATGACTATTTCTCTCTAATATTAATTTGTGCTATCTTATGATAGAAAATGCCTCCATGTAGAGCTCACAAAAAAATTGAACGACCTTAACACGTTGAACCTTTAAATGAGACGGTGACTCATGCTGAATTTTGGGTAGCTTTTCAGGCTCTAGCCTAGGCAGCTACTGCCAATGCTTAGGCTAATGTTCAGGCCATTGCTCCACCTCAAGAAAAAGGTAATTTTGCAGCAGTTTGAGTTTGGGATTTTATGCAGATGAATTCGCCAGAGTTTTATGGGTCAATGGTATTTGAGGACCCACAGATGTATCTTGATAAGGTGATAAAGATCACCCAAATTATGTATGTAACAAAAGAACAAAGCGTTGATCTAGCTTTCTATCGCTTAAAAGATGTTTCTTATGATTAGGTGGAGTTGTGGAAGAAGAGTAGAGGCGAGGATGCCGCACCCATGACTTGGCAGTTGTTCTAGGACACGTTCTTAGATCGATTCTTTCCCCCCGAGATAAGGGAAGCAAAACTAGAAAAATTTATGAACTTAAGACAAGGCTCCATAAAATTTAAGGAATATTGTCTTAATTTAACATGTTGTCTAAGTATGCTCTCGATATGATGGCTGATTCCAGGATCAGTATGAGTAAGTTTTTAGCTGACGTATCGAGTTATGTTGTGAAAGAGTGTAGGTATTCTATGCTCAATAGGGCCATGGATCTTTATCGATTATTGTTACATGCCCAGAAGATTAAAGCAGACAAGGTGAACGAGAGATAGAGAGAGAGAGGGAATAAGAGAGTTAGATCAGAGCAGTAGAGGTATAGTCAGAGTAGATATTCTGGAGGGATCTGCCCTTAGTTTCAAAAATATTTTTTAATACCAGTACCATCATCATCTAGTACTCCCGCATCCAGAGTTAGGCAGGAGCAGGTTAATAGAAATATTGTGTCTAGGTCTCAGGAGAGTATGAGTAATATACCTAGCTACCCTCGGTATGCTTAGTGTGGTAGGACGCATCCTGGAGAGTGTATGGCTAAGCAAAGAGGTTTTTTGGTTTTGGTAAGTTGGGCCACACATTCAGGGATTGCCAGCTACTAGACAAGTGAGCCGTGATGTTCGTCCCCAGAGTCAGGCTATTAGTGATCCATCCCCTTGTGTTCGTCCTACTCCTCCTCAGGGTGCTTCATCTAATATTACTGGTGGTCAGTGTCAGAATCACGTTTAAGCTATACCACCCTACTAGGAATAGGAGGATGCACCAGATATTGTTACTAGTATGCTCTGTGTATTTTATTTTGATGTGTATGTGTTGATGGATCTTGGGTCAAGTCTTTTATATATGATGTTGTTAGTGGTTGTGAATTTTGAGATCAATACTGAAAATTTTCCTAAACCTTTTCTAGTTTCTACTCCAGTAGGTGAACCTGTTGTTTCTAAGCCAGCATATAAGAAGTATCCTATCACTGTCCTTCACAGAGTTATGTTTGCAGATTTGATTGAGCTAGACATGGTTTATTTTAACATTATTTTGGGTATGGATTTGCTTCGCTCTTGTTATGCATCTATAGACTGTCCTAGCCATGTAGTCAAGTTTCAGTTTCCCAATAAGCCAGCCTTTGAGTGGTCCGAAAATTCTGTATCTACCAGGAGTCATTTCATATCCTATGTTAAATCTAGAAAATTGATATCCAAGGGTTGTATCTATTATTTGGTTTGAGTTAAAGATACTATGTTTGAGACTCCGACCATTCAGTAGATCAACATTATTAATGAGTTTTGTGATGTTTTTCCAAAAGATCTCCCAGGAGTACCTCCCAATAGAGAGATAGAATTTGGAATTGATCTTCTCCCCGACATACAACCTATTTATATTCCTTCATATCGTGTGGCCCCTGCAGAACTTAAGGAGTTTTAAGAGAAACTCAAAGATCTTCTAAATAAGGGTTTCATAAGGCCTAGCGTATCTCCTTGGGGTGCACCCGTTCTATTCGTGCAAAAGAAAGATCATTCATTGTGGATATGCATTGATTATCGTCAGCTTAACAAGGTCATAGTCAAGAACAAGTACCCTCTTCCTAGAATTAATGACCTATTTGATCAGCTATAAGGTGCCAACCATTTCTAAAAAATAGATTTGAGATCCAGTTATCACCAGCTTAGAGTTACGGAGTGTGATATTCCAAAGACAGCTTTTCACACCCGATATGGTCATTTTTGAGTTCTTGGTCATGTTCTTCAGGCTAACAAATGCGCCAACAGCCTTTATGGACCTCATGAATTGGGTGTTCAGATAATACTTGGATATGTTTGTCATTGTATTCACAGATGATATTCTTGTATACTTCCAAAGTGAGAACTACTATGCAGATCATCTCCGAATAGTCTTGCAAACCCTTAGAGATCATCAACTATTTGAATAATTTATCAAGTGCAAATTTTGGCTAAGGTAAGTTGCTTTTCTGGGTCGTATTATTTCTTCTAAAGGTATTCGAGTTGTCCCTCAAAATATAGAAGCTAGGAAAAATTAGCCTGGACCTATTTCCCCATCTGATATTAGGAGTTTCTTGGGTCTAGCTAGCTACTACCATCGTTTTATTTAGGGTTTCTCTTCCATTGCATCTACTTTGACTCGGTTGACCCAAAAGAAAATTAAATTCCTATCATCTTACTCTTGTGATTAGAGTTTTCAGGAATTAAAGAGTCAACTCACCTTGGCCCTTGTGTTGACCCTTCTAAATGGTGTAGATAATTTTGTGGTGTACTGTCATACTTCTAAAGTTAGGTTGGCTTGAGTGTTGATGTAGAAAGGTAAGGTTATAGCCTATGCCTCCAAACAGTTTAAACCATAAGAGAAGAACTACCTGACCCATGACCTTGAGTTAGCTGTACTAGTTTTTGCCTTGACAATCTGTAGACACTATTTGTACGGTGTTCATGTTGATGTTTTTACATATCATAAGATTTTGCAGTATGTGTTTACTCAGAGAGAGTTGAAACTTCGTCAGAGGAGATGGTTAGAATTGTTAAAGGACTATGATATAAATGTTCTGTATCACCCGGGCAAGGCCAATGTAGTGGCAGTTGCCCTTAGCAGGTCATTCATGGGTAGCGTAGCATAGGTCAAGGAAGATAGGAAGGAGTTAGCTCGTGAGGTTCATCATCTGGATTGGTTGGGAGTTAGATTGCTTGATTCAGCTGAGGGTAATGTTTGGGCCTAGAGTAGTTCCGAGTCTTCTCTAGTTTTAGAAGTAAAAGAGAAGCAAGATATAGATCCTAGTTTGGTCAGACTAAAGGAGTCAGTTAAAGACCAAAAAGTTGATGTTTTCTCCCAAGAGGGAGATGGTATATTGAGATTTTAGAATAGATTATGTAGGGATGATGTTGAAAATTTAAGGTAGAGAATTATGGCTGAAGTGCATGGCGTGCGATATTCTATTCATCTCGGTACTATTAAGATGTACCTAATTTACGAGAAACCTATTGGTGGAATGGTATGAAAAAGGATATAGCAAAATTTGTAGAGACATGTACAAGTTGCAAACAGGTTAAGATAGAACACCAAAGACCCGATGGAATAATGCAAGAATTTAGTATTCCTATTTGGAAGTGGGAGGAAGTAATTATGGATTTTGTTACTGGTTTACCTCCTTCTCGACATCATCATGATTCGATTCAGGTCATTATAAACATATTGACTAAGTGCGCGCATTTCTTTCTAGTGCATACAACTTTCACCACTGAGGACTATGCTAAGTTGTACATTCAAAAGTTAGTAAGGTCGTATGGAGTTCCCTTGTCTATTATCTCCGATAGGGTTACTCAATTTACTTGTCATTTTTGGAGGTCTTTTTAGAAGTGACTTGGTACCTAAGTTCATCTTAGCTCCGATTTTCATCCCCAGATTAATGGTCAGGCTGAGAGGACCATCCAGGCCTTGGAAGATATGTTAAGGGCATGTGTTCTTGATTTCAAAAGAGGATGGGATGAACATTTCCCATTGATTGAATTTGCTTACAACAACAATTTTGATGCTAATATTGGAATGGCTGCATTTGAGGTTTTATACGAAAGTTGATGTAGATCACCCATAGGTTGGTTTGAAGTGGGTGAAACCACTATAAGTGGATGTGATGCTGTGTTTGATGCTGTTGAGAAAGTTAAACTAATTTGGGAAAGGTTGAAAACTGCCCAGTATCGTCAGAAGTCAAATCCAGATATGAGAAGAAGAGCTCTTGAGTTTGATGTTAATGATCTAGTGTACTTGAAGATTACACCCATGAAGGGGGTAAAAAGACTTGGTAAGAAAGGGAAGCTTAGTCCTCGATACGTTAGCCCTTATAGAGTTTTGAATTATGTTGTGAAAGCAGCTTATGAGAATGAATTGCCTGCTGAGTTGTAAGTTGTCTATCCTATCTTTCACTTCTCTATGCTCAAGAAGCACATTGGTGATTCTGTTTTTGTTGATCCGTCAGAAAGTTTTGATGTTCTAGATACCCTTTCGTATGACAAAGTTCTGGTTGAAATCTTAGAATATCAAGTTCATAGACTAAAAAATAAGGAAGTTCTGTTGTTCAAAGTGTTGTGGTGAAATTAATTAGTCGAGGGTGCTAGTTGGGAAGCTGAAGCAGATATGCAAACCAGATACCCACATCTCTTCTCCGCGAGTTCAAATTAAGCCAAAGGTACTATTTTTCCCTAATCAAGTTTTCTTCTAATCTAGTGTATTCGGCTATATAGTTATTCACTCTATGATTCATGCATTTAGTGAAGTACTCAAAAGTTTAGAATGAAGTAAGACCTTTTAGTGAGTCATCCCAGCAATTTGTCCTCATTTTCTATTGTTCTTGGCCTATCTAGCCACATTCGAGGATAAATGTTTCCAAGGGGGAGATATTGTAATACCCCTAGACTCTAACCAATAGTGCAACCATGAATCAAGATCATGAGAAATTTGGGTTATTAAAGATGATGTGTATTAAGTTATTAAAGATGTCCTAATAATTGGGTGAGTCAAAACATTCCTTGCCGATTGAATTCTTGGGAAGGATATTCGTATAGTCAACTTCGACCGAGAATATCTCTCATTATACTTGGAATTTTTAAGCTCATAACCTATCAATATGTATATAATTGAATTATTTTTCCGATGATACCAATTATGCCAAAATCTGATACCGGAGCACAGAGTTATACCCTTTTTACTCCAGCATATCAATTTGGAAAAGGGTGACGACGTTTCTGATGGGCTGTCACATTTCTGGCAACATTTCTGATGATGTCGTCACGTTTCTGATGACATTTCTGACAACATCATTAGCCTTAGATAGAAGATCATAAAATTTGACCCTTTTGTGACGACATTTCGTGACGGCCTATCACTGGTCTGACGGCCTATCACGGATGTCATCAGTTATTTTTTTTCAGTAACTTAGAGACATTTTTGCAAAGGTATTTTGGTCTTTTCTCATTTTTTGGAAGCCTCTATAAATATGAGAATCCTGTCCAAATCCTAATTCCATCATTTTTGCTTCAATTCTCTTGAGATAATATATCTAGGGCTATATCAAGAACATAAATCTTCCATGAATCATCCATAAATCTTAAAAATTGCTTCAAGAACCAAGTTCCTCATAGTGTGGGCTTCAAGAATTATTTATTTGAAGGGTGGATAAAGTCTAAAGCAATAAAGTTCATCCAATTTTAAAGATTATAGTATGTCGGGTTTTGAATAAGAACACTTCTTGCGTTCTTGTGCCCAAAGATTTAATTTCTATTGAATTTCATGAATTTTGCAAAGTGGGTTTATACCCAAATTACTTTATCAAGAATTTATGAGATTTGAGTTGTACAAGATTGACAGATATGACTACTTCATTGTCTTATTTCTTAAATTAAGAATTTATTTCATTTGTTGTATATTGTTATCATGAAATGATAATTTCTACGTGATTTATGATCAGTGTCATGATTTATATTTTTTCATGAGAAGTTTGTCTATTGAATATATATTGATATTGAGCTTGAGAGTCAAGAGTGAATTCTATGATGTTTTCTAGAAGATTTCATACTTGATATGATTTGATAAGCAAGTGTACTTGATGATGAGAAAGATTATTTTGAGATTTTGTCAAGTTAGGAATCCAAAAGTTGATTATGATTTACAAGTGAGATATATATTTATATTTTGGTCTTCATGATAAACTCTTGAGTTGATAAGATGGATTTCCTAATGCGTTATAAACTTAAGTCTGGGAGTAGTATTTAGCACAGAGCGGGAAGTATGGGTTCAGCACATCCTACTTCCCCAGAACTACATGCCACCGTAGGATTAAGATTAAGCTGCAAAGGCCATGACAGTTATCACTAAAGTTAAGGTTCTACTCTGATGGAATGGATAGAACAACTCCCCCTAATATGGGCAAGACGTTGGATTCCACGTAAGCTCACATGGTTTATGTCGGTTATAAGAAACTCCAAAGTCCATAATAGTCCAAGTTTCATGAGTTGCCGAGTCACTCTAAGTCATGAGTCAAAGAGTTTGAGTTGAGTCCAACGGTTTCTGAGATTTATGAAGCATGTGTTATTATTGATAATTTATGGAAAATATGTTGTAGGTAACTCAAGCAAAGAGAGTCATTATTATCAGCATGCATTATTTTCTTATACATTTATGATATTATTTAATTGTTGCCTGCATCCACATATACTCAGTACATTCCTAAGTACTGATTCTTATACTCTTCTATGTTCTATATTTTCTTATGATTTAGGTTCAGGTGCTCAGTCTCAGCAGCGACACATTATGTATTTGTAGCTGATTCTTGAAGTGACCGGCATATTGGGGACTGAGCTTTCCTTTCTTGCCGAATCTCTTCACTCCCTTCATAAGAGAGATATTTAGATAGACATGATCACCAAACTCAAACTCAAGATCTTTTCTACCAACTTCTCCAGAAGACTTCTATCAGCTCTGAGCAACCCAAAGTTATTCTCTAATTAAATGGACTTTTTCTAAGGCATCGAATACTAAGGCAGGATCTATGACTGAGGCCTCACTAACTTCGAACTAACCAATTAGAGATCTACATATCTTACCATAGAGAGTTTAAAATGGAGCCATCAAATATTAGAATTATAGTTGTTGTTGTATGCAAGCACAATAAAAGATAAGTGGTCATCCCAACTTTCTTTAAAATCGATTGCACACGCCTTTAGCATATCTTCTAACGTCTGAATTGTCCTTTCTTATTGACCATCTATCTATGGATGAAAGGCTGTATTGAGATGAATTTGGGTACCAAGTCCTTTTTGGAATGCTTTCCAGAAATAAGAGGTGAACTGGGTACCTCTATCAAAGATAATAGATAATAGAACTCTATGTAATTTGACCAACTCCTTGATTTAGAGATTGGCATAATACATGACTTAATAAGAGGTATGAACTGGAAGGAAATAATTTGATTTGATCATTCTATCTACAATGACCCAGACTGAATCATGCTGATAAAGAGTTCGAGGCAAACCCATCACGAAGTCCATGTTTATAACTTCCCACTTTCAAGTAGGAATATTGAACTCCTGTATGGACCCACTAGGCTCCTAATGCTCTATCTTAACTTGCTGATATATAGAGAACTTAGCCACATACTCTACAACATCTCTCTTCATTCCACTCCACCAATAGATTTCTCGTAAGTCGTGGTACATCTTTGTGGTCCCTAGATAAATAGAGTAGCGTGCATGATACGCTTGTACAAAAATTTGTTACCTTTAGTCGACTACACCTGGAATATAGAGACAACCCTGAAAAAGCAAAACACCAACTCCCCCTTGGGAGAAAACCTCTACTTTCTGATCTTGAACTGACTTTTTAAACTTGACAAGGTCGAGATCTTTATCTTGCTTTTCTTTCACCTCGAAAAGTAGAGATAATTCTGAACTACTATTAAAACTCCCCAAGATCCCATCCAAAGATATCACAGGGTGGTTAAGGCCACACGTGACCTCAAGCAAACTCTCTGAGCCTGTCATCACATCTATAACTCACTATGACCATTTTCAAGCTGTAATAAAGAAGAATAATCATGCCATGAACATATTGCAATACAAAGAACTACTATCTTGTACAATCAAAATACTAAAGTTCTGTACATAGTGGTACTGTAGTCTGACAAAGCCTCTACTACATAAGACTGAGGAGCCATTGGGACAGATCCCCAACTGACTCGTACTAAATAGGAGCCATTGGGACAGATCCCCAACTGATTTAGGTTCGAGTCCCTCTATCTACATTCATACAACTGATTTTTGTACAAGCGTATCATGCACGCTACTCTATTTATCTAGGGACTACAAAGATGTACCACGACTTACGAGAAATCTATTGGTGGAGTGGAATGAAGAGAGATGTTGTAGAGTATGTGGCTAAATTCTCTATATGTCAGTAAGTTAAGATAGAGGATTAGAAGCCTAGTGGGTCCATACAGGAGTTCAATATTCCTACTTGAAAGTGGGAAGTTATAAACATGGACTTCGTGATGGGTTTGCCTCGAACTCTTCATCAGCATGATTCAGTCTGGGTCATTGTAGATAGAATGATCAAATCAAATTATTTCCTTCCAGTTCATACCTCTTATTAAGTCATGGATTATGCCAATCTCTAAATCAAGGAGTTGGTCAAATTACATGGAGTTCTATTATCTATTATCTTTGATAGAGGTACCCAGTTCACCTCTCATTTCTGGAAAGCATTTCAAAAAGGTCTTGGTACCCAAATTCATCCCAGTACAGCCTTTTATCCACATATAGATGGTCAAGAAGAAAGGATAATTCAGACGTTAGAAGATATGCTAAAGGCGTGTGCAATCGATTTTAAAGAAAGTTGGGATGACCACTTATCTTTTATTGTGCTTGCATACAACAACAACTATAATTCTAATATTCGATGGCTCCATTTTAAACTCTCTATGGTAAGATATATAGATCTCTAATTGGTTAGTTCAAAGTTAGTGAGGCCTCAGTCATAGATCCTGCCTTAGTATTCGATGCCTTAGAAAAAGTCCAGTTAATCAGAGAATAACTTTGGGTTGCTCAGAGCTGATAGAAGTCTTCTGCAGAAGTTGGTAGAAAAGATCTTGAGTTTGAGTTTGGTGATCATGCCTATCTAAATATCTCTCTTATGAAGGGAGTGAAGAGATTCGGCAAGAAAGGAAAGCTCAGTCCCCAATATGTCAGTCCCTTCAAGATTCTCAGTCCTTTTGGCAAGGTAGCTTATGAGCTCGAATTGGCTTTAGATCTAGCCTCAGTTCATCCAATCTTCGATGTCTCTTTGCTCAAGAAGTGTATAGGTGAAGCACCAGTCGTAGTCCCTATTCAGAGCATTGATGTTCAAAACAGTCTCTCTAATGAAGAGATTCCTGTCGAAATCTTAGACTATTAGACTCCTAGATTGAGGAACAAAGAAGTCCCTTTAGTTAAAGTTCTTTGTCAAAATTAGTCCATCAAGGGAGCTACCTGGGAAGTAGAAGCATGCATGCATACCAAGTATCCTCACCTCTTATTCGCTAACTCAGATCAAGCTCAAGGTAACAGTTCTCCTTAATCTTACTCAGTTTAATGATCAGTGTTTATCACGAACTTGGTATTCAATTTTATATTCATGCTCCTAGTATAAACTTGGTATCAAGTACCATTGCATGTTCAGTCATGCATTCATGTATCAGCTCAGTGATATAATTATGCATTACAAATGCATTCTTATTGTGACAAGCTTAGTTCCTCGAAACATTCAGTCATGCATTCATGAATCAGCTACAAATACATCAGATATGCATGTTCAGTATGTTATGTTCAGCTAGTTAGTCATGAGATCATGTTCCAGTTATTTAAGTTTAGTTCATGTTCAGCTTATTATTTCACCTATCAGTCTGTCTCATTTGAGGACGAATGATCTCAAGGGGGAGATATTATAATACCCAGAAGATTTTGAGCAAATTTCATCCCAAGAATTCCTAGTATTAGCTTCTATAGTGAATGATAATTATTCCATAAGTAATTTTCAAGATTTTCACTTTTTATCATGTGGGAAATTTAATAAGGTTTCATCGATATGTGATTCGTTTAAAGCCAATAACCAGGTAAGAAATTATGACTATTTCTTGTTCCTATCTTAAAACAACTCAATATTAGTTAGTGGTGCGCCACGCCATAAGAGGAAATGGAATTTGGCAATTTCCATTAGGTGTCCACGATTATAGCGGGTTGTGCCAGCACTCAAATTTAGAATTGTCCTTTTTCCAGTGTCTCAGCATGATTTTCTCCGTGTCGTACCAAAGTTCCAGGTCACGAAGGAAGGGGAAACACAATAGTTCTGCTTTGCGCCATCCCTCAATTTGCCAATTGTCAATTTCTAGTGACACGGTGCGATAACACCGCGTCGCGCCAGGGGTCCAGTTCAGAAAAATTTTACTAAAATTAAAATGACGCGTCGAGGGTCAAAAGGGTCAATTGCTTACCTCTATTTATACCCAATAGCATGTGATTTAGCTATTCTTCACCTAAAATATACTATTTTTTCTCAATTTTCTCTTAAGACCAAGGTAGGGTTTCTATTGGAGATTCAAATTCAAGAAGGTTTCACCATAAATCTCTACAATATCATGAATTAAGGTATTCATAGTGTTCATTCAAGGACTCCTTTCATCCATGAAGCCCAAGAATCCCTTTTCTAAATTCAAGTTATGGATTTTCTTATGAATTTAATGATTGGGCTACTTATCTTCATGTTGATTATGAGTAATTGAATTGTATTCCATGAATGAGTGTTAAATTCTATTTAGGTTGATTCGTATCGTTAAAGATTTATAAAACCCTAGGACTAAACCCTTTAATGATTAAATAGAAATTGAATCAGGATAGTTAATTGTTGTATGATGTTGTTTACACATTCTATGCCTTCTATGTGTTTGGTTGAGTGCCTAGATGAATGGAAAGTGTCTAATTTGTATGATATCATGAAATCCCTATGTACGTACAAGCTTATGTCTATCACATGTCTGATGAAATGTTTCAGTAAAAGTATTATGATGATTATTAGGTATTCAAGTAAGTCATGCTTTGTCAGTTTCCTTCCGTCGAGTCATGGGGGTACTTGGACCCGAAACATTAGATGTGTACCTAGAGCCATGTCATGTTTTCACGATACTCTCAGTCAAGCTATGAATCCTTAGACTTCAGATAATCTTATGACACAGGAAAAATCTCCATGATCTTATGACTTAGTCAGTTGGCAGATATTAGTAGTATTCCGTCAGTCAATAGAACTTAGTAACTCATTTCATGTTTAGTTCAGTAAATCATGTTCAGTGTCCATTCAGATGGGAGAAGAAATTAGCACCGATTGAACCTAAGGATAGGGACACACACTATCAGATGATGGTGTGATCCTTAGAAGTCATCCTTGCATTCAAAAAGTATAGATACAGATTGGTTGAGAAATCAACACTTTCCGATGAGGATTGATGAGGTGGATAAAAACTGTCAGATAAGGGCCCCACCATTCTTTTTTGGGGACACTATCAGATAAGGGTCACCCAGAGCTTGTCCTTAACAGTGGCGCGTTGTTGACACCCTTTCAATTGGGGTTACAAATTAGACCCCAACTTAGCCATAATGGCGTATTAGGAATATGTCGTTTAAATACTACCTCCCACAATTTTAGTAACAGTTTCAGAAAAAAAACTCAGATAGTTCTTCAGATTCAACACTATCTTATATAGGTTACTCAGATACAGTAAGAAACTCAGATAGTTCTATCAGATTCAAGACAGTCAGATAAAGTTACCCATGTTATCAATTAAATTCAAATAAACTGATTACACTATCATTTATATCAGTTATTAGTATGTCATGTCATCAATATTCAAATTCAGATTTAATAATATCACAGTGTCAGTTACAATTACATATTTATGTGTGTATTCTCGCATTCATGTTAGACAGCCAGCTAACATTCTTTATGCATGTTAACCCTTGCATTAGCCTACCTCACATTTATACTCAGTATATTCCATTGTACTGACACATTTCTGCTATGTTTTTTTTATTTAACACCATAGGTTCTGAGACACGAGTTCTAAATTAACAGTAGATTCCAGTCTCAGTAGTTAGAATAGAACTGAGTACTCATCCTTCGAGGACATGATTATTTATCCACTATTTTATTAATTAGTTATTAGTTGGAGTTAGTTGGGGACATGTCCCATCGAACACCTTATTGAGATTATCCAGACAGTAGATTCTTTCAGACTAGATGCAGACTATTATGCTTCAGACTTCAGTGTTTATAGTTTTTTTTATGGTATTGTATTACCCCACAAATGTTATATCTTCCATAATATGTTCAGTATTGAACCTTATGGCCTTTCAGTGCATGTTTCTGTATTATTCAGTATTTTATGCAGTATATAGGGATAGATATCAGTCATGGGTTTGCTTGTCGTATTTCAATGTCATGAGCACCGTGTAACATTTTGATTCAGAAAATCGAGGTGTTACAAATATATTCCAGAATGTCAATTTAAAAAGCTTCTCCTGTATAGGAATTCCAAAAAATTCTAAGTAAAATGTATTTCACCATCTGCGATCATATTACTATTAGTGCTACCGATGGAGCCCTTTATTAGTATAGTTAACATTACTGATTCTGTTTTTAAAAATGTCTAAAATGAATCTTTACAATCGGTAGAGGGTGATGAATCTACCCACTACTGGGAAAAAGAGTTTTGCTTTAGTTTGCCACAAAATAGTGTGTTCTCTTGATTATTATTTAGTTATAACTTGTCATTAAAATAATTTTTGATATTCACTAAATATCATATTAATAGGAGATTGTGAAGGGGTGAAATTTTCCTCTAAAAGAGATATTTGTGGTCACAACAGCAAGAAAACCTGGTCGTACATATAAGGCATTTAATGAAGACACCACTAGTAAAATTGCATGAAACTTATATTTTTCAAGATTATATTGGCATAAATGATTATTTCTTAATTTTTAATTTCTTAAATGTGATTATTAGGCTCAAATAGAGGAAATCAAAACACAACAGGGTGCAAATGAACTGCTCGTTGATGAAATTTTAGATAACATAGGTACTGAATATCTGGGATGTGTATGACTATTCGGAGGGGCAGTTATAAAGACTTTTTTGTAAAGAATAACTTCTAGATCTAGACTAACTTTAAATTCCACAAATGATCTTGTGCAACAAATTCAAGAAAGGATACAAAAAAAGAAAGACCAAATCAAGGAAAAAAAGAGAACCATTAGATAAAAAGTTGTTACAGATATAATTGCTCAACTTCAGAATGCAAGAATAATTGTTCCTAAGATAATTGCAGAATTTTCCATTCTTTCACCAACTGAATTTACTTCTACACTAGCACTATAGGGAGAAATAATCAAAGCAGTCAAGGTTAGTGTTTAAAATTTTGAATTGTACATGGGTTCATTTGGTGTCTGATACTATTATTGTTGTTGGATTATACTGGATGGTTATATATGGTTGGTAATTGTGTCTTGTATATCTGGGTATTTTTTTTTATTCTTTGAAATTTTTTATGGTTATTGCTGTGCTTTAAAATTATTTTGTTTCTCTAGAACTATATGTGGGATGTTCACAACTGATGTATGATGTGAGTTGTGTTAAGTGTTATGAGTTGAAATTCTTGGTGCCTGGAGTATATATCTTATGAATTTAAATAGGATGTGTCAATGTGTCTGTTTGATATTATTAAGCATATAATATAATGAGGTGTTAGTTAATCTCACTAGAATTGAAAATTGTGCAAACTTGTCTGTGATTGTGTTTCTAAAGTGGCACAACACTTAGCTCAAGTAATACATGTCTTTCCTTGAAGACATACTACCATAACAAGCGCATATACACATAAGTTTGTGCATCAGCAGTGACTTTACCACTTTCTAGTTGATTGAGCTTTACAGATAGTGGTGGAGGACATACTGGGGGGAAGACCGTCTAAGTCATCTCCACTTATGTTGAATCAATTTACTCAGGTTCTTTTGGAGGAGTTTTTCTTAAGAATAGAATAGTGCATGGTCAACAGACCCCATGGTCTCAATAGATGTAGTACTATTCATTAACTAGGACAAGTTTCTTAGGAATCTACTTTGTTCAAGTTTGAGTTCTTCATGGCCCATCCCAACAACCAATGACTAGAAGAATTTGTCAAAGTGTGCAGATATATGCCGCACTGTGAGAGTATGTTCAACAGGTTTGGGGTTAAGACATCTAGGATAATGGCACAACCGATTAGAGGACTAGGTGGCTTGCATTCAGATGGAGACGGTGTACAAATCAACACTGGTAATAGAAAAAAAGTTTTTTAAATTGGGGGCGCCCATGCCCATTTTTCTACTTTCCTTGGTAGATTTGAGGCCGAGGCCCCCTGAAGCTATTATTAAAGATAATTTCTCCAACATGGTCTAGAATTGCTACAATTTTATTTGATTATGGGTTTGTTATCTTCTGTTATATTTTCATTATAATATTTACTTTTGGTTATGCTTTATTATTTTATGTTTGTTGCTATACATAATTTTGATACATGTAAATTATTCCTTAATGTTGGATTAATTACGCTGGTCTTGTAGTTCTATTAACTTGGTAGTGTATGACTTGTGTATGGAGCTGATTATACTTGGTATTATTGACTTCGTCATCATCTTAGGTTTGGATTGGAGTTCTCTCTATCTTGCGATTGTGGGATATCATGTTCAGGTTGTGGAAAATCATATTCTTCTATTTTTCTGAAGGGAGAAAATATTATCGGCTGGTGCATTCAACCCCTAAGTTTAATCATTATGTTTTTTTACATTTGAAGTTTGAGTAAAAAAAGACCTAAGTGGTTAAATGTGTGTTCTCTAGAGCTGTAAATGTGAAGTGATAATGTTAAACAATGGACTTTGGCTGGTAAATGTAGGGGTCGTTGGTTGTCAAGATATTTTTTTTGTTTACTGTTTGCTTTACTTTTTGGTTGTTTACTATATAGTTTGTCCTCTTTACTGGAACTTGATCTTTTCAAACTTTTGTTATTTTTCTTGTGTTGGTTGTTGCTGAACTTTAATTGGGTTTTCTTATTATTGTAACTGATCATGGCATAGAAGATGGGGGAACTAAAAGGATGAACTAGACCTGACCTAAAATATCGATCATATTGGCTTCATGTTACACTAGCTGTTGGAAAAACAAGTGTAGGTTTAGTTTGAGATTGATCACATTCGACTGAGTAGTTTCAAACATCTTTTATTTTTTACCATTAAAAACAAATTGTGTATGTTTTGATATTTTAAATGGTAAAAACATATTTGTTTTCTTATTGGTTGACATTTTGGGAATTAATAGTTACTAGTACTCTGAAAATTATTATATATGTACATTTTATGTGGTATGGTAGCTTTCTAAAATCATTGTAATAGCATAATATAATATTGTTGAATAGTCTAATAATAATTGTCCTAATATAAAATAACTGTCCCAATAGCCAAAATTAACTATTGATATAGCTCATGACCATAGATAGGAAGGTGTGGAGGTCGTGGATTAGGGTAGAAGGTTAGGACGAGTGTATTGATTATAGCTAGTTGTTAGGAGAGAGAGTATATCCTGGCAGTAATCCCAGGCTTGTGTCCTTGAGTAGGAAACTTTAGCCAGGTCAGTTTGGGTGGAGTGGGTAAGTAGGTGTCCTAGTTCTTATTTCTTACTTCGTAGTGGTCGTATTTCTCTTATTTCGTTCTTCACTGTATTTATTTCTATTAGTTCTTATGTCTGCATACCAACCTTTCCTGTTACATGTTCCAATATGATATTGGTGTATTATTCGAGATTCTGAGCCGGGGGTCTATTGGAAACAACATCTCTGCTTCTGTGGAGGTAGTGGTATGGACTGCGTACATTTTACCCTTCCTAGACCACACTTTGTGGGAATACACTGGGCCTGTTGTTGTTGTTGTTGTTGTTGTTTTTATAGCTCATGTTTAACTGTCGCAAAAGCTTACAAAATAACAGTCCTATAAGGCTTTTAGGAAGGTTTATATACGTCATAATAGCATGTATAACCGTTTGAATAGGATATATAGGTAGTTGTCCCAACATAAACCAAACTGTCACAATAGCTTAAGAACCATCCCAATAAACTTTATAGGGACCGTTTCCAACCATCCCAACATATGATAAACCTTTGAAATACCAGATATATAGGGACAATTTGAAGTCATCTCGATAGCCCCATAATCGTCACAACATCATAGTTATCACTGTCTCAATAAAAGATATATCTTGACAGTTTTAAACCATCCCAAATGGCCAAAGAAATTTTTGTCTCTAACCATCGCTATATATCTATTTGAACAATTTTGGTGTGTATGAACACGGTATGAGAATAGTCGCCATAGCCCATTTTCAAGTAGTTTTATGAATGGAAATAGAGATTTTGTATTGTTTCATTGATGGAAAAGAGACGAAATATAATGCCCCTGGGGATTAAATATCATGGGTTTGGAGTTATAAGGGGCAAAAAGACAAAAATAACCCCTTAAAAACCTCTTGAAATTTTCTTGGAAGCGATCCCGACGTGTTTAGGTATGCTTCTTATCTTCTGGGTACAGGTCATACCTTGAGTCAGCACCAGGAGCCTAAATTTTGACCTGTATTGTTTTGGGTACGACTCCTCCTAATGACTCTGACATGACCCTAACCAGGTCCTTGTTATAGGGGGAAATCCAAGCCTAACTAGGACCGTAAACCACTCCCATTACCTAACCCAACCACCAATGGCATACGTAGATTAGGCTGAAGTCTGAACATATAACAAGATAGTGCATTATACATGTTGTGACTACGGGATAAATTAATAACTGAGACCAACCAAATTAGTTCCATCCATCCAATAACCAACCAAAGCTATGCGGAAGCCATAAACTAAATACCTTAATGAGAAGCCAATATATGTATAAAAAACATAAACTATACATACCATACCAAAGTCCATAGTTGTCCATAAAAAGCCTGTAGACAAACCAAAGAGTACCCAGTTGGGACATGCCCCCGACCCTAGCCAAAAACCAAAGTCTATGAAATACAAGAATTATGTAACATAAACTATGACATGAAATTGAAGCCTTCAGAACTATGGAAGCTCACCACTTCAAACCAACATTGACTGTACCCGAAATTGATCACTAGGCAAGAGGAGTAGAATGGTCGGTTCCTACATAGCATGGGTATATAACCACCAGTTGAAGGGTTAGTTGGTGAACACTAGCATGCACTCATGATACGGATAAATGAATGCCATTTCTAAAACCAAGTAAAATCATCCATATCCATACAACCATACATATGTTTAAGTTTTGAAAAAAGGGACCGGGTTTAGCATGACATCAAAACCATTAGCTGGGGTGTTTAGCTTGGTCCTACCCCACCCATGGGCGATATCGGTTTAGCTTCCCCTGCTAAAATGGCTTCAGTGCGTGTAGCCGTACGATCAGGGAAGTTTTCCATGGGATGACTAGTACATCCCCCAATATAAAATGTGACACACCCACATGGTCATTAAGATCTCTCATATCAGCAAATATGAGTTTCCAATTTTGGTTCCCTCGGAACCTCCACCTTTTACGGCTTTACTGCAACCTTGACATTAATGCCCAATTAAAACTATTTCCAAATAACTAAACCATTTACCATTATATTAATCAAGGCTTATATTGGTGGTATCGTCATACCACCCCATAACTTGCAAGTAATAGACATTGCCAAAACATTTAGGTTAAGGGGACTTTAGGTGCCCTTCCATATACCATATTAAACCAATTTGGGAGACTTTTATTTCTTAACAATCCTAATTATTTTCTCTTTATGTTTTTTTAGCCCAATTAAACGAATTATGTTAATGTATTCACTTGAGGGATTTCCATGTATCCTGCAAGGTTTTCTAAACAGACCAAACATGACTACCAAAACCTTTACCTTTTAAAATATTCCAAACCAATATAGACAAATCTAAGAATTTAAAGCATTTATATCATTTAAACCATGGAAAACCATCCAAAACCATTTTCGCTTCCATTACCACACCTAACCATGCAAGAGGTCCAATGAATGCTAAACTATAGAGTAAAAATGTTCTTTGTGGAATTTTATCAAATATGTTTCGGGCACATCTTTACTAATGAAAAAAACAAAGGGTAAATCACCATAATTACACATTAGTTAAACCATAACCAACAACCAACCACATATCCAAATAATTACAAAAAATATGTTAAAAAAAATAGTTTAAACCAATAACAAACCATAGGCATAAAGTTCCTCAACAATATTACAAAATCCACCATTATAGATTCATAAATCAATGTTTAAAACACAATACACATGCTTTGTTTTAATTAGAAATGAGGGGAGGAGTACATACCTTATACTTGAAGATTCACAGAAGAAATCTTGGCCTTTTAGCCCCATGAAGAATATATGAAGAAATCCTAGCCTCCAATTTTCTATAATAAGTATTTGAATTGTTATGATCCTTCTATAAGTGTTATGGAAGTCCATATTGGTTTTTATAACATGATAGATCAAAGTATTAGAAGTAGAAAATGTCCAATCTACCCCTGACTTAACAATTAAAACAATTCACCTCTAGGGGTACAACTCACCTTACCATTCGTATCCTAGGGTAGGAGTTGCACCCTAACTCATACCCCAATTCCGTATCCAACCTTGACAAGAACTTACCTACTTGTTTCTATATCACTTACCCTACCTATCTCGTGCCTAAGGGCGTGATTAGTAATATCAATTGTATCCCCAAACCGTATGGTGGACAGATTACCCTAGACAACTCAAACATACACCATACGACTTGTCATATACAACTCCTCAGCTCCCAATTACTCTTACCCATATGAGCCATACCATGGGTAGTAGCTAAGACTCCCATACTGTCTAGGTTACGAATGAGTCACCTAGCCACCCTACAGTTCATATTCAAGGTGTACGAGTGACTCCATAGAGTTGTATCGAGCCAAAGAGGTCCAAAACCAATAAAATTTATCAAGTGTCCTATTTCCTAGGGTGTTTCTTTCTCCCCCACTAGGATTATTCAGCCTCAAATGATAGGTACGGGTAAGGATAAGCAAAAGGTAACACATTAACACACATTAAATTTTCACCCTACAAAAGTAGAGGACAAGAACACAAATCAAGATGATAAAATTATCACATACCCCAAGCATGATTTACACCCCAACACCTCTATTCCGTTCACTATATAAGTTAGGAAACAAAATGCAAGAGGAACTGTTCCTCACCTTTAACAATGTTTAAGAACAAAGAAATATTGAAGAACACATACCCTACGCATGAACTTCTACAACAAAGGACTAACACAGATTGTTGGACAACATGTGCACTTCCCTATCGTAAATGGCTTCCTCGGTCTTTTAGTTCCAGCATAGAACCTTTACCAAAACCATACCTTTTGTTTGAAACCGGTGAACTTACCGAACAAAGATCCCCTCTAGCTGACAACAAATTCTAGATACCACCACCACCTAAAGGAACCAACCACACCTTACCCCATCACAAACATATAGGATACCGAATTAATTGAACTTACACTAAAGAGAAAATCTAATCCAACTTTGAAATTATTGAGACACATCACTACAAGATATTGAGTATATATATACCCCACTAATTAAAAGTTCCACTCTATCCAAACCACAAAGGAGCTAACTTATGCAACCAAGGTTTACTCTTTATATATATCCCAAAACACTACTCCACCTCCATCACCATTATAACATGGAAACCATAAAAGGACGTGAGCAAACCCATATCAAACCATTTATAAATAAAACCCCAAACCTATGAAAGTCATGCAACCACTATGCTTGGAAGATAATTCATAAGACCGTGCCATACCAAAGCTTTTTAGTAGCAAACAAAATCATCGGTATATATATCAATCACAATATTCAGGCCTACCGCTTACATACCCGTGGTATGATATATCCATTAAAGATCTTATACCATTTAATATTTCATAATGAATTATCACCACCTATTACATTCCTTACCATATTTTATGACAACAATCTTACCTCACCTTCAAACCTTATCTATTGTAGTTACTTGAGACTCCCAAACTTAGGGACTTCTACATTCCTTCTTTCAACACATCACCACACTTCTCTAACTACTACAACCCTAACATAAGGCAAGTCATTGAAGAAACCCAAATTATAAGAATATCCATGCCTCCCAAGGCAAGACAAGACACCAAAGGAACAAAGTACTTTATAAAAACCACCTAAACCATAAATGAAGGATCATCCAGACCAAACCACACAATAAAATGAGTCCTTAGATTGGATACAAAGGAAATACAACAACACATACCATGAGTAACTCAACACAAGAGTAAGACTCATTTTTAAGGGAAAAGACAAATTCAATATTAGAAACTTAAGCATAAGCATTGTCAGAATGCGTACAATAGTAGTAGATAACTTATCTTAACCGATAGAAGAGAATCACCAGAATATAAAACCTGACCTTCCCTTGAAGCCCACCTCTAAAGAAAATTTTAAGGCTAATCATCACCATTCACCCCATTACCTATAAGTACAATACTCTACTCCAATGAATATCACCGAAGACTTACATTAGGGACGTTTGGTTCTCCCATACCTAAAATCATATCCTTCCTAATGCTACTGAGAGCCTAGCATAGAAATGCAAACCAATAAGACCAATTTGAATCCATGGTTCCTAATTAAACATAACCATTTAAAATCAAACCGTGCCCGCCAACGCCTTTAAAAATAATTTGAATTTCAACAAAGTCCAATTCATGTCCCTTTAATCATTTATGCAATGCAAGGATTTAAGAGTAGTCAATCCATGTGAAAAAATTATGTTCAATGGCAATTTTCACAAATAATTTGAGGACATATTTTAAAGAATAAAACCAAGTAATTGGGGAATCCATAGTATCCCAAAATTCCTATACCATTCCCATGCTTCCCATATTGTTCATAAACACTAATAAAGTATGAATAATGCATTATACCCCATGAAAAATTAGTTAAATGACTAATCATGTCAAAATCCTCATTTATCCCAAAATGCATATTCAAAACCATGAATTTAGATATCAATTTCATTCTAGCAATAAGGTACAAGTATTTGGACACAGACACATGAAATCTTAATATTCTATCCCATCCCATGACTTATCCTCTATCCCACCATTTTACCTTCACAATTCTTGCATTGATATCCCCTAGCTAACATGCTTATTTTATGCAAATTGATCATCAAGGTTCAAGCCTAGTATCAACCAATAACCATGTACTATTATCAAATTACCCTAAAGAAAATGGAATACACCTATAAGGTACTCCCCCACTAGAAGGCCACACTAAACTTCTTAGTCACCCTCCGACATCCTATTTACTCCTCAAGAAACCATCCCCTTATGTATAAAAGCACAAAAACACCTCATGGAGAAATACAAGTAAAGATGAAACCTCTATCGAAAAGATTCTTTTATTTGCCTTCAAGCCTATTTTAACCCAACCAGAACCATTCTATAAACAAAGGATAGAAATTGGACAAATGACCAAACCCAAAACCATCCCAAATAAACCTTCACATTTGAAAAACTCCACGAGAGTCATCAAGGAGGACCTTAAAAGATATATTCATCACTGAAACCATACCAAAGAAGGACCTTTTGAGTTTCGATCAATAACCCAGGCCAAGTATTAAAGACACCCCTTTTTGGAGAGTGATCTCTGAATTCTAGGACGTAATATAACCTTTACCTTAATAGCTAAGGAATGAAACCGTCCTCCCAATCCATAACCTA
Organism: Capsicum chinense; assembly: GCA_026120095.1. NCBI lineage: Eukaryota > Viridiplantae > Streptophyta > Magnoliopsida > Solanales > Solanaceae > Capsicum > Capsicum chinense. The sequence goes on along the minus strand of JAPEIP010000005.1, from coordinate 171,642,627 downwards.
CTCATAATGAAGCCTAAAGACAATCCTTACAAATTCAAAAAATATCAAATATTGAAAAGCATGAGTACAACTAATCTATTTCCCTGAATGACATCGAGACTACCATATTTGAGTCAAATAAATCTACAAATACCCCTTTACTTCCAAGGGATAGCACACACACCTATAGACGTTTTTGAAAATTGTAGAGTTGCCAATCAGGGTAGAATCAAAAAAAGAAAAGAGTCCAAAATAAACTTTAAACCACAACTAAAATGCACAACCACAAGTGGGGTCACAAGACAAAGAAGACCCAAAAAAATACCCATACACATCACAATGAGAAAAATGTTTTTAACACACTAGTGTTGGCATCAAAAGATGCCTTGGACTTCTAATGGATAGTAAGGGCATCGATACGATCCTAATAAATACCAAAATCCAATGTAGAACCCCTTAGTTTAGAGAACTAAGACCTCTTTCTCGTACCCATTTCAAACCTCACATCATTTATCCCTGTACCAATAAAACTAGACAGGCATAATGGAGTTTCAATTATTTGGGTCCATAAATTAATAAAATCTCAAAACTCAACATTGGTAACCCCTCATTGAGATAACCAAGAATAAGTTCCTCTTCCTAAGATAGGGTCAATGGAGAATGGTGGGACTACAAAAGAAAAACCAAAAGCTGCGACCCTATACCAAGTATGTGCCTTATGAGTTGGACTAGATCTACCGATATTGTCATAAAGTAGGACAGGTGAGTTTTCAAGAAACTTGGGATCTTTGAGAAGACATGATCTGAAGAGTGATCTAAGGAAGATTTAGAGAAGAGTCCAAGACCTTAGAGTCCATAGCTTTGACGTAGAATAACTAAGAAAGTTAAAGCTTTACTCGGCATGGCATACCCATATGAAAGAATCTACTCGACTCGGCTTTGTGGACATCTCATGACACCAAAAGTTAAAGCTCTGATACAAACTTGACATTACCCAAACCAGGGCCTTGTCCTAATGGGCAATCCCAAGACCAACTAAGACCGAGAACCACACCCGTTACCCAACTTAACCACAAATGGCATACCTTGAGTTGAATAATATCCAAACATATAACAAGATAGAACATTATACATGCAATGACTCTAAGAAAAGTCTATAATCGAGACTAACCCAATCAAGTCGAACCACTCGATAACTAGCCTAACCAATGTGGAAGCCGTAAAAAAATACCATAATGATAAGTAAATGTATGTATAAATAATATAAATGTTTCATACCATATCCAAGTCCAGATTTGTCAATACAAAGCCTCTATTCTAACTAAAGAGTACTCAGTCGGGACATGACCTAGACCAAAGACGAAAACCAAAGTCTATTAAAGAAAAGAATTATGTAATGTAAACCATTACATAAAAAAGATCCATTCAAAACTATGGAAGCTCACTAATTAAATCCAACATCAATTGTACCCAAATATTATCACTAAGCAAGAGGAATAGAATGGTCAGTTCCTGCATAGCATGGGTATACAACCACCAGTAGTCGAGTTAGTGGGTGAACACTAGTATACACTTAGGATAGGGAAAAACTAATGCCATTTATAAAACCAAGTAAAATCACCCATATTCATACACCAATACATATATATAAGTGTTGGGAAAAGGGACTGGGTTAAGTAAGCCATTAAAACCATCACCTGGGCTGTGTAGCTTGGTCGCATAGCCTATATACTAGCGATATGGTTTCAGCTCCCCTATTTGTATGGTCCCCAGTGAGTGTAGTAGCATGACTAGGGAAGTATCCTATGGGTTGACTAGTATATCCCCCGCCATAAAATTTGACACACGCACATGGTCATTAAGACACCTCATATCAGCAAATATAAGTTTCTAGTTTTGGTTCCCTAGGAAACTCCACCTTCTATGACCTTACTACACACCATGCAATTAATACCCAGTTAAAATAATTTCCAAATAACCAAACAATTTACCATTATTTTAATAAAGGGTATTATAAGTGGTATCATCATACCACCTCATTACTTGTAAGTAATATCCATATCTAAATTATTTAGGTTAAGGGGACTTTAGGTGCCCTTCTATATACCATACTTAATCCACTTGGGAAACTTTAATGTTCTCCATAAGCAGAAACTTTAAGCCTTTGGCCTTTTTTAAACACCAATTCTGTTAATGCATTCACTTGAGTAATTTCCATGTATCCCACAATGTTTCAAAAATAGACCAACCATAACCACCAAAACCTTTACCTTACAAACCATTCCAAACCAATCTAGACAATGTCAAGTATTTAAAGAATTTACACCACTCAAACCATTTAAACCATACAAAACTATTTAAAGTTCCATTAAAATATAAAACCATGTAAGAGTTCCAAAGAATACTCAACAATAGAGTAAAAACATTCTTTGAGGTATTTTATTGAACATGTTGAGGGCATACCTAAAGCAAGGCCAAAACCAATGTGTAAATTACCATATTTAGGGTCACTCAAGACCTATTAGTTAACAATAACCCATAACAACCAATATATAAAAAAACATTATCAAAAATACGTAAAAACATAGTTTAAACCAATACCAAACCATATGCATAAATACCATAAACAATATATTAGAATCCACCATTATAGATTCATGAATAAATAGTTAAAACATAATACATATGCCTTTTATTTCAAATAACAATGATGGAAGGAGTTCATTCCTTATACATGAAGATTCACGGACGAAATCTTGGTCTTTAATCCCTTTAAAGAACATATGAAGAAACCCTAGCCTTTACTTGACATGACCCAAACCAAGGCCGCATCATAATGGGCAATCCCAAGACCAACAGGGAACAAGAACAGCCCTCGTTACCCAATGCAACCACCATTGGCATACCTTGAGTCGGCTGAAGTCCAAACATAAAAAAATATAGCATATTATCCATGTGGTGACTCTGGCATAATTTAATAACTGAGACCAACCCAATCAAGTCCAACCACCCAATAACCAACCACACCAATAAAGAAGACATACAACTAAATTCCATAATGATAATCCAATGTATGATTAAATAGCATAAACTATCCATACCATTCCTAAGTCCTCAGCCGACCATACAAAGCCTCTTGACCAATCAAAAAGTACTTAGCCAGGACATGCCCCCGACCATAGCCAATAACCAAAGTCTATGAAAAATATGAATAATGTGAAGTAAACAATGTAATGAAATAAATGCCTTACGAACTACTAAAGCTCACCACTTTAATCAAAGATCAGTTGTACCCAAAATTGATCACTAAGAAAGAGTAGTAGAATGGTTAGTTCCTGCATAGCGTAGGTATACCGTCGCTAGTAGATGAGTTAGTAGGTGAACACTAGTATTCACTTAGGATAGGGATAAAATAAGGCCATTTATAAAATAAAGTAAAACCATCCATATGCATACAACCATACATATATCTAAGTGCTGGGAAATACTAATGGTTTAGCATTCCATTAAAAGCATTACCTGGGTTATGTAGCTTGTCTGTCCTTCCCCACCTACGGGCGATATGGGTTCAACATCCCTAACCAAATAGGCCCCAGTGCAAGTAGCCACATAACCAGGGAAGTATACCATGGGATTAATTGTACATTCTAGTATTAAATGTTACACACGCACATGGTCATCAAGAACCCTCATATCGAGATTATGAGTTTCCAGTTTTGGTTTCCATAAAACCCCCAACTTCCATGGCCTTGCTACACACCCCACCATTAAGACCAAATTAAAATAATTTTCGAATAAAAAAACTATTTACCATTATATTAACCAAGGTAACCAATTGTGGTATCGTCATACCACCCCATTACTTTTAAGTAATATCCAAAGTAAAAAAATTTAGGTTAAGTGGAACTTAGGTCCCATTCTATATACTATACTCAATTTAATTTGTGACTTCCATATTCTCCACAAGCATAACCATTTAGCCTCTAACCTTTTTAAACCATTTAAACAAATTCTTTTAATCCATTCACTTGAGGTATTTTCATTAATCTCTAGGGTTTTTAAAATAGACCAACCATGAAAAAAAAAACTTTACCTTTTAAACAATTCCAAACCAATCTAGACCATTCCAAGAATTTAAAGCTTTTATATCATTTAAACCATTTAAACCAAGCAAAACCATTCAAAACCATTAAAAGTTTCATTAACTAACCAAACCATGAAAAAGTTCCAATGAATGTTCAACCATAGAGTAAGAACATTCTTTGAGGAATTTTATCAAACATTTGCAGGTCACACCTTTACCAAGGCTAAAACCAATGTGTAAATCAATATTATTAGGGTTAATTAGGACCCATTAGTTAAACCATAACCAAAAACCAACCACATATTAAAACTATTAACAAAAATATTTAAAAACATAGTTTAAACCAATACAAAACTATATGTGTAAAGACCCTCAACAACATTTTGAAATCCATGATTATAGGTTCATAAACCAACGTTTAAAACATAACACACATGCCGTTATTTTGAAATAACAATGAGGGAAGGAGTACATGCCTTATACATGAAGATTCATAGAAGAAATCTTGGCATTTGAGCCCTTTAAAGAACATATGATGAAACCCTGGTCTCCAATCTTCTAAGAGAGTGTTTGAGAGAGTATTTGATGAAAGGCCATATAGGGTTATATAACGTAATAGATCAAGGAATTAGAAGTAAGAAATTCTCAAATTACCCTGAACTTTAAAATTATAACAATTCATATCCAGAGTTAGGACTCATCTTACCATTCGTACCCAAGGTTATGAGTGATACACCAACTCATACCCCAACTCATATCCAACCTTGCCAAGACCTTAAATACTGGTTTCTATATGATTTAACCTCCCTATCTTGTACCTAAGGGTATGTGTGGTAACCTCAATCGTATCCCCAACTGTATGATGGACAAATTACTCTATACAACTTAAACATGCACCATACGACTTTTCGGTACAACTCATTAGATCCCATATGACTCTTACCCATATGTTATACCTTTGGTAGTAGCTATCCTCCAAGAATTCCTAGGGTATGAGTGTGTCACCAAGCTACCCCATGGCACATATCTGAGGAGTACGAGTGACTACATTGAGTCCTATCGAGCCAAAAGGGTCCAAAACCAATGAAATTTTCAAATGTCCTATTTCCTATGGTGTTTCAGACTTGTATAGTCTGCTTACAAGTTGTCAATAGCGAGAAGTATCCTACTGGCAGCTTTAATAGCACTTCAGTAATTTGGCCATAGCTTTTCACCTTAATAGCAGATTAAGGCAAAAATGGTATCATTGGAAGGATAATTTAATTGTCTATTAGTTAATGGGTCTTGATATAAAAAATTATTAGTACAACTGATGTTATGCTCTTTTGAAGATGACTACAATTACATACATCCCAAGAATTTAATTGCTAAGAAATGTTTTGACCTATTTGTGACCTAAGATCTATTTTAGGACATAATATATGTCCAATAAACTTATAAAGATATCAAACCATGAGGCTTGATCCTTGAATTATGTACTAGTCATGATATGGGTCATATCTTACGTCTCGTAACAAGTCAATATAATTTTTAGCCACTACTCATAAGCTGGAAAAACTTAAGGAACCTATTCTGTTTATAATACGAATTATCTTCGTATGACTCGTACCTTACTTGATGACTTCAAGGGTCATATCATAACTTGAATAGAACAAAAATCATCCCACACTAACATGGGTATGATTAGTTACATAGAACTCATATCTAATGTGTATGACTTAGTATCGTGAGTCATATATTACATAGTAACTTCAAAACATGTGGCATTGCAATATATCCCACTGGGGAATAGTCGTCCTTGAATAAGACTGGTTATAGTGAGAATACTATGGAAACTAAGATCATATACTGAACATACATCACTTGGTACATGATTACATAAGTGAGTCTTAACCATGATACACAAACTGAACTGATATTATGAATGCACGCAATGACATGAAAATGGATATAAGGTTGAGATAGAAACAACAAAGTTAAGATATGCGTAATCATTACCTCAAGCTTGATCTAATTTCATAAAGACAAGATGATAGGCTTAAAACATAAAAATTTAGTGTTTTACAATATCTCCACTTGATCATTCATCCCCAGAATGATACTTAGCTGAAATATTAAGGAAAGACTGAGATGATTCTTGGGACACTTACGAGCTGAATCATGACTCAATATCTGAAATCTAAAACAGATGGATGATGCATAGACTGAACCATATTAAAGAATGCATGCTGTGAAAACTTTAAAATCTTTGAATCCATAAGTACTATTTAGCCAAATTCTGATGTTGGATAACTAACATGATATAATTTCTAAATTTAGATATCCTTTATGGTTAAGACAAATTTAGACTAGAAGTAATAAATTATATCAGGGAATAGGCATATTCATGAAACTTCAGCTAGTAATACTAGATGAAAATATGGAATATTGTAGGAGCTTAAATGTCTGTTTGTTACACTAAATTGCAGTTTCTATGGATTGGATCATACTGAATGTTAAGATATCAGCAGAAGTATTTTTGGAATATAGGCATATAAAACATAACTTGGGGTGGAACTACTAGGCCTTGGGCAATAATACTGCAAACTTTAAAGTTTAGCCATACTTCTAAAATACTCCCTTAACTATACTTATAGTGTTAGATAAAACAAGAATACAATAATCTTTTTCCTATTAAAAAATGTTTACTTACTCTCATCTAAAAAATAGATCATCACCACTATTATTTCATAACGAGAGGTCATCGAAAGGTTAGAACTTGAGGACTTCAAGCATGAAAGAATACTATGCCTAACTTGGACACTTAACTGAGGCTTAAGGAATAGAGTATTCACGACATAGATTCATTAATGAAATTTAAACTGAGGATATTCATGACATAATATTAATTTTGGTGATCATTGAAAGTGTAACATGAGTGGATGGAACTGAACATACTATAAAACATGAGTACATATGTCGTGAGATGCATGGCTTAAGTTTGGAGTTCATAAATTCAATGATTATGATTTACACTGCTGAGTGAAATAGAACTCATCATACTAGGAATTGAAAGCGCATGATTCTATAAAAAGTACAAGATTATGAGCTATAATTATGGAGCAGGCATGTAAGGCATGAGTAGACATCGTGATGACTGATATACAAAAATTTTCACTGATACAAGAGTCGATCAGGAATCTACCTCTCCTAGTATTGTTCTACAACACACTGGCATCACTACTAAAATCAAAGATCCTGACTTGGTTCCTTGTTCGATTATCTCCCCCATATACTTAAGCCATTACAAGATAACTTAACACTAACTAAGAACCATCATGAGTATTACCACACCCTAAGTTCACACTATCTAGAACTTCAACTCTTGTTTTAATTAGCTCAATCATCCTTGTTTCAAACTTAGATTTTAACACTAACATAGATATCCCAAAATAATTAACAAACTATACTAACTTCATCCCTTAACACTCCCTTATTATATACTATCCTTAACTAAGCTTAAGCAACCATCACATACTTGCCTTCCTAACCACATAATATATCTCTTTTAATTTATAGCCTACTAATATCACATCTGTCTTTCCTTTAGTTTACTATTTACAGGAACATAAATTAAATCTTACAAACTTGGGAATATAAAAGCGTTGATGGGATCCTTTTTGAGACCACATGCATTCCTATAACAGTCTATGGATACTATAGGAGAAAGCTTTATAAATAGGAATTTGAGCTTGACTATTTCTGTTACCTAAAACATAATGCAGATTTTGCATGAATAGAGTAAGTTGGGCCATCTAAGTTTATTAGAGAATATCTCTACAGCACGATCTAGGATATGAACGAGGGGAAACATTACTTAAATACCTTGTACTTAAATACCTTGTAGACTCTTAAAGAAAAGTATAGATATCTCCGAACCATTCTGCAAAACTCTACTAGAAATAGCTTTATAGGGACTCTAGAATACTTAAACTTTGGGCTCTGATACCAAGTTTGTCATGATCTGAGACTACCCCCTAGTCGTAACAAGATGCAAATAACCACAAATGATCCCCAGCTAACCCATGAGTTGTTATTCGGCATGAGCAACTTATTTAAATTGTATAAAACATAAATTTATGATTGAGCAGAAGAATAATCATGAGGAAGTATGAATAAATTAAATAATAATAAATTTTACAACATGATACAACTAAAGGAGGGACTTGAAATACATATAATGAATCTGACAAACTTTCTATTGAGCCTCAATTACACTGACTATAGATAGCTGGGACATGACTCAAACTACCACTAGTCTATACATATGAATAATTTATATATAATACAAAACTACACCTGACTAGAGTCCACGAAAAAGTGAACTTGTCACCTTCTTACTAGAAGCTACAAACTAGTTTATTATGATATGTAGGCTACAACTGGTACCTACATTATAAAAAAATATAGCAGAGAGACATATATGTGGGTCAGTACTTAAAAATGTACTGAGTAATTAGAAACATGCACTAAATCATGGAAATATTTAAAACATGCTTTAAAATAACGATACAAGTTATTAGTTAAAAAATGAATGATGTATATAAATCTCCTGCTAGGTTGAATATATTATAAATATTGTACTGAGGATGATGTATGAATAATGGGTCTGAAACTATATGGTAGAAACTGATATAACTCAAGAATCTGAATAAACAAATATACTAAGCATGCATTGATAAAGATACAATAGTAAATATAACATATACTATGCAGATCAGATTAACTAAATGGCTAATGCTTGTGTGGTAGAATGACTGAATTCAGAGTAAATGGGATAACTAATGTCTGTATAGTAAGTTATTGATATACAAATATTGACAAACTGATATTTGAATACTGAATAGCTGACATCTGAATATTGATTTACTGATATATGTATACTAGTAATCTGATAATTGTACATTGATTAACTGACATCTGAATACTCATTATGTAAAACGACACTATAATTACTCTATATCACTAGACTGAAATCATTGGAGGCATCATGTAACTGACATGTCCTAATCTGAGCTAATTAGGATCCAACTTGTAACCCTAGTATGAAGGGTGCCAGTACCTTGCCACGAGTAGTAACACTGGCTGTGTGGATCCACTAAAATGGTGTCCCGAAGGACTAGAGAGTCTCTCTCTACTAGCAGGTGCTCTTATGAGAAATGTGTCAACCCTAAACTAACTAGAAGACATCACAAAACTACACTGGCTATGTAGTTTTAGAACTCAAGTATTGCTACTAAGGTTCAAACACTTGGCTGACAGGTGGGCCCTCATCCCTGAGTTCACTCGGTGCTAAGTCCTACTCCCAACTGAACTTACACTGCTATTGAGCTAAACTAAGTTCTAGTGAACATTATTTCTTATAGTACTAAAAATGATCATGATTATCTAAATATAATTTAAGCTTCATTGTTTAACTGAATTATACTTAGAAATCATAAATGTAAGTAACATATAAGTATTGGGTTTTCATAACCCACCAGCACTGAATGATCATAAAATGTGATAACAAAGACTAAACTCATAGTATAGAATCATGGTTCAAGGATGCAAAACTTAAAAATTTCAGCAAATAAGTGAGGAGTATGAACTTGAACATGCGAATGTGTTAAACGTGCGAAAACAACATGTGTACATGGTTTAATTCATAATTTGAGTGTTTAAATCATGACATTAATCATACATGACATGTCAATTTAAATTCAAAAAATAAAGTATCTTAGCTCACTAAAAACACATATTGATATGGCTTGTATGCGAGTTAATAAGAAACTCATGGACAAAACTCATGAGTTCATGGATGATTTCATAAAATAGAATAAGATTCATACTTTTAAATAAAAAGAGTGTCTTTTGGCCCAATAGATGGAAGGGACCTATTGATGAATACCCCACAAACGTTATATGAACGAATTCTTGAAGAATCTTAAAATTGGAACTTGAATCCTTTAATTCTTGTAGAAGAAATATTGAACTTCTTGTTGCTATGAGGGGAGGCTTAAATTTGGGTGAGAAATCCTAATCTTGATGTTCTTGATATTCTTAAATATAAATCTTTAGACGTGTGCAATAATCTAGAGAAAAAAGCCTAATCATTTTCTTCAAAATAGAAATAGGGATTTCGTAATGTTTAATTGATGGAAAAAAAAGGAAAAGTAACACCCCTTGGGGTTAAATGTTGAGGGTTAAGAGTTATAAGGGGAGAAAAGACCAAAAAATCCCTTACAAACCTTTTGGAATTTTCCTCGAAGCCATCCCGACGTGTTTGGGTATGACTAGTATCTTTTCACGACCCAATTTCTGTCTCATGATGGAACCTACCACATCCCACCAGTAGGTGAGCTGATACCGTAACCAGGAGCTAATGAAATCGGTTACCTTGGTATGAACGTCTACTATGGAACCTATATAAGGATACAATACATAAACAACCGTGTTTCTCAACTAAAGACAACCGATATTCAAACATAAATCCCATAACCTGATAATATTAATATAAGAACTTCTAAACTTGACAATAGGAATTTACAATATCTAAGTCTAAACTGTCTTAGATAGTTTCATAGATTTGTCCTTAAAGCAAAAGACAAATAAGGATAGAAGGGAAAGAGGGCAAATCGAACTGCAAGAGCTCACCCAGTCTCCAAATAGTCAATGCATTATGAACTAACTCAACAACAGCAACTAGAACCTGGGTATACACCAAAAAGGTACTGAAGTATAGTATGAGTACCAAAACATGGGTACTCAGTAGGCATCATCTCCCAACTGAGCTAAATTGTAGTGTAAAGTCGATATAAAGTAAAATAATAACTTAAAGTGAAGGTATAGGATAGAACCTGAATCTTCTCCAAAATCACTGTTACAATATCTATACTACTAAGGGAATAGGATAATATACTATATCAATAGACTTCATAATTGTCATATCAAATGAGTATTATTTTGGAAGTGTAAAGTTACATATACAACAACAAGCATTTGTCTACCATAATTATCACCAACCATCTTTAGAACACAAAGCAAAAAAACATACCACGATGTCCCATACCGCTGGGAAGCACACAAAATAGAACCCTACAAGGAACTAATCACAGTGTCCCATACAACCATAGAAAACACCAAGGAATACAATACAAGAAATCATCATAGAGTCCCATACCAGTTGAGAGTACACCAAAAGTTTAACTAATAATATATTAAAGTACAACTACTCAACCATTAATCGAAGCTGCACAGAGAACAACCCCACCATGGCTTATACCAAGGTCCACAATTATTATCTATGCCACAATTTTATCTCTACAAAACCAATATTGTTATAGCATAATCATATAAATACTTATCCTGCAATTTTACACAAAACTCCATGTGGGTTCGACACTAGTTAGCCTGTATTTCCATAGCCTGTATTCAAAGTAAACACAAAACCATGATCTGATATCATAGACATAAGGACCCCATCCAAATGAACTATCTCCCAAATATAAACCTAGACTAATATCTTAGCACTAAAGGTGATTTGAAAATGATTAAACAAAGGCGAATTGGTCAAACGATCCATAATAAACCAAATACATTCGTGACCATAAGAAGCATGAGGCAAGTCACTAATAAAACCCATGGTAATCCTTTCCCATTTCCAATCAGAAATGGAGAATCTCTAAGTCAATCTTCAAAGACTCTGATGCTCGACCTTAACCTGCTGACAACATAGGAAATAAACTATAATATTTGCCACATCCCTCTTCTTACCATCCCACCGGAACAACTGCCTCAAATATTTATATATCTTGTCTCTACAAATATGAATAAAATATCTAGAACTATGAGCCTCATGCATAATTAATTGAATAGTGTCATCAAGTCGGGGTACACAAATACGACCCTAAAATCTCAAGATACCCTCAAAATCCATAGTGCGTCTCTTAGACTCTCCACTCACCACCCAATTATAGAGAAGGCACAACTTACTATCCTCAAACTAATGATCATGAATCTGCTCACACAGGGAAGACCTGGCCTCCATACAAGCCAAAATCCTTGCAGGATCAAAGAGAAGGAAGAACGTACTATCCTTCAACTGACGATCATGAATCTGCTTACACAGGGAGGACCTGGCCTCCATACAAGACAAAATCCTTACAGGATCCAAAATATAGAGGCGGACCATCCAACTCACTAAGGACTAGATGTCCCATGTCAAAGGCCTCTGATAAACTGAACTACCATCCAAAATACCCATACTCACTGCCTTTTGACTCAAGGCATCCATCACAACATTCACCTTACCCGGATGATACAAGATAGACATATTGTAGTCCTTTAAAAATTCCATCCACCTACACTAGCGAGCATTAAGCTCTCATTATGTCATAAAATGATGAAGACTACGATGTTCAGTGAAAATCTCACTATGCATACCATACAAGTAATTCCTCAAAATCTTGAGCGCAAAAAATATCATTGCCAACTTAAAATCGTGAGGTAGGTAGTTACGCTCATGCTTCTTAAGATGTCTAGAAAAATAGGTAATGACACAACTCTGTTTGATCAAAACACAATAAATACCAATACCAGAAGCATTACAAAACATAGTAAATCCCTCACACTCAAAAAGTAAAGCCAATTCCTGGAATAGAATGAGACATCCCTTTACCTTTTCAAAGCTTAACTCACACTCCTCGGACCATTAGAAGTTATCTTTCTTATGAGTCAATCTAGTCATAGGGGCTGATATAGTAGCAAATCTCTCAAAAAAATGCCTCAAATAACTAGCCAAACCTATAAAACTGTGAACCTTAGTCGGAGAGAAAGGTCTAGTGCAATCAGGAATTGCTAAAATCTTAGTTGGGCCTACTATAATACCGGCCTTGGGCACTATGTGTTTGAGAAAAGATACTGACTCAAGACAAAACTCACACTTAGAGAAACTGGTGAAAAGCAAATTCTCTCTTAAAACCTGGAGCAAAATCATCAAACGCTGTGCATGCTCCTTACTACTCCTTAAATACACAAGGATATCATCAATGAACACAATAACAAGGAGCCTAGATAAGGTTTGAACACATTGTTTATCAAGTCTACAAACATGGTTGGGGCATTAGTCAGCCCAAAATACATCACCAAACTCATAGTGACCATAACGGGTCCCTAAAGGCTAATTTCGAGATGTCCTGAACCTAAATTCTCTACTAATGATAATCTTCGCTCAAATCTATCATAGATAATATAGTTACATCTTGAAGATAATAAAATAAATCATTAGTACGATGCATAGGATAATGGCTCTTCATTATGACCTTGTTAAAACTATCTATAGTCAATACATATCCGCATCAAACCATGTTTCTTCTTTGCAAAAAAATAGTTGTTTCCTACGAGGATACACTTTGTCTAATGAACAACTTTCCAAGAAGATCCTAGAGATGGGATTTCAGGTCCTTAAGCAGTGCAGGAACAAAACAATATGATGCCATAGAAATAGGTCAAGTACTCGGCTCAAGGGCAATAGAAAACTCAATCATATGGTCAGGAGAGATACTACGAAGATCGTTAGGAAAGGCATTAAGAAACTCATAGACAATAAGAACAGAATCAAGCATCGGACTTTCTAAATGGGTATCACATAGACAGGCGAGATAATGCTTATAACCCCTAGACATAATTCATTGAGCACAAACATAAGACGTATTCCCCGTCAGCTCACGACTAATTGATCCCTGCCATACAACTGGGGGTACACCAGACAAGGTTATGGTAATGGTCCTTCCAAAATAATCTAGGACCACGTGACAGTGGGATAACTAGTCGATGCCCAAAATCATACCAAAATCCAACATATACAGAATAAAAAGATCAATATTAGTATCAACATCACTAACTATCACAACATATGATGTGGATACCCAATCCACTATTAAAGAATCACCTATGAGAGTAGATACACACAATGGCACAAATAATAAATTATTGGAAAACTCTAAGTGTGGAGCATAATAAGTACATTTATTAGGATAAGTGGATCCCAGATAAAATAAAGGAAGAACTGACCTACGGCATACAAAAATTACACATGTGATTACTGTATCCAAAGTCTTAGCCTTGGGCCTAGCAGGTACTGCATATAACTGGCCACGCCCGCCACCTAGATGGGCACCTGATTAAACACCTTCCATTCCTGTCTGAGTACCACCTCGAGCACTAATGTAACAACTTTTATAACCTCACACACCACCCCTACGTTAGGGATCAATTACCCTAATAGGAGTAGTTCCCTGGGCAGAAACAACTATCATCCCTTGACTAGGTCACTCTCTAGAGAAATCAACAGGTAGTCCACAAGTAAAACAAGACTCATGAGACAAACTAGAATTGACAAATCCGGCTGATCTAAAATAGCTATCACACCTAGCATGGCCCACAGATGAACCCCTCAAAGACTGATCACCGCCTTTACTTGGGTGCCTACTAAAAATAAATAGATCCCCATTAACTTCCTGAGGAGATGCCTATACTAGTCAACTAATCTGATATTCATGCTGCAAAAATGGATGCAAAAAATGTCCAACATAAGGAATATCCTATCTGAATTGGGAACTACTACGGTTCCCACCAAATCTACCCAAATACTTGTGTCTCTTATCATGGCCCTCCAGCTATATGTCCTCTATCACTCTAGAAAGGTTAACAACATCAATAAAGTCCTACCAGTAGTAATTAAACTCTCAGTATCCGTTTGATTAGGAAGTATCAATCCTTTCAAAAAGCAGCAAACTCTCTCATACTCACTATCAAACATTGAAGCCGCATGACTGGCCAACTCATGAATATGAGTCTTATATGTAACATCTATCATAAAACCCTTCTCTAACCTAGAGAAAAAATCTCTCAAATGATCTCTGAGGCTATATATTATAAGTTTCTCTAAGAATATCTCATAGAATTCAGCCTAAGAGATAGAGAAAGATCCAATTGTTCTAGAACTCATAAAACTCTTCCACCATTGTCTAGCAGTAAAGTCCAATTGAAATGCAGTGTAGTCCACACCATGAGTCTCAACAAGGGATAGCCCACGAAGACTCTCCTTATAAAGAGTCAAAAACTCAAATGCATTCTCTCCAGGAGCCCCGATAAATCAAGGAAGAGCCAACGTCAAGAACCTACCCAGTGTCTTGTGCTCCTCAGCAGACTTAGCAAGCTGGGTCATAACTAACTATCAGTTGAATAATTATTGGAATAGAATGAACCTTAACTCCAGGAACTATAACGGAAGGTGATACTCCTATCCCAGTAGTTTGTGAGCTATTAAAAGTACCCAACAGCTGAACAAAAGCATCTCTAAGCATGAAAAAGGGGATAAATCCAAGTATAGCCAGGGACAATCCCTGGTCCACTACTGGCTAAGGTGGAGGAGTCTCTAGATCTGGTACAAGAATATGAGCCTATGGAGGTACACCCTGATCCCTAACTTAGGATAAATTAAGAGTCTTGGCCTCGGGACCCTGTCGATGTATCATTGAAAGACGTGTCCTGGGCATCTGTGAAAGAGTAAAGTCAATTGAATATCCTACAAACCAACTTAGACTCTTAGCATAATATAAGTAAAATAAGTGCAAGACTCCTAAGATGTCTCATAGCCTCCCAAACATAGGAATTGGATATCAATATTCTGATCTATATTACTCTATTAGACACTTGATCTTGTACCATTAGTATTAGTGAAACCTAGTCTCTGATACCAATTTATCATAACCTAATTTCCGAGTCGTGATTCCGCCTACCATATCTCACAGGTAGATAAGCCGATACCATAACTCTGAGCTAATGCAATAGGTTACCTTGGTAGGAACCTATAACATGAACCTTATATAAGGATACAATATATAAACAACTATGTTTCAAAACTAAACACAATCAATATTCAAACAAAAATCCCATGACTTGGTAGTATTAATACAAGAGCTTCACAACTTGATAATAGGAGTTTACAATATTAAGTCTAAATTGTCTTATATAGTCCATACATTTTTCTTGAAAGCAAAAGACAAGTAAAGATAGCGGGTAAAGAGGGACACTTGAACTCAAAGATATCACCCTTTCTCCAAATAGTCAATATAGCACAAATAAGCTCAATGATGGCAACGAGAACCTGGGTCTACACCAAAAATATACAGAAGTGTAGTATGAGTACCAAAACACGAGTTCTTAGTAGGCATCATTGTGCGGCTGATCTAAATTATAATATAATGATGATATAAAGTAATACAATAACTTAAAGGCAAGGTATATGATAAAACCTGAATCTTCTCCAATATCACTATAACAATATCTATACTACTAAGGCACTAAGATGATATACTATATCAATAGACTTCATTATCATTATATCAATTTAGTATTATTTTGGCAACATAAAGTCACATGTACAATAATAAGTATTTGTCTACCATAATCATCACCAACCATTTCAAAATGCAAAGCACAGAACTTACCACGATGTTCCATAACGCCATGAAGCACATAAAAATAACAAAACAAGGAACTCTTCACGGTTTCCCATACCACCAGAGAGTACACTAAGAAATACATTACAAGAACACATCATGATATCCCATACTACCAGAGAGTACCCCTAAAAGTTCAACCAGTAATATGTCAAAGTACAACTACCCAGCCATTAATAGGAGTCACGAGTATCACAACCCTACCATGGCTTATACCAAGGTCTAGAATCATTATCCATACCCTAATTTAGTTTTAGCAAAACCAATATTGTTATAGCATAATCATATGATTACTTATCCTCCAATTTTCAACTAAACTTCATGTGATGTATAAACTAGTTAAGATTTATTTCCATAATCCACTAGGTTCCAAGTCTTATAGATACTAGCTATCAAATAGATTAAAGCTACAAGATACCACTACTATCAATTATTCGCCTATCACAAAGCCATTTTCTAATTATCTCTCTCATTATAGAAGTCATCAACTAAGCCACCATAACATTACATATTTGAAGTTAACCTAGTTATTCA
Organism: Capsicum chinense; assembly: GCA_026120095.1. Lineage (NCBI taxonomy): Eukaryota > Viridiplantae > Streptophyta > Magnoliopsida > Solanales > Solanaceae > Capsicum > Capsicum chinense. The sequence goes on along the minus strand of JAPEIP010000005.1, from coordinate 171,625,485 downwards.
TCATGTAATACTAAGCCTATTATCATTTGGCTGTTATAACCTTACGGACCAGTTTCCATATTTTAAGAAAGAAAGGCCATCAACTAGTTCACTAGACTTCTAGTATTCAAGTCGTACTCATTTATTATAAATAACTAGTTATTACATAAGCAACTTAACTAGACAAAATTCCATAGCATAATAATTATTCCAAGTCGAGTAGATTTGCTAGGTAATCCTTTAATTCTACACAAGGTTTCATATACCAATTAGCCTTAACACATTAATAGGCATAAGTTATATCTAGTTACCAATTAGGGTGAACAATTGTCACACCTCTCATTTACTGAATAAGGACATAGAATGAATAACCATTAACCAAATGAGACATCATATCCCACATAGATAAGTAGTTATTTGGGCTGAAATAGCCCAAACTAACAAGTATCAATGCATTTGTATAAATTTTCCCCACATGGCATCATAACATATTTACCTCTTCTAGATTCATCGGATATCAACATAACATCAATATATCATCTGAATTCACCAGGGGTCAATCATAAGAACCATTCCTAATTCAACCTAAAAACAAGGTTATTTCCTAACTAAGTACTAGCAAGGTCAAGATACTCCTAAGGTTAGGGAACGACTTCATTCACATCTGTTAGAGCAACTCGAGTATTACATTCTATTCATGAGACTAATGGTAGACAATCCAATGTTCTAGGATAAGGCTCAAGCATCACCCCTTACAAGTTTAAGAACCTATAAGAACCAACTAATCTTGATCATCACCATTAATCCATTTATCATCTAAAACCCAACCAATATAGTTATCAATAATTGTACTACAATCAAATTCAACCTAACTACAAGTAAGCCTAACCTACCTTTGGTCGAAGTAACTCACAAGCCAACAAGCTTTTGCTTTTCTTCTGTTAAAGTCTCTTTTTCCACGAGAAAAGCTATTAATACTACATCCCAAGCACTATAAAAAGAATGAAAATACCCATTATGGCACCATTGTGCCTTGGATTCAAAAGGACACAAAATCCCCAAGTGGGTTTCACCTTTTTAAATGAGTTTACAAGACCAACCCATTGTTCAACTACCTTTAGGGAGTTATAACCCTCAATAAATTTGAGTTTATCCATAAAATTTGGGGCTACATTTAAGCCTCAATGATTTAGTGGTTTTTAATTAAGAAATCAACAACTTAACACAAACTAGATGGATTCTTACCTTAGATTTGAAGAAAGATTCTATTACACAAGCTGTTTAAGCTCTAAATCAATACACAAGACTCACTTTGAAGATTTAACACTTTATTAGGGTTTTAGAGTTCAAGAAGGAGACACAAATAGGCAAAATTTTGGACAAAGCAGCCTTTAAATAGGTTCTACCCAGCCTTGGGTAATACAATTGTGCATTCCACCTAGCCACAGTCGAACCTTAGATATCAAAGTTATGGCATCTCGATTAACACAAGGCATGGATGATGCTTGGAATTAGGATTCGAGCTTTTACCAATGCCTCAAGATGTATCCAAGGTTTATTTTGAAAAAATAAGATATGTTATTGCATAGTTTTTAAAATTTTGGACATTTTTGTAAAGTCAAATTTTGTATATGAGGATGTTGTAATAAGGGTTTTGCTTGGTGGTCAAAAAGGACCAACAAAGACTTCAAATTGAGGAAGTGGTTCAAGGAACCAAAAAAACCACCAGGTAACCGATCTATTAATTTTGGTATGTTACTAATGACTTGGGACGACTATGGAGAAGATATATTGGTAAAGTTAAGCAAGAATGCAGAAAATGACATGAAGGTTCATTACATATCTTTTGGGTACGGGTTGTACCTTGAGTCAACATTAGAAGCCTAAATCTTTACCCTTATTCTTATGGGTACAAATCATCCTAAAGAGTCATATAGTCTGCTTAAGAGTTATTCAGTGAGTTCTACTGTACTGGTAACTTTGACAGTTCTTCTGTATTTTTGCCATAACTATTCACCCCGATATCGGATTAAGGAAAAAATTGTATTCTTTGAAAGATAATTAAATTATCTATTAGTTGGTGGGTCTTGTTATCATAAATTCTTAGGAAAATAGAATTATGCTCGTTTATAGGTGACTATAGTTATATAAATCAAAAGAATTTAATTTTTAAGGAATGTTTTTACTTGTTTATGAGCTAGGAGCTATTTTAGGACTTAATATATGCCCAAGTAACTTTAAAAGATATCAAAATATGAGTATTGATCCTTGGATTGTCTAATGGTAAGGATATGGTTCATATCTTACGACTCTTAATAAGTCAATACGACTTGTAGCCACTACTCATAAGCTGGAAAAAAACATAGGGAACCTTTACTGCTAACAATATGAATTATCATTATACGACTCGTACCTTAAATAATGACTTCAAAGGTCAACTCATAAATTTAAGAAAACTCAAATCATCCCACACCGACATGGGTATGACTTATTTCATAGAACTTATATCTAATGTGTATGACTTAGGGTCATGAGTCATATATTGCTTAGTGAGTTCAAAACATTAGGTATTATAATATCTCCACCTTAGGATCAATCACCCATGAATGAGAATGGTTAGACCGAGAATACTTTCATAATTGAGATAATGTACTAAAAATGCATGACTTGGAATGTAATTATATAAGTGAGACTGAAGAATGATACACAAAAAGATCTGATTTCATAAATGCATACAATGGCATGCGAATTGTTATAAGGCTGAGATAGAAACTAGAGAGTCAACATAGGAGTAATCAGCACCTCAATCTTGATCTAATTTCATGATAAAAAGGTTGAGTGGTTAGAACATACAAACTTAGGGTATTACAATATCCCCCCTTGGGATCATTCATCCCCAAAATGATTTTGACTTGCCTAAAATACAAAGGAAAGACTGAGATAATGCATTGGACACTTACAAGCTTTATCATGACTCATTATTTGAAATTTAAAATTGATGCATGATGCATGGACTAAGCTATATTTATGAATACATGTTGTGCCAACTTTAAAATCTAGGAATTCATTAGTACTGTTTGGCTAAATTCTGAAGTTGGATAACTAACATAATACAATTTTAGAATCTAGATATCCTTTATGATTAAAACTAATTTAGACTACCAGTAAGGACTTAACTAAATTCAAAATTCACATAAATATGAATAAACTACCTTATATTCATAAAACATCAAATAGTAATACTAGATGAAAATATTGAATATCATAAGAGCTTATTTCTTTGCTTGTTAGACTTTATTACTGGTTATATGTACTAGATAATACTAAAAATTGATGGCTCAACTAAAGTATTCCTGGGATGAACCGATATTTAGAATTGTAAAGTCATGTCAGGTGACATAAAAATTCTAAGAGTCACCTGAAATAGAATACTCGCTACTTCCAACACTTCTTCTCAAGGTTCCAATAACATTAGAGTGCATGAAATTTTTTTGTTAAGCACGGTCTGAGTTAGATATATGAATACAAAATCATAACGTGGCTTAAACTCTAAATCATGGAATATACGCGGATAAAATATATATTAGGATGGAACTACTAGGCCTTAGGCAATACTACTGCTAACTTAAAAGATTACCCATACTTCTTAAATACTCCCATAACTACTCTTATAGTCTTAGATAAAACAATTAAATAATAATCTTTTCCTTAATAAGGAATGTTTACTCTCTCCCATCTAAATAATTGCTCACCACCATATCTTTTTATAAGTAGAGGTCAATGAAAGGTTAGAACATAAAGACCTAAAGCATGAAATAATACTAAGCATAACTTGGAAACTTAATTAAGTCCTGAGGAATAGAGTATTTATGACATGGATACATTAAAGAAATCTAAATTGAGGACATACATGACATAATCTATATTTAGCTGATCATTAAAAGTGTAAAATGAGTACCTGAAATTGAACATACTGTAAACCATGAGTACATGATTCATGAGCTTAATGACTTTAGTTTGGAGTTCATAAATTTATGAAATATGATTCGTACTGCTGAGTGAAATAGAACTCCTCAAACTAGGAATTAGAAGCGACATGATTCTAAAAAATTTGTACTAATATAAGTTATGATTATGTAACTAAAATTTAAGGAATGAATAGACATAATGTTGATTGAAATAAAAAAAATT
>JAPEIP010000005.1:171574240-171621215 GCA_026120095.1 Capsicum chinense | reverse complement strand
CATCATACTAGGAATTGAAAGCGCATGATTCTATAAAAAGTACAAGATTATGAGCTATAATTATGGAGCAGGCATGTAAGGCATGAGTAGACATCGTGATGACTGATATACAAAAATTTTCACTGATACAAGAGTCGATCAGGAATCTACCTCTCCTAGTATTGTTCTACAACACACTGGCATCACTACTAAAATCAAAGATCCTGACTTGGTTCCTTGTTCGATTATCTCCCCCATATACTTAAGCCATTACAAGATAACTTAACACTAACTAAGAACCATCATGAGTATTACCACACCCTAAGTTCACACTATCTAGAACTTCAACTCTTGTTTTAATTAGCTCAATCATCCTTGTTTCAAACTTAGATTTTAACACTAACATAGATATCCCAAAATAATTAACAAACTATACTAACTTCATCCCTTAACACTCCCTTATTATATACTATCCTTAACTAAGCTTAAGCAACCATCACATACTTGCCTTCCTAACCACATAATATATCTCTTTTAATTTATAGCCTACTAATATCACATCTGTCTTTCCTTTAGTTTACTATTTACAGGAACATAAATTAAATCTTACAAACTTGGGAATATAAAAGCGTTGATGGGATCCTTTTTGAGACCACATGCATTCCTATAACAGTCTATGGATACTATAGGAGAAAGCTTTATAAATAGGAATTTGAGCTTGACTATTTCTGTTACCTAAAACATAATGCAGATTTTGCATGAATAGAGTAAGTTGGGCCATCTAAGTTTATTAGAGAATATCTCTACAGCACGATCTAGGATATGAACGAGGGGAAACATTACTTAAATACCTTGTACTTAAATACCTTGTAGACTCTTAAAGAAAAGTATAGATATCTCCGAACCATTCTGCAAAACTCTACTAGAAATAGCTTTATAGGGACTCTAGAATACTTAAACTTTGGGCTCTGATACCAAGTTTGTCATGATCTGAGACTACCCCCTAGTCGTAACAAGATGCAAATAACCACAAATGATCCCCAGCTAACCCATGAGTTGTTATTCGGCATGAGCAACTTATTTAAATTGTATAAAACATAAATTTATGATTGAGCAGAAGAATAATCATGAGGAAGTATGAATAAATTAAATAATAATAAATTTTACAACATGATACAACTAAAGGAGGGACTTGAAATACATATAATGAATCTGACAAACTTTCTATTGAGCCTCAATTACACTGACTATAGATAGCTGGGACATGACTCAAACTACCACTAGTCTATACATATGAATAATTTATATATAATACAAAACTACACCTGACTAGAGTCCACGAAAAAGTGAACTTGTCACCTTCTTACTAGAAGCTACAAACTAGTTTATTATGATATGTAGGCTACAACTGGTACCTACATTATAAAAAAATATAGCAGAGAGACATATATGTGGGTCAGTACTTAAAAATGTACTGAGTAATTAGAAACATGCACTAAATCATGGAAATATTTAAAACATGCTTTAAAATAACGATACAAGTTATTAGTTAAAAAATGAATGATGTATATAAATCTCCTGCTAGGTTGAATATATTATAAATATTGTACTGAGGATGATGTATGAATAATGGGTCTGAAACTATATGGTAGAAACTGATATAACTCAAGAATCTGAATAAACAAATATACTAAGCATGCATTGATAAAGATACAATAGTAAATATAACATATACTATGCAGATCAGATTAACTAAATGGCTAATGCTTGTGTGGTAGAATGACTGAATTCAGAGTAAATGGGATAACTAATGTCTGTATAGTAAGTTATTGATATACAAATATTGACAAACTGATATTTGAATACTGAATAGCTGACATCTGAATATTGATTTACTGATATATGTATACTAGTAATCTGATAATTGTACATTGATTAACTGACATCTGAATACTCATTATGTAAAACGACACTATAATTACTCTATATCACTAGACTGAAATCATTGGAGGCATCATGTAACTGACATGTCCTAATCTGAGCTAATTAGGATCCAACTTGTAACCCTAGTATGAAGGGTGCCAGTACCTTGCCACGAGTAGTAACACTGGCTGTGTGGATCCACTAAAATGGTGTCCCGAAGGACTAGAGAGTCTCTCTCTACTAGCAGGTGCTCTTATGAGAAATGTGTCAACCCTAAACTAACTAGAAGACATCACAAAACTACACTGGCTATGTAGTTTTAGAACTCAAGTATTGCTACTAAGGTTCAAACACTTGGCTGACAGGTGGGCCCTCATCCCTGAGTTCACTCGGTGCTAAGTCCTACTCCCAACTGAACTTACACTGCTATTGAGCTAAACTAAGTTCTAGTGAACATTATTTCTTATAGTACTAAAAATGATCATGATTATCTAAATATAATTTAAGCTTCATTGTTTAACTGAATTATACTTAGAAATCATAAATGTAAGTAACATATAAGTATTGGGTTTTCATAACCCACCAGCACTGAATGATCATAAAATGTGATAACAAAGACTAAACTCATAGTATAGAATCATGGTTCAAGGATGCAAAACTTAAAAATTTCAGCAAATAAGTGAGGAGTATGAACTTGAACATGCGAATGTGTTAAACGTGCGAAAACAACATGTGTACATGGTTTAATTCATAATTTGAGTGTTTAAATCATGACATTAATCATACATGACATGTCAATTTAAATTCAAAAAATAAAGTATCTTAGCTCACTAAAAACACATATTGATATGGCTTGTATGCGAGTTAATAAGAAACTCATGGACAAAACTCATGAGTTCATGGATGATTTCATAAAATAGAATAAGATTCATACTTTTAAATAAAAAGAGTGTCTTTTGGCCCAATAGATGGAAGGGACCTATTGATGAATACCCCACAAACGTTATATGAACGAATTCTTGAAGAATCTTAAAATTGGAACTTGAATCCTTTAATTCTTGTAGAAGAAATATTGAACTTCTTGTTGCTATGAGGGGAGGCTTAAATTTGGGTGAGAAATCCTAATCTTGATGTTCTTGATATTCTTAAATATAAATCTTTAGACGTGTGCAATAATCTAGAGAAAAAAGCCTAATCATTTTCTTCAAAATAGAAATAGGGATTTCGTAATGTTTAATTGATGGAAAAAAAAGGAAAAGTAACACCCCTTGGGGTTAAATGTTGAGGGTTAAGAGTTATAAGGGGAGAAAAGACCAAAAAATCCCTTACAAACCTTTTGGAATTTTCCTCGAAGCCATCCCGACGTGTTTGGGTATGACTAGTATCTTTTCACGACCCAATTTCTGTCTCATGATGGAACCTACCACATCCCACCAGTAGGTGAGCTGATACCGTAACCAGGAGCTAATGAAATCGGTTACCTTGGTATGAACGTCTACTATGGAACCTATATAAGGATACAATACATAAACAACCGTGTTTCTCAACTAAAGACAACCGATATTCAAACATAAATCCCATAACCTGATAATATTAATATAAGAACTTCTAAACTTGACAATAGGAATTTACAATATCTAAGTCTAAACTGTCTTAGATAGTTTCATAGATTTGTCCTTAAAGCAAAAGACAAATAAGGATAGAAGGGAAAGAGGGCAAATCGAACTGCAAGAGCTCACCCAGTCTCCAAATAGTCAATGCATTATGAACTAACTCAACAACAGCAACTAGAACCTGGGTATACACCAAAAAGGTACTGAAGTATAGTATGAGTACCAAAACATGGGTACTCAGTAGGCATCATCTCCCAACTGAGCTAAATTGTAGTGTAAAGTCGATATAAAGTAAAATAATAACTTAAAGTGAAGGTATAGGATAGAACCTGAATCTTCTCCAAAATCACTGTTACAATATCTATACTACTAAGGGAATAGGATAATATACTATATCAATAGACTTCATAATTGTCATATCAAATGAGTATTATTTTGGAAGTGTAAAGTTACATATACAACAACAAGCATTTGTCTACCATAATTATCACCAACCATCTTTAGAACACAAAGCAAAAAAACATACCACGATGTCCCATACCGCTGGGAAGCACACAAAATAGAACCCTACAAGGAACTAATCACAGTGTCCCATACAACCATAGAAAACACCAAGGAATACAATACAAGAAATCATCATAGAGTCCCATACCAGTTGAGAGTACACCAAAAGTTTAACTAATAATATATTAAAGTACAACTACTCAACCATTAATCGAAGCTGCACAGAGAACAACCCCACCATGGCTTATACCAAGGTCCACAATTATTATCTATGCCACAATTTTATCTCTACAAAACCAATATTGTTATAGCATAATCATATAAATACTTATCCTGCAATTTTACACAAAACTCCATGTGGGTTCGACACTAGTTAGCCTGTATTTCCATAGCCTGTATTCAAAGTAAACACAAAACCATGATCTGATATCATAGACATAAGGACCCCATCCAAATGAACTATCTCCCAAATATAAACCTAGACTAATATCTTAGCACTAAAGGTGATTTGAAAATGATTAAACAAAGGCGAATTGGTCAAACGATCCATAATAAACCAAATACATTCGTGACCATAAGAAGCATGAGGCAAGTCACTAATAAAACCCATGGTAATCCTTTCCCATTTCCAATCAGAAATGGAGAATCTCTAAGTCAATCTTCAAAGACTCTGATGCTCGACCTTAACCTGCTGACAACATAGGAAATAAACTATAATATTTGCCACATCCCTCTTCTTACCATCCCACCGGAACAACTGCCTCAAATATTTATATATCTTGTCTCTACAAATATGAATAAAATATCTAGAACTATGAGCCTCATGCATAATTAATTGAATAGTGTCATCAAGTCGGGGTACACAAATACGACCCTAAAATCTCAAGATACCCTCAAAATCCATAGTGCGTCTCTTAGACTCTCCACTCACCACCCAATTATAGAGAAGGCACAACTTACTATCCTCAAACTAATGATCATGAATCTGCTCACACAGGGAAGACCTGGCCTCCATACAAGCCAAAATCCTTGCAGGATCAAAGAGAAGGAAGAACGTACTATCCTTCAACTGACGATCATGAATCTGCTTACACAGGGAGGACCTGGCCTCCATACAAGACAAAATCCTTACAGGATCCAAAATATAGAGGCGGACCATCCAACTCACTAAGGACTAGATGTCCCATGTCAAAGGCCTCTGATAAACTGAACTACCATCCAAAATACCCATACTCACTGCCTTTTGACTCAAGGCATCCATCACAACATTCACCTTACCCGGATGATACAAGATAGACATATTGTAGTCCTTTAAAAATTCCATCCACCTACACTAGCGAGCATTAAGCTCTCATTATGTCATAAAATGATGAAGACTACGATGTTCAGTGAAAATCTCACTATGCATACCATACAAGTAATTCCTCAAAATCTTGAGCGCAAAAAATATCATTGCCAACTTAAAATCGTGAGGTAGGTAGTTACGCTCATGCTTCTTAAGATGTCTAGAAAAATAGGTAATGACACAACTCTGTTTGATCAAAACACAATAAATACCAATACCAGAAGCATTACAAAACATAGTAAATCCCTCACACTCAAAAAGTAAAGCCAATTCCTGGAATAGAATGAGACATCCCTTTACCTTTTCAAAGCTTAACTCACACTCCTCGGACCATTAGAAGTTATCTTTCTTATGAGTCAATCTAGTCATAGGGGCTGATATAGTAGCAAATCTCTCAAAAAAATGCCTCAAATAACTAGCCAAACCTATAAAACTGTGAACCTTAGTCGGAGAGAAAGGTCTAGTGCAATCAGGAATTGCTAAAATCTTAGTTGGGCCTACTATAATACCGGCCTTGGGCACTATGTGTTTGAGAAAAGATACTGACTCAAGACAAAACTCACACTTAGAGAAACTGGTGAAAAGCAAATTCTCTCTTAAAACCTGGAGCAAAATCATCAAACGCTGTGCATGCTCCTTACTACTCCTTAAATACACAAGGATATCATCAATGAACACAATAACAAGGAGCCTAGATAAGGTTTGAACACATTGTTTATCAAGTCTACAAACATGGTTGGGGCATTAGTCAGCCCAAAATACATCACCAAACTCATAGTGACCATAACGGGTCCCTAAAGGCTAATTTCGAGATGTCCTGAACCTAAATTCTCTACTAATGATAATCTTCGCTCAAATCTATCATAGATAATATAGTTACATCTTGAAGATAATAAAATAAATCATTAGTACGATGCATAGGATAATGGCTCTTCATTATGACCTTGTTAAAACTATCTATAGTCAATACATATCCGCATCAAACCATGTTTCTTCTTTGCAAAAAAATAGTTGTTTCCTACGAGGATACACTTTGTCTAATGAACAACTTTCCAAGAAGATCCTAGAGATGGGATTTCAGGTCCTTAAGCAGTGCAGGAACAAAACAATATGATGCCATAGAAATAGGTCAAGTACTCGGCTCAAGGGCAATAGAAAACTCAATCATATGGTCAGGAGAGATACTACGAAGATCGTTAGGAAAGGCATTAAGAAACTCATAGACAATAAGAACAGAATCAAGCATCGGACTTTCTAAATGGGTATCACATAGACAGGCGAGATAATGCTTATAACCCCTAGACATAATTCATTGAGCACAAACATAAGACGTATTCCCCGTCAGCTCACGACTAATTGATCCCTGCCATACAACTGGGGGTACACCAGACAAGGTTATGGTAATGGTCCTTCCAAAATAATCTAGGACCACGTGACAGTGGGATAACTAGTCGATGCCCAAAATCATACCAAAATCCAACATATACAGAATAAAAAGATCAATATTAGTATCAACATCACTAACTATCACAACATATGATGTGGATACCCAATCCACTATTAAAGAATCACCTATGAGAGTAGATACACACAATGGCACAAATAATAAATTATTGGAAAACTCTAAGTGTGGAGCATAATAAGTACATTTATTAGGATAAGTGGATCCCAGATAAAATAAAGGAAGAACTGACCTACGGCATACAAAAATTACACATGTGATTACTGTATCCAAAGTCTTAGCCTTGGGCCTAGCAGGTACTGCATATAACTGGCCACGCCCGCCACCTAGATGGGCACCTGATTAAACACCTTCCATTCCTGTCTGAGTACCACCTCGAGCACTAATGTAACAACTTTTATAACCTCACACACCACCCCTACGTTAGGGATCAATTACCCTAATAGGAGTAGTTCCCTGGGCAGAAACAACTATCATCCCTTGACTAGGTCACTCTCTAGAGAAATCAACAGGTAGTCCACAAGTAAAACAAGACTCATGAGACAAACTAGAATTGACAAATCCGGCTGATCTAAAATAGCTATCACACCTAGCATGGCCCACAGATGAACCCCTCAAAGACTGATCACCGCCTTTACTTGGGTGCCTACTAAAAATAAATAGATCCCCATTAACTTCCTGAGGAGATGCCTATACTAGTCAACTAATCTGATATTCATGCTGCAAAAATGGATGCAAAAAATGTCCAACATAAGGAATATCCTATCTGAATTGGGAACTACTACGGTTCCCACCAAATCTACCCAAATACTTGTGTCTCTTATCATGGCCCTCCAGCTATATGTCCTCTATCACTCTAGAAAGGTTAACAACATCAATAAAGTCCTACCAGTAGTAATTAAACTCTCAGTATCCGTTTGATTAGGAAGTATCAATCCTTTCAAAAAGCAGCAAACTCTCTCATACTCACTATCAAACATTGAAGCCGCATGACTGGCCAACTCATGAATATGAGTCTTATATGTAACATCTATCATAAAACCCTTCTCTAACCTAGAGAAAAAATCTCTCAAATGATCTCTGAGGCTATATATTATAAGTTTCTCTAAGAATATCTCATAGAATTCAGCCTAAGAGATAGAGAAAGATCCAATTGTTCTAGAACTCATAAAACTCTTCCACCATTGTCTAGCAGTAAAGTCCAATTGAAATGCAGTGTAGTCCACACCATGAGTCTCAACAAGGGATAGCCCACGAAGACTCTCCTTATAAAGAGTCAAAAACTCAAATGCATTCTCTCCAGGAGCCCCGATAAATCAAGGAAGAGCCAACGTCAAGAACCTACCCAGTGTCTTGTGCTCCTCAGCAGACTTAGCAAGCTGGGTCATAACTAACTATCAGTTGAATAATTATTGGAATAGAATGAACCTTAACTCCAGGAACTATAACGGAAGGTGATACTCCTATCCCAGTAGTTTGTGAGCTATTAAAAGTACCCAACAGCTGAACAAAAGCATCTCTAAGCATGAAAAAGGGGATAAATCCAAGTATAGCCAGGGACAATCCCTGGTCCACTACTGGCTAAGGTGGAGGAGTCTCTAGATCTGGTACAAGAATATGAGCCTATGGAGGTACACCCTGATCCCTAACTTAGGATAAATTAAGAGTCTTGGCCTCGGGACCCTGTCGATGTATCATTGAAAGACGTGTCCTGGGCATCTGTGAAAGAGTAAAGTCAATTGAATATCCTACAAACCAACTTAGACTCTTAGCATAATATAAGTAAAATAAGTGCAAGACTCCTAAGATGTCTCATAGCCTCCCAAACATAGGAATTGGATATCAATATTCTGATCTATATTACTCTATTAGACACTTGATCTTGTACCATTAGTATTAGTGAAACCTAGTCTCTGATACCAATTTATCATAACCTAATTTCCGAGTCGTGATTCCGCCTACCATATCTCACAGGTAGATAAGCCGATACCATAACTCTGAGCTAATGCAATAGGTTACCTTGGTAGGAACCTATAACATGAACCTTATATAAGGATACAATATATAAACAACTATGTTTCAAAACTAAACACAATCAATATTCAAACAAAAATCCCATGACTTGGTAGTATTAATACAAGAGCTTCACAACTTGATAATAGGAGTTTACAATATTAAGTCTAAATTGTCTTATATAGTCCATACATTTTTCTTGAAAGCAAAAGACAAGTAAAGATAGCGGGTAAAGAGGGACACTTGAACTCAAAGATATCACCCTTTCTCCAAATAGTCAATATAGCACAAATAAGCTCAATGATGGCAACGAGAACCTGGGTCTACACCAAAAATATACAGAAGTGTAGTATGAGTACCAAAACACGAGTTCTTAGTAGGCATCATTGTGCGGCTGATCTAAATTATAATATAATGATGATATAAAGTAATACAATAACTTAAAGGCAAGGTATATGATAAAACCTGAATCTTCTCCAATATCACTATAACAATATCTATACTACTAAGGCACTAAGATGATATACTATATCAATAGACTTCATTATCATTATATCAATTTAGTATTATTTTGGCAACATAAAGTCACATGTACAATAATAAGTATTTGTCTACCATAATCATCACCAACCATTTCAAAATGCAAAGCACAGAACTTACCACGATGTTCCATAACGCCATGAAGCACATAAAAATAACAAAACAAGGAACTCTTCACGGTTTCCCATACCACCAGAGAGTACACTAAGAAATACATTACAAGAACACATCATGATATCCCATACTACCAGAGAGTACCCCTAAAAGTTCAACCAGTAATATGTCAAAGTACAACTACCCAGCCATTAATAGGAGTCACGAGTATCACAACCCTACCATGGCTTATACCAAGGTCTAGAATCATTATCCATACCCTAATTTAGTTTTAGCAAAACCAATATTGTTATAGCATAATCATATGATTACTTATCCTCCAATTTTCAACTAAACTTCATGTGATGTATAAACTAGTTAAGATTTATTTCCATAATCCACTAGGTTCCAAGTCTTATAGATACTAGCTATCAAATAGATTAAAGCTACAAGATACCACTACTATCAATTATTCGCCTATCACAAAGCCATTTTCTAATTATCTCTCTCATTATAGAAGTCATCAACTAAGCCACCATAACATTACATATTTGAAGTTAACCTAGTTATTCATCATGTAATACTAAGCCTATTATCATTTGGCTGTTATAACCTTACGGACCAGTTTCCATATTTTAAGAAAGAAAGGCCATCAACTAGTTCACTAGACTTCTAGTATTCAAGTCGTACTCATTTATTATAAATAACTAGTTATTACATAAGCAACTTAACTAGACAAAATTCCATAGCATAATAATTATTCCAAGTCGAGTAGATTTGCTAGGTAATCCTTTAATTCTACACAAGGTTTCATATACCAATTAGCCTTAACACATTAATAGGCATAAGTTATATCTAGTTACCAATTAGGGTGAACAATTGTCACACCTCTCATTTACTGAATAAGGACATAGAATGAATAACCATTAACCAAATGAGACATCATATCCCACATAGATAAGTAGTTATTTGGGCTGAAATAGCCCAAACTAACAAGTATCAATGCATTTGTATAAATTTTCCCCACATGGCATCATAACATATTTACCTCTTCTAGATTCATCGGATATCAACATAACATCAATATATCATCTGAATTCACCAGGGGTCAATCATAAGAACCATTCCTAATTCAACCTAAAAACAAGGTTATTTCCTAACTAAGTACTAGCAAGGTCAAGATACTCCTAAGGTTAGGGAACGACTTCATTCACATCTGTTAGAGCAACTCGAGTATTACATTCTATTCATGAGACTAATGGTAGACAATCCAATGTTCTAGGATAAGGCTCAAGCATCACCCCTTACAAGTTTAAGAACCTATAAGAACCAACTAATCTTGATCATCACCATTAATCCATTTATCATCTAAAACCCAACCAATATAGTTATCAATAATTGTACTACAATCAAATTCAACCTAACTACAAGTAAGCCTAACCTACCTTTGGTCGAAGTAACTCACAAGCCAACAAGCTTTTGCTTTTCTTCTGTTAAAGTCTCTTTTTCCACGAGAAAAGCTATTAATACTACATCCCAAGCACTATAAAAAGAATGAAAATACCCATTATGGCACCATTGTGCCTTGGATTCAAAAGGACACAAAATCCCCAAGTGGGTTTCACCTTTTTAAATGAGTTTACAAGACCAACCCATTGTTCAACTACCTTTAGGGAGTTATAACCCTCAATAAATTTGAGTTTATCCATAAAATTTGGGGCTACATTTAAGCCTCAATGATTTAGTGGTTTTTAATTAAGAAATCAACAACTTAACACAAACTAGATGGATTCTTACCTTAGATTTGAAGAAAGATTCTATTACACAAGCTGTTTAAGCTCTAAATCAATACACAAGACTCACTTTGAAGATTTAACACTTTATTAGGGTTTTAGAGTTCAAGAAGGAGACACAAATAGGCAAAATTTTGGACAAAGCAGCCTTTAAATAGGTTCTACCCAGCCTTGGGTAATACAATTGTGCATTCCACCTAGCCACAGTCGAACCTTAGATATCAAAGTTATGGCATCTCGATTAACACAAGGCATGGATGATGCTTGGAATTAGGATTCGAGCTTTTACCAATGCCTCAAGATGTATCCAAGGTTTATTTTGAAAAAATAAGATATGTTATTGCATAGTTTTTAAAATTTTGGACATTTTTGTAAAGTCAAATTTTGTATATGAGGATGTTGTAATAAGGGTTTTGCTTGGTGGTCAAAAAGGACCAACAAAGACTTCAAATTGAGGAAGTGGTTCAAGGAACCAAAAAAACCACCAGGTAACCGATCTATTAATTTTGGTATGTTACTAATGACTTGGGACGACTATGGAGAAGATATATTGGTAAAGTTAAGCAAGAATGCAGAAAATGACATGAAGGTTCATTACATATCTTTTGGGTACGGGTTGTACCTTGAGTCAACATTAGAAGCCTAAATCTTTACCCTTATTCTTATGGGTACAAATCATCCTAAAGAGTCATATAGTCTGCTTAAGAGTTATTCAGTGAGTTCTACTGTACTGGTAACTTTGACAGTTCTTCTGTATTTTTGCCATAACTATTCACCCCGATATCGGATTAAGGAAAAAATTGTATTCTTTGAAAGATAATTAAATTATCTATTAGTTGGTGGGTCTTGTTATCATAAATTCTTAGGAAAATAGAATTATGCTCGTTTATAGGTGACTATAGTTATATAAATCAAAAGAATTTAATTTTTAAGGAATGTTTTTACTTGTTTATGAGCTAGGAGCTATTTTAGGACTTAATATATGCCCAAGTAACTTTAAAAGATATCAAAATATGAGTATTGATCCTTGGATTGTCTAATGGTAAGGATATGGTTCATATCTTACGACTCTTAATAAGTCAATACGACTTGTAGCCACTACTCATAAGCTGGAAAAAAACATAGGGAACCTTTACTGCTAACAATATGAATTATCATTATACGACTCGTACCTTAAATAATGACTTCAAAGGTCAACTCATAAATTTAAGAAAACTCAAATCATCCCACACCGACATGGGTATGACTTATTTCATAGAACTTATATCTAATGTGTATGACTTAGGGTCATGAGTCATATATTGCTTAGTGAGTTCAAAACATTAGGTATTATAATATCTCCACCTTAGGATCAATCACCCATGAATGAGAATGGTTAGACCGAGAATACTTTCATAATTGAGATAATGTACTAAAAATGCATGACTTGGAATGTAATTATATAAGTGAGACTGAAGAATGATACACAAAAAGATCTGATTTCATAAATGCATACAATGGCATGCGAATTGTTATAAGGCTGAGATAGAAACTAGAGAGTCAACATAGGAGTAATCAGCACCTCAATCTTGATCTAATTTCATGATAAAAAGGTTGAGTGGTTAGAACATACAAACTTAGGGTATTACAATATCCCCCCTTGGGATCATTCATCCCCAAAATGATTTTGACTTGCCTAAAATACAAAGGAAAGACTGAGATAATGCATTGGACACTTACAAGCTTTATCATGACTCATTATTTGAAATTTAAAATTGATGCATGATGCATGGACTAAGCTATATTTATGAATACATGTTGTGCCAACTTTAAAATCTAGGAATTCATTAGTACTGTTTGGCTAAATTCTGAAGTTGGATAACTAACATAATACAATTTTAGAATCTAGATATCCTTTATGATTAAAACTAATTTAGACTACCAGTAAGGACTTAACTAAATTCAAAATTCACATAAATATGAATAAACTACCTTATATTCATAAAACATCAAATAGTAATACTAGATGAAAATATTGAATATCATAAGAGCTTATTTCTTTGCTTGTTAGACTTTATTACTGGTTATATGTACTAGATAATACTAAAAATTGATGGCTCAACTAAAGTATTCCTGGGATGAACCGATATTTAGAATTGTAAAGTCATGTCAGGTGACATAAAAATTCTAAGAGTCACCTGAAATAGAATACTCGCTACTTCCAACACTTCTTCTCAAGGTTCCAATAACATTAGAGTGCATGAAATTTTTTTGTTAAGCACGGTCTGAGTTAGATATATGAATACAAAATCATAACGTGGCTTAAACTCTAAATCATGGAATATACGCGGATAAAATATATATTAGGATGGAACTACTAGGCCTTAGGCAATACTACTGCTAACTTAAAAGATTACCCATACTTCTTAAATACTCCCATAACTACTCTTATAGTCTTAGATAAAACAATTAAATAATAATCTTTTCCTTAATAAGGAATGTTTACTCTCTCCCATCTAAATAATTGCTCACCACCATATCTTTTTATAAGTAGAGGTCAATGAAAGGTTAGAACATAAAGACCTAAAGCATGAAATAATACTAAGCATAACTTGGAAACTTAATTAAGTCCTGAGGAATAGAGTATTTATGACATGGATACATTAAAGAAATCTAAATTGAGGACATACATGACATAATCTATATTTAGCTGATCATTAAAAGTGTAAAATGAGTACCTGAAATTGAACATACTGTAAACCATGAGTACATGATTCATGAGCTTAATGACTTTAGTTTGGAGTTCATAAATTTATGAAATATGATTCGTACTGCTGAGTGAAATAGAACTCCTCAAACTAGGAATTAGAAGCGACATGATTCTAAAAAATTTGTACTAATATAAGTTATGATTATGTAACTAAAATTTAAGGAATGAATAGACATAATGTTGATTGAAATAAAAAAAATTTCACTTAGAAAAGAGTGGATCAGGCATTTTCCTCCCCTAGTGTTATTCCAAAACACGCTGACATCACTACTAGAATTTGAGAGACTAACTAGGTTCCTTCTTATATCATTTTCCATTTATACTTAAGAAATTAAATGATAACTTAATACTTACTAACTTAGAACCTTCATGAGTATCACCATACCTTGAGTTCACACCATAGAGAACTTCAACTCTTATTTCTATTAGCTCAATCATCTAAGTTTCAAACTTAGATTCTAACATTATCGTAGATATCCCCAAACTTTTAATAAACTACACAAACTTCATCCTTGAATAATTTCTTATTATATACTATCCTTAAGTTTCCTAAGTGTTAGAAACTATCATATACTTACATCTTTCTTGACAATATACTTGTCTTAGTAAACACATAATCTTCCTATTTTCCTTCATATCCTGCTAATATCACATTTCACTTTGGTTTAGTACATTATTTTCCTAAATATGAATCAAATCTTTCAAACTTGAGAACATAAAAGAATTGATGGGATCCTTTTTGAGCCTATCTATAATTCTATCACTGTCCGTGGGAACTACCTAAGAAAGGTCGATCGATAAGAATTTGAGCTTGACTATTTTTGTTATCTCAAAAATAAGGCAGAGTTAGCATGAATCGAGCAAGAAGAGAATTTGACTAAGATTCTTTAAGAACATCTCTACAGCATGATCTGGGATATCAACGAAGGAAAGCATTACATAAATTTCCTATATCCTCTTAAAGAAAAGTAAAAACATTTTTGTATCATTTTGCAAGACTCTACTTGACATGGATTCATAGACACCCTAGGAAACTTGAACACTGTGCTCTAATACCAAATTTTTCATAACCTGAGACTACACCCTAGTCGTAAGACAATGTATGGATCCATAGGTGATACCAAGCTAACCCATGAGGTGGAATTCTTCTCAAGAAACATATTTAAACTATATGAAAAGAAAATTTACCATTAAAAGAAAGAATAATCATGAGGAAGTATGAATAAATAAAATAGTAATAAATTTTACAACATGGTAAAACTGAAGGATAGAATTAAATTACTTATAACGACTCTAACTGACTATCTAAGAAGCTTCTATTATACTGACTATTGATAGCTGGGACATGCCTCCAACTAACACTAGTCAATACATATGAATAATATTAATTTAGCGCACAGACTCTAACTGACTGGAGTCCCCACACAAGAGAATACATCACCTGCTGGCTGGAGCTGCAAGTTGTCTGATTAATATATGTAAGCTACTATTGGTACCTATATTATTAGAGAATATAACACATAGACATATTTGATGGGTTTGTACTTTGGAATATGCTGAGTAAATGGAGACATGCACTAAATCATGGAAATATTTAAAACATGCTTTAAACTGAGGACATAAGTTATTAGTTAAAATATTAATTCTATTTGTAAATCTCTTGTAAGGCAAAATATGTTGTAACTATTGTACTAAGGATGTTATATGAATACTAGGTCTAAAACTATGCTGTGAAAACTGACATAACTCAAGGATCTAAATACTGAGAATGAAAGAATAAACATATAAAAATAAACATAAAGTGTACTAAGCAGATCTGATTAACCTAATAATTGATGCTTTTTTTATTGAACGACTAAAATCTAAATAAAAGGGATAACTAATATCAGTATACTAAGTCACGTAAATACAAATACTAACCAACTGATATTTGAGTACTAAATCACTAACATTTAAATATTGATTACTAATATTTGTATACTGGTTATTTGAAAATGTTATATCGATTAACTAATATTTGAGAACTTATTATGTAAAACTAAATTGTACTTAGACTAAATAACTAGATTGAATCTATAGGAGGTATTATATAACAAACATGCCTTAATCTAAGCTAATTAGGGTCCAATTTGTAACCCAGTTGGAAAAGTGTTAGTATAATACCACAGGTACTATCACTGGCTGTATGGATCCACTAAACTAGTGTCCCAAAAGATTAGAGAGTCACCCTCTACTGGAAGGTGATCTTATCAGATATGTTTTAACCCTCAAAAGGCAGGAAGACATCTCAAACCTATATTGGCTACGTAGTTCTAAAACTCAAGGATTGCTACTAAGGATCACTCTCTCTACTGGTAGGTGAGCCCCTATTCCTAGGTTCACTTAGAGCTAAGTCTTACTCCAAACTGAACTAACACTGGTACTGAACTGAAGCAAGTTGTGCTTAATATTATTTTTGATAGTACTCAACTTGATTATTATTATCTGAGCATAATAATAAGATTCATGGTGTAACTAACTTATTACTTGAAAATCTAAAATGTAAGTAACATATAGGTATTAGGTGTTTATAACTTGCCAGTTTTGATTGAAAGTAAAATATGATAGCAAAGCTTAAAACCATAGTATAGAATCATGATTGAATGACCCAAAACACAAAAATTTAACCCTATAAGTCAGAAACATGAACTTGAACATTAGAATATTTTAAGCATGAGGAAACAAAATGGTTACATGGTTTAATTCATAATTTGAGGGTTTAAATCATGAAATCAATAGTACTTGACATGGTAACTAAAATTTAAAGCATAAAGTATCGTAGATCACATGAAAACACATATTTACTTGGCTTGTATATGAGTTAATAAAAAGTTCATGGATAAAATTAATGAGTTCATGGAAGATTTCATAAAATAGAATACGATTCATACTAGTAAATAAAAATGGGGTTTTTGGCCTCAATGGATGGAAGGGACCTATTTATTAATACCCCACCTACCTTAATTGAATAAATTCTTGAAGAAGCATGAAATTGAAACTTGAATCCTTTAATTCTTGAGGAAAAAATCTTGAATTTCTTGTTCTTGAGAAGGGTGGCTTAAATTTTGGGTTAGGAACCCTAATCATTATGTTTTTTTTTTATATTCTAGAATTTGAATCTTAAGACGAGAGAGATGATCTTGACAAAAATCCCTAATTTTCTTCTTGAGATTGGAAAAAGGGATTTTATATTGTTTAATTGATGGATAAAAGAGGAAAAACAGTGCCCGTAAGGGTTAAATGGCATGGGTTTGGAGTTATAAGAGGTGTAAAAAATCAAAAAACCCCTTAGAAACCTTCTAGAATTTCCCTTGAAGCCATCCCGATGTGTTTGGGTATGAGTCTTATCTTTTGGGTATGAGTAGTAAATTGAGTCATTACTAGGAGCCCAAATTTCAACCGCTACAATTGTGGGTTAGAATACTCCTGACAACTTATATAGTCTGCTTATGATTTGTTATCAAGGAGTTATACCCTATTAGTAGCTTTGATAGTGCTTCAGTAATTTGGCCATAACTTTTCAAACCGATATTGGATTAAGGCAAAATTTGTATAGTTTGAAAGATAATTAAAATTTCTTTTAGATTAAGGGTCTTGATATTAAAAATTCTTAGTTATGTATATCCCTAGAATTTAATCCCTAAGGAATGTTTTGACTTTTTTATGAGCTACGAGCTATTTAAGGACTTAATATATGCTAAAGTAACTTATAAAGCAATTAAAACATGGGGATTGATCCTTGGATTTTCTAATATTCAAGATATAAGTCATATCCTATCACTCATAACAAGTCAATGTGACTTGTAGCCACTACTCATAAGCTGGACAGAAACGTAAGGAACCTAAATTGCTGATAATACAACTTATCTTAGTATGGCTCATACCTTACTTGATAAATTCGAGGGTCACTTGATAACTTCTACAGAACTCAAATCATCCAATACTAACATGGGTATTACTTGTTTTATATGAATCATATCTAATGTGTTCAACTCAGGGTCATGAATCATTTATTGCATAATGACTTCAAAGCATAGGGTATTACAGTAACAGTCAAGAACCAGTACCCTTTTCTAAGGATAGATGACTTGTTTGATTAGTTGCAAGGGCCCAATTTTTTTCTATGATAGATCTTCATTCTGGGAATCATCAGCTTAAGATTAGAGAGGTAGATATACCTAAGATGGCTTTTCATTCTCGGTATGGGCACTTTGCATTCTTGGTGATGTCATTGGCTTGTCTAATTCCTCAATGGTATCTATAGATTTATTTAACAGGGTTTTAAGGCAGTTCTTAGAATATTTTGTCATTGTATTTATTGATGACATCTTGGTGTATTCTTAAAATAAGGTGGATCATGACAATCACCTCTGTGATGGTGTTACAGACCTTGAAGAAACAATAGTTTTTCCATGTTCTGCTAGTGTGTGCTTTGGTTAAACATTGTAACTTTCTTCGATCATATTATTACTAGTGAGTGGATCTTGGTGGATCCATACATGGAGGTTGTGGTTAAGAAGTGATAAAGACCCACTACTCCAATTGATATTTGGAGCATTTTTGGTTTGACTGGGTATTATAGGTGGTTTGTGGAAATTTTTTTAAGATACCTTCCCCGTTGACTAAACTTACTTAGGGAAATGTAAAGTTTTCTTCATTGTATGCGTGTGAAGGAAATTTTGAGAAGCTTAAGGATAAGTTAATTTTGGATCTAGTTTTCTTATTGCTTAAAGGCAATCCGGGGTTTGTGGTTTATTATGATGCATGTCAAGTGGATGTTGGTTGTGTTTTGATGCAGCATGGGAAGGTAATTGCCTATGTTTCTAGGTAGTTAAAGGTGAATCAGAGAAACTATCCTATTTATGATTAGGAGCTATTGACGATGGGTTTTTCTTTTAAAATCTTATGACATTATATATTTTGAGTGCATATGGACATGTTTTCTGATTATAAGAGTCTACAGTATGTGTTCACTCAAAAAAAGCTAAATCTCAGGAAAAATAGATTATTGGATCTTCTCAAGGACTATGATATGAGTCTTCACTACCACCTAGGTAAAACTAATTTAGTTGTTGATGCTAATAGAAGGTTGTCCATAGAGATTTCAGCTCATATGGATAATACAAAGTGGGAATTAGTGAAGCATATTCACTGCTTAGACAGTCATGGCATTCATATTTAGGAATCCAAACATGGTGGCGTGATGGTTTAGGATAGGTTAGGAAATCTCTAGATGTAGAAATAAAGAAGAATCTATATCTTGTATTGATGAAAATCAAGAGTAATATTGGTGGGACAAAAGAAATGCTATTTGAGACCGATGGTGATGGTACTTTATGGTACTAAGGGAGGATGTGTGTTCTTGCTGAAAATGGTTTGTGGGAAAGGATTTTTGCTGCTGCACATGAATTGCAATATGTTTTTCATCCCGGTTCGACAAAAATATAACATGATCTCAAAGAGATGTATGGGTGAAAAGGTATCAAAAAAGATGTTGTAGATTATATAGCCAAGTCTATAGTGTGCTAACAAGTTAAAGTTGATAACATGAGCCCTGGTGAGTTGTATTATGAAATTGATTTGGCCAAATAAAAATTGGAGGAAATAATTATGGATTTCATTACCGGTCTTCCTCGATCTCAAAACCAAATTATTTTTATTTGGGTCATCGTGGATTTGATGATGAAGTTTGCTCACTTCTTGTCATGAGGGCTATCTTTTTTGTAGCGGATTAAAAAAGTTGTATCTTCATGAGATTATAAAGATACATAGGGTAGCTATCTCGATTATCTCTAATTGAGGTACGTAATTTTCATCTTAATTTTGGTGGTCTTTTCAAAAATTATTAGGGACTAATTTATTCTAAATATTGCTTTTCATCATCAGATGGATGGGCATGTAAAAAGGACTATTCTGACATTATAGGATATGCTTCGGGCGTGAGTGAGTGATTATGGTGGCAATAGGGTTTAACATATATCTTTTGTAGAATTTTCTTAAAATAATAGCAATCGTTCTACCATTGGTATGGGCCCCTTTGAGTGATTGTATGGTAGGAGGTATAGATTTCCTATTATTTGGTTTGATCTTAGTGAGGTGGATATGTTTGGTCAAGATTTTGTGATGGAAATTCACTACCTAGCCAATCATAGAGTTTACCTCTTGGATTCCAAGGATGATGGGGTAATGGTTCAAGAGTGATTAGATTATATGTTGGTGCAGAGAATGAGGAAAAACCAGTGCTGATGTTACTATATGGTACAAAGAAAGGTTGTATGTTCTTGTTGTTGATACTTTGTGGTAAAGGATTTTGGTTGAGGTGCACGAATTATAATATGTTGTTTATCCTGGTTTGAGAAAAATGTATCATGAACTCAAAGAGATATATTAGTTGAATAGTAAGAAAATAGATGTAGCTAATTATGTAGCTAAGTGCATGGTGTGTCAATAAGTTAAAGTTGAGCACATGAGGCCTGGTGGGTTGTATTAAGAAATTGATTTGACCGAATAGAAATAGCGGATAATAATTATGGATTTCATTACCGGTCTTTCCCAATATCATATAAAAATTGATTTAATTTGGTTCATCATGGATTGGAAGATGAAGTTTTCTCTCTTTTTTCCAATGAGGACTACCTTTTCAGTGGAGGATTACGCGAAGTTGTATCTTCAAGAGATTATTAAGATGCATGGGCTGCCAATTTGAATTATCTCTGATCAAGGTACATAAATTTCATCTCATTTCCAGTGGTCTTTGTAGAAATTATTGGGGACTAATTTAGTGTGAGTACTACTTTCTATCATCAGATGGATTGGAAAGGTTAAAGGACTATTTTAATGTAGCAGGATATGCTTCGGGCATGCGTTATTGATAATGGTGGCAATTGGGTTGAGCATATACCTTTGGAAAAATTTTCCTACAACAATAATGATCATTCTAGCATCTCTATGGCCCCTTTTGAGGCATTGTATAGTTGGAGGTGTAAATATCCTATTGGTTGATTTGAGCTTGGTGAGCCAGATATGTTTAGTCTGTATTTGGTTTATTAGGCCATGAAAAAGTGAAGGTGATTCAAAATAGGCATAAGGATTTCCAACGTTTGCAAAAGTCCTATGTGGATGTAAGGTGTACATAGTTAGACTTTGAGGTTGGGGATAAAGTGTTCCTAAAGGTATCTCCCATTAAGGGTGTAATGCGGCTTGGTAAAAAGGGGAAGCTTAGTCCTCAATTTTTTGGTCCTTATGTGGTTTTGAAGAAGGTTTGTAATGGGGTATATGAACTTTTGTTTCATTATAGTTTGATCTCCGTTTAACTAGTATTTCATGTTTCCTTATTGAGGAAGTGTGTTGGTGATCCTTCTTTGGTTATTCCATTGGAATGATTGGGTGTCTCAGATTCTCTATCTTGTAAAGAGGTCTTGATTGAGATATTGGATCGGTAGGTTAGTTACGAACCAAAGATGTGGCCTTGGTTAAAGTGCTATGCCATAACCAAAAGGTGGAAGAGATTACATAAAAAGCGAAAGAGGACACGAAGTCCAAGTATATGCACCTATTTTCTTCTCCTGGGATTCTTGCGGAAGGTATGTGTTCTTCAACATACTTTTGTTTTAAAAATTTGTTAAAAGAAAGATTAATATCTTTGCATCTTTATTTTCTAACTTGGTTAAGGTTGGATTGATATTTTTTAATTCAAATAAATCGTTCTTATGGTTACCATACCTTGATGGTCATTCTGGGGTGAATGTTCCTAGTAGGGGAGACTATAACAACCTGGTTTTTGACCCTTTGAAAATTTCCTAGATTTTTTATTTTTGGGCAAATTATGACTTAGGGAGAAAAGTCGTACATGGGGTACGAGTGGTATAGGTTGGTCCTATGCTTACCATTGTTGGATGGTGGGTTGAATTTATTTCTTCGAATGTATACGACTTGAGTGGTACAAGTCGTATCAGTGGATACACAATGTTAGGTTTGGTTATTTCCTTCACTGAATCTTAGACTTGGTAACTTATGTTGGATCTGACTACGAGTGGCTCACCATGAGCCATAACCTAGTATACGCATCGTACCATGGACTCGTATGGTGGATAGTGTTCAAACCTCTTGTGATTCTATTTTACTATGGGCATGGATCAAGGGTACTAGTCGTATAATTGGGTTCGACTTAGTTCGGGCCAGTCATACATTGGAATGCGTTGGGTCTAACAGGGAGATCTTGGGTATGAGTAAGGGGTACCACTTTTACATGTGGGTACGATTCGTATGGGGTAGTCATACCGTATGATGGGATTTTTTGGCAATTTAAGAGAGGGAAATTTGGAAATTTCCCTGCTTAACTGAATAAGGCCCCATGACTTTTAACTCACTTGGGAGGTTACTTGCCCTATTATTCTATCAATTTAAACTTAGAAATACTCTCTAATCATCTCTAAAGTTCTTGGGCAAAATAAGATGGGGTTTCAACTTAAGGATTAATTTGGGGATTTAGTTAGTGTTTTTTCTCCATTATCTCCTCAATAAATGCATGTACTATTCACTCATCAGTAGTTCAAACTAAATGCATGGTTTTATACACTGTTTTAATGGCATGGTTTTTTCTATAGTTTTGGGGTTTTCAAATTTGTGTTGGCGTTTCAGTTACAATGGCTTGGTTATGGTTTTCCCATGTTTTAATTATGTTTTTACATGTTTTAACGGTGGGCTTGGATAATTGGTTTCTTGCGAATGGTCACATGTTAATTGGTTTTGTCTTTGGAAATTATATACCCTCAACATTTTTTTATAAAATGCCTATGATAATGCTTTTACTATATTAGTAGATTTTTAATGGAACTATTGCATGGTTTAAACTTGGTACTGGAACTCTAAATGGATTAAATGGTTTGGAATAGTTAAAGCAAATAGGTTGGTTTAATAAACATCCTTGTGGGGTACAATGGAATCCCCCAAAATAATATAATAATAGAACACTTGTAGAGGACATAGGACTCCCCCAAGTTAACTTGATTTGGTAATCTATGAGTATGGGGGAGTTACTTGAACTCTAAAAGGTTTGGATAAGGAGACTACTTGCATGTTATAGTCAGTGTCGTGATTACACTATTAATAACCTTGGTTACTAATTAATTGAATAATGGTTTGGTTGGTTGGAAATAGTTTTAATTGAGCAATAATGGTGGGCTGTGATAGCTCACCGTGAAAGTGGGAATCCTATGGAAAAACACCAAAAAATCATGTTTCCGGAAATATATGATACTCATGAGGTACACAGAGATCCTCTATGTACATTTTACATATGTATCATGAAGAGTGAAGGGTACTTAGGAATCCTCTACTCTTATGGTCTCTCCGGTTCGTGCGAATACATGCATTGAGGCCCTTTCTGGGGTTACTCGGGACCAATATAGCCCATGGCTGTTTTAGGATGGTTAAGCTACATATACCTAGGTTAATGGTTTTAAATGCATGTTAAACCCATTTTCTTTTTCCAGCATGATTATATATATATGTATGGTTTGAATTCATATAGTTGGTTTACCAGGTTTTACAGGATGGCACTATTTTACCCTTATCCTGAGTTCATGCAAGCGTTCACCCGCTAACCCATCTTCAAGTGGTTGTATCCCCATGTGGTGCAACAACCTGCCATTCCACTCCTCCTGTATAGTGATTGAACTTTGGGATTTGCTTTTGGATTAAAGTTGTTAGATTCCATATTTAGAAAGGCTCCATATCGTGTCATGGACATTTTCATATACTTTTGTTAATTTATCGATATTGTTTTTGTCTATGGTTGGGGGCATATCCCAATTGGATTTTTTTTATTTTGGTTATAGGATTTTAAGGAACTAATATGGGTTTGAATGGGCGGGATCAATATTGGTGTCATCCTTAGTTTTGTCATTGGTAATGGGGTTGATACCGTTGGACTAAATTTCATACTGTTCCATCCTATTTTATTTTTTTATTTCATAATTATATTGTAAATTATGTTTATGGTTTGGTTTTGTTAGGTTTGTTTAGTTGGTATTGGATCGTTGGACTCGTTTGGATGGGCATGGTCATAGACCTATCCAAGAGTCATGGATTGCACAATAACGTTATCTTGTTATATGTTCAGAATTCTAGATTATATAATTATATTGGAACTCATACGGTTATGGTTTAGGATTATGGTTTGGTTTAGTTATGTTTGTTGGTTGGTATTGGACGGTTCGACTCGATTGGGTGGGCATGGTCATAGACCTATCCCAAAGTCTAGGATTGCACAATAACATTATCTTGTTAGGTGCTGGGAATTCATCTAACTCAGTACATCCCTCGGTTGGTTGTGTTGGGTAACGAGTGTGGTCTCCATTCTTTATTGGACATGTGATGCCCATTACAAGAAGGCCCTGGTTTGGATCGTGTCACTTTCTGTAATAGGGAAGGATACCAATATCCCCATTAGAACCTTGCCTGTCTTCTTGAACAAGCACCATGTCTGGTGTATGAAAATCACATCTTTATTTGTAACCGAGGTCAAATAGATAGAGTGCCCATAGGAAAGGGTCAATATAACACCTTTTCCCTAACGGTATACAAAAATAAAAGGATATAATCTCCACACTTACAAATAATGAGTAAAGAAAGTTGTCTTGAAAATTGATCTCCTCAATATTATGCTCACTTTGATTCCCAAGAACATTATCAAAGGTATGCCCGAAAATTGGAACACTCAAAGAAGGAATAATTAGGATACAATGATCACCTTCCAATACTTCACATTTGTTTCACATAACAGTACTCTCTTCTTACAATAAGAGATTTCCATCTTTAGGAAGAATGTTGTGGTACCATTAGGGGTTGTCCCAAATAACAGAAACCAAAATAAGAGCTACATCATCAACATGATCCACAAAACTAGTAAATTCACTAGAAATGATTTCATCATCACCAAACAAAATATTGTAATTAATGAGACGAGGATAAATCCATTAAAAATTAGAACAAGCAAGTTCAATATAAAAAAGACAACAATAAAGTTTCAAAAATGTAGTCATACTGATGAGCAAAGCAAACAATAGGATCTTCATCAATAGGTATACTCAAACGGTC
This sequence comes from Capsicum chinense, assembly GCA_026120095.1. NCBI lineage: Eukaryota > Viridiplantae > Streptophyta > Magnoliopsida > Solanales > Solanaceae > Capsicum > Capsicum chinense. The sequence continues at coordinate 171,596,062 of JAPEIP010000005.1, read as the reverse complement.
ACTCCTATTTATCTAACATCCTCATATGGTAGGATAGTTTCACTCACAAGTTTATAAAGTCAATTTTCACAAGGCAATGTATTATCATTCAATATTATGTCCTTAACACTAAGTGGAAACAAATCAATCTTACAATAAGAGTCAATGTGGCCACTATTAAGATAAACTAGTGTATCCACACTCTTAAAACATACAACACATTTACTATGTAAAGAATCGTTAAACCCATATGTAGCCAAGCTATTATTCATACTTAATTTGATACTATCAATACTAAGATCATACACATTTTGTAAAGTGAAAAAGGTAGCTATGTTCCCTTGAAGTTCATGAGAAGATGCATGCTTAACTCTGGGTGGAATTTTCTTACAATCTTTGGAAGCATATAAGATTTTACACAATAAATCGTCAACTATAATCTCCTTTTTTGTGATTGTTCTCCTCTTATTTGCATGTTGGTAGCAACACATATGTCCTTTCTAAGAGAATAATTAACAAAGTTATATTGGGTTATTGGAAAATCCCTTACCTTACTCCTCTCAACCTCTCATTTTGCTTCTATAAGGTTTCCACCTTGCACGATGTTACTCCTCTTAATCTCTTGTCTCTAATTTTCATTAGACTTGTAGTAAGTGGTCACATTTCCTTAAGATTTGGGACATATAAATGGTAAGAGGTGATTGCTCAATTTTTCAATTAAAACCTTAGACCATATTTTCTTATTTAGAACTTTATGTCATTCAAAAAAATTATCACCCAAGCATAACTGTCAAACTTTTATGGGGGTCATACCAAACCTCCTCACAGTACCCATCTCAGGTGAAGGAGACCTTCTTTGTCAGTAACTTTATAGTCTTCCAAATAGCATGGGAAAAGAAAGGACACTCTAAGTATCCCTAAATAGTTAACCATAAAATGAGTATTGTAGTTTTTAGAAAACCAATCATCAAGGATAAGAGCACATATCGAAACTCCACAAATTCCCACCCATCTTGAGCAAACTTGTATTCTAGGATCAAAATTGCAATACTTCGTCTAATGCTTTGGTATATATATGTATCTCATGAAATATGTCAAGGTGCTTCATTATTTATTAGGTTTTCTTGAATGTTCCCAGCATCTCAATTCAAGACATTGAATATGCTTATGGGTATGTCTAGCTTCTTTGACTTTTCTCATAACATAATCCTTGAAGATCCTTTCACCTTAACATTCCCAATAATGAGAAGATTTGGGGTCCCACTCTCAATTAATGATTTGAAGAGTAGGAAGACTATGAATCCTACTATACCATCCATATCTTTCTTGGTTCCCATTTCCAAATGTTTTTGCACTTGAATAAGAAGGATAGGATATGGTATCTCTAGAAGTTGGAGATGTACACTTTTTTCTTTCCATGAGGACAGCTATACTATGTATATTATAACCACTCACACCAATTTTTCCTTGAGTAAAATTACCACAAAATAAGGAATATGAATCTGCTTATTTCAAATATGCGCTGTCACATTGACCCTAGAAGAGCATAAGAAGAAAGATCATACTTTAGATCATCTTTACGATCAGAGTTGGAATTGTAATACCCCGCATATACCCATTCTTCTTTATAAGAACCATCACAAGGCTCTTAATCATCTCCATACTTTATATATGAAGAAGGGACACCATTCATCTTATATTCTCCTTCAGAATAGCTACCCTCATTCTCACATAATTCTTGATTGTGGCAATATTCATATCCCCCATAATCTCTATCTTCATCATATCTATAATACTGTTCACCAAAATCATAGTGTGATATATTGTATTCACATGCATCGAAGACTACCGAATACATACTTCCTTAGAATGCCTTATACCTACAAATTGAACAAACAAGATTATAAGTTAAAGCTCCTTAGAAACACTTGTATAAATCTTCTGTTTGTAGACCTCACAATAGTATTGGAGAATGTTGAAAGTTTTTATACTCAGGTGTTACATAAGGTGTAAATTTATACTTTTTGTTGCAGTGGAATCTTGTTTTAAGTAGTAAAGAAAACTCAAAAACAATCTTTCATACTTGAATAAAGAAAGAACAATGAAAACAAAAAAAAGAACGCACCCAAGAATTTACAAGAAAGAAATTGGAATCAAGAACTAATTAATCAACATATAAATTAATTATTAGTTGTTAATTAGTTTTTATTAATAAAAAATGAAGTTAAGAGTAATGAAATGAAGTTAGAATGATCAAACCTTGAGCAAAAGTGAGTTGAGAGGCTTGAAATCCGTTTGGAGCATTCTAGAGCAGATTTGGGGAAATATTTGCTCAACTCTAGAGCATTCCAAGAGAAAAAGCTACTGTTTTGAGCTACTCTTCACCTTACATAATAGGTTAGGTGCACCTCAAAAGAAGATGGGACGAAATTCAGCTTGTAAAAGCCCAAAAATACCCATTTGTGGTCCCCCCTTTGTGCATTTCTCTTGGAATATTCCTTGGCACGTTGGATATGATTTTGTAACAACACATTTGACCACTTTTTCTTTCTCTTTATTGGATGAAAAAATATTTTTTTAACAAATTCGTCTCTTTAAGAAATGAATATTCTCAAGAGCAGAAAGATTAATTTTTAAAATTCAAAATGCACAACTTCTTCATTTTGTCTCGAAATTTCACGAAATTTTTAAGAGAGGTTCCCTTCACCTTCGAGAACACATTCCAACAACTTTTATCCCTCTAATAATCACAAAAATTTCCTGATTTTCAAACCCACTTGTATTTTCTTCAATCTTCAAACTCAAAAAAATGGTGGATTTTTGAAACTTCTTCAAATTGCACCAACTTTTTGCCCTAAATTTCTATTAATGTTAAGAATATTTTTTCAATAATTTGAATCTTGAATTCCAACCCCAAATTTGTAGATCTAAGAAATAATTTCTTCTTTCATTTAAGAACAAACTCAACAATGGTGGGTTCTTCTCAAATGCAAAAAATTAAGCACAAAAAAAAACATCTTTTTGACTCCAATAACCTAGGAGGAACGAATCTAGTGTTGAAAGAAAAATAAGGACTCAAAGCATAATATTTTTTGAGATTTTTTGTTAAAATGATTTGAACACTTTTTTTTTAATTTTAAAGACAACAAATCAAAGATTGTCTTGATGGAAAAGAAGTAAAGCTCAGCTTTGTCACCAAAAAATGCCATTCAATCTATGAGAACAATAGTCTAACTATGAAAAATGAAAGATAAATGATAGATCGATACGGATAGAAAGATAGACACAAAGAAGATAAGAGAATTAAGAACTAAAGATATATTAAACTCAAAAACCCCTAATTCCATATTCAAAAAGCACTAATCTCTTATGTTGACCACAAGTGAATCGAAATGCCATTACAACCACCGTTGCTAAATAAAATGCAACATAAGCCTTTCCAAATTCTCAAGAACTTTCTAAAAAAATTTCATATTTATTCAACATCAAAACTAAGGAAATAACCTAAGATAGTATTTATAGAATTGGGATATTAGTACATAAGTGGGCCCAAAAGTGACCAAGATTAACCAAAAACTAAATTTTGTCTGCTTTGGCATCTTCAAAAGTATATGGGGCATACCATGGGATTAGACACTACTATTTTGAACTTCTTAAGTAGTTTAGGCATAACATTGGTGCACTTGGCACGTGGATCCCCTAAAAGGGTCTTTTATCCATAATTCGCACCCTTTTAATTCCTTGTAAGACCCTTTAGTCCTTCTTGTAAGCTTTAGGCACTCTAAATCACTCCTTAAATGATATGTAGATGGGTCAGAATACATCTTACTTTGTCAATATCCTGGGAGTTCTTATAGTCCATGTGCTTACCTTGTTGAGGTATTGGGATGAATTCAGCTCCTACCTCTAAGCTAGCCTCCGCACATGGTATTGAGCTCTTGATAGCTTGAAAATAGTTTCCCAAACATATACTTAGCTCTCATAGATGAACATGTCTTGGGTACCTTTATGTTGTCCTTGGTTTATAATTCTTGAAAGTTTGATGCCTATTTGGCCTGTATGACAGACACTAGGTTTTTATGAATGATTTATTTGATCTATGCCTATCTCACTTAGGTGGTGAGTTGAAGCAATATAAAGAGTCCAACTTGTTGTTAAATTGTAAGAAATGTCATTTTATGGTAAAAGAAGGTTTACTACTTGGCCACAAGGTCTATAGAATGAGCAGAAAGATTGATAGGGTAAGAACTGAGGTGACTAATAAAACTATTCTATTGATTTACGTCAACTTTATTGAAAGATTTTATGAATAGGTGGATTTAATCATTGGTTCATCAAAGGTTACTCTAAATGTGCACAACCTTTGATCAAGTATTTGGAGAAAGAGGTGAAATTTATGTTTCTTGATGCGTGTCTAGAGTTATTTGAGTGCTTTAAGGAGAAGTTGATCTCAACCTTTAACATTGTTTTGCTTGAATGGTCTATGTCTTTGGAAATTTATGAAGAGTTACTATAATTTATCACAACATAGGGGATTTGATAGAGTACCACGTCTAGCAATCCAAAGAACAAATAATTATTTGAATGGAAAGTAAAATTAATCTAAATTAGGATTTTACATGGAAACCTTCATATTGAAAGGGGGTAAAACCATGTCCTAACCCATTAGGATTTCACCAACACTTCACTAATCTATGAGCAATGTTTATTTACACCCTAGGAATTATCCTCCTAATTCTTAAACACTTGCAATAAACTTATTGTAACACAACCTCTCAAATGAATCAACTATGAGGACTCCATTAACTATCTCTAGCGAACAAAATAACTCAATTTGAATATAAACTACTCTCTAGAATCAATAAATGAGATGTTAATTCGCAATTGTAAGACTATAACAAAAACCATAATCAACCAAGAAATGGAAACATATATCGCTTTAATTGACGAGTTTCTAAATTATTGAGCCTTATATTAACAACTGAGGTGATGCCTTTATTAAAAAAATAGTTTTGGGGTTTGTGGAAAAACTTGAGATCTTCTTTCCTCAAGGATGATGTATTTATATAATAAGCATTAGTAAAGAAGATTCCTAATTGGTGGATGCTTGAGAGGATAAGATTCCTAATTGGTGGATGCTCTAAAGGATCACTAGATATTTGTACCACTAAAATACTGATATTGTAAAAATAAATTACTAGACGACCAACACATAAGAAAAATGCGTGCAATCGTAAAACTGTACACTGGGACACCAGTTCATGTAACTGATCCTTCCACTACATAAGGAAAATACTAAAACATGCATAACAATAAGCCATGCATGGTCTAGGTTCGAGTGATGAATTTTGTGAATCCTAAAAATTTGAGCATAGTAAGCACAATGAGAAAAAGGCTGGAACCCAAAGGTTTTCCCCCTTTTTGATGATGACAAACCCAAACTTCTAGACTTTTCATAGAAATCATCAACTTATTTTTTCCCTTATCATCAAGATCAATAATCAAACCATTATTTAAAGAGTTTCCCTTGTTACTATTCAAGTCAGCACCAATATACCCTCACCATGCTCCTTTCCTCATCAAACTATAACAATTCCTATTTTCACCATGCAACTGTTATAAGTTCCCCTTTAAGGTCTATATTAGTTCCCCGATCAATTATCGTTAATTCTTCTATTTTGATATTATTAATATGGGTAAGTTCTATACCAATCTTAAGCATAGTTAATAACAAGTTAACTTATGGCCAAAGTTGCAAACACATAGAGAAACAGTAGCATAAGGTCAAGAAGTAGGCAGGTTGTCATGACCCGAGACTACCCACTAGTCGTAACACAGTACTTGGAACCACAAATGATTTCAAGCTAACTCAAGAGCTGGCATACTACTTGAGTAGCTAATTTAAATTGTATAAATACAAAATTTACTTAGGAAAAACATGATCATGAGAAATTCTGAAAAAATGTAATACTAATAAAATTTACAACATGAAGAAACATAAGAAAGAAAAATGAATAACATGTAATGACTATGACTGACTATCTATGAAGCCTCTACTAAACTGACTGTAGATAGCTAGGACATAGCTCCAACTTGAACTAATCAATACATATTAATAATGAAAATACAACACATAAATTATAATGGGCTGGAGTCCACAAAACAAGATTACTTATCATCTACTTGATGAAACCTGAGAACTGACTAGTTATGATGTGTGGCTATAAATGGTACAATTTTATTAAACAATGTAGTTACATAGACGTATATGTGTATCAGTACTTCTTGAATGTATTGAGTTAGTGAGGGTGAAAATCCAATAAGTAAATTTGATTACATACATAATCTTAAAACATGCATACTAAGTGGAATTAGACGAACTAAGAGACTGAAAAAATATTGAAAGTGGAAGTGTCTTAAAACATTAGTAGCAAACATAATCTGATAATCTGGTGAATTACTATATTTAGTTACTTCAAATATTTACTTTTGTAGAATAAGTAGAATTTAATCTAGGAAGCTGTAAAACATGAACACTGTATGTATATCTCATGTATAGATGAACAGGCTGTAAAATTAAACTGATGATCATATTTGTATATTGTACATGAAAAACATGAAAATGTAAAACTAAGAATGAAAAACCTTGCATAAACATGTACTGAGAAGATCTGAATAACTAAATAATTGATGTCTGAATACTTGGTCAAGTAAACCTGAACCGACACACTCTGAATATTGTACTAAGATTGTGAGAGCTAGCTAAAACTGCATGCCCCAATCTGTGCTATAGGGGTCCGACGCCCAGTTTAAGGTAAGGTATAGTGCTAGGGGTAACAACATATAAATAACGATGTGGATGCATAAGGATTATGTCCCAAAGAACGAAGGTGTCAAGCCTCTACTGGTGGGGGACCCTTATAATCTACGGTGGCACCATAGGTCTGGAACTTATGGGAAACTACTAATGACTAATGCCTCTACTGAAGGTGAAGTCTCCAACCCTACAATCATTATATGCTAAGTGTTACTCCGAACTATAAGACTTTGGTATTATTAGTTGTTTACCATTACATGGTATGATACTGTTAAATGCTAAGCATGAGTATAATATCCTAACTGTGGTTAAAAAAAATAAACTACTCATGGTCTAATTGATTTATTTTTTAGAAATGAAAATCATGTTAAGACACATAGGTATTAGGTGTTCATAACTCGCTAGCACTGAATGATAACAAAAATATAATAACAATCCTTAATATATTGGTATTAAATCAGAACTTAAATGGTTGTGTTCTCTAGAGAATAAGCTAGAGTATTGCTCTTGGAAGAGGAAGGGTTTTAGTACATAATTTTGAGGTTATGGGAAAATAATGCACCTAGGAGTATTACAAATCATGTTTTGGATAAATGGGGATAAAGAGAAAGGACCAAATTACCCCTTGGTCCATAGGAATCTTAAATAGTAAAGGAATAGCCCTCAGGACATGACCCCTATTCCTGCAGAACATCCCTATAATGCCCAGACATCTCATCCTGAGACGTCACACGATGCTTAGGCTACAAGTAACCATAAACTAAACCCTTGAGCCTTTTACTACGTGTAACACTTGATTTAGGATGAATAAGCTAAACAATGATGCCTTACTGTTTCAGCTATAATCCAAAATATTTGGAAACAATGTCTGGATAGCAAGAATACTGATAGTCTAGAACACAATTTCAACTGACAATCTAGTTTTACAAGGCCTCTACTACTTAAACTGGAAAGCCACTGGGACAAACCCCCAACTGACATGCAATGATTTGAAAGTAGAATTCAAAACACTACAAAAGCAAAAAATCTACAATTATAGGTCCTCGAACCATGAGGTCTCACTGAGCACCTGTACCTATATTATGAGACAATGTAGCACAGACATATATTTTCATCAGCACTTTGGGAATATACTTAGTATATGGGGGTGTATGAATTTACATACAACAATATCAATACTCTTTAATAAAATCATTCATGCAAATAGGAATGACCCGATGGCTCGAATAAGTCTAGAAAAGAAAACTCTTCAATTATGAATAGTGAAACATGTAACACAAATCTCTTGGGTCATTATACTTAACTTTAAAAACCTGTACTCTCCTCTTATTCTCAGTACTTGAAGTCTAAAAGAAGCTTTAAATAATACTTTCCAACTCATACTTTTATCTTGTAGAGAGTAAAGCTTCTTTAAAACATAAGGACTTAGAACTTTTAGGAGCTTTTAACACTTGAGAACTCTGGAACTCTTTTAGATTCGAGACACTTAGAACTTGGGAGTTTCTTCTAACCGACATAAACCATATGAGGTACATGGATTCAAATGTCTTGCCCACGTTGAGGGGAGATGTTCTATCCTTTCCATCGGAGTAGAACCTCATCTTTAGTGATCACTATTTTGTTCTTAGGCCCATAAATTTCAAACTACGGTGGCACGTAGTTCTCGGGTATGAGACCTTGGAATCATACCCAACTTGGTGCGAAAAACTACTCCTACAATGAGCTCAGAACTCTTTAAGAAATCCGCCTCAAAATAACTCAAGGTTCTATAATGAAGATCAAAATATATTTCTATTTGCCTAAAATCATACTCAATGTGGATTTCAACTCTTTTATGACCAAAAGGCCAAATCTTCCTCAATGATATCAAAGTACTCAATTTGTGGGTACTTATAGCACAAAAGTTCATAAAATTACAAATCTCAAGTAGGTCTTAATGACCCGTAGTCAAATCTCAAGTTAAGACTCATCAAACTGCATATCTAATGTTATAAAGATTCATAAGTCATATGGAGAATCTGGAATTTTAAACATTTTGCCTTAAAATCTCAACACACTCATGTACTTCAAATTTTAGAAAATTGGAAGTATTAAATTCTCAAGGAATAACAACATAGAGTATAAACACATACTTCAATTTCGTAAGAAAATATAGCAAATCATATATTCTCGTAATTAGAAAAACTTTTGGGTACAAGGAAGAAAGAAGTGTCCTTATTCTTGAAGCCTTTGACTTGGGAACCTTGATTATTAACTCAACTCGTAAAAACTATGGTTAAATCATAAGGTTCTTGGAGAAAGATTTGGATTTATCTTGAGGGTTAATCTTTAGGAAAACCCCTAATTTTTGGATGTTATGGAAGAATATAATGTTTATGCCTTGAATCTGATATATTTAGCTATGGAAAGGATGGAAAAATACAAAAATTCCCTTTTAAAAATGACTTAGAATTATTGAATAGGACATGCGACGGTGGGTGTGATGGTCAGTCGAGCGTTCGACGGTCCTTCGGTCATTGCCGTCGTACCTTGGCCAAAACTCATTTCACTATCTCATCTGCGTCGATAGGTGCGATGCTACATCAAGGTAGAGATGGTCTATCGACCTTACTATCATGCTTAACTCGAACGGGGTCTCACTTCCTCCTATATGATGGTTTAGGTGACGATTCATTGCAAGCTCGACGGTCCATCGGCCCTCTCCGTCACGCTTGGGCGATTTTACTGCTTTCTGTAAAATGGCCATATCTTTCTCTTCCGATGTAAAATTTCAACAAAATGGGTATCTTTGTAAAGATAATTCAATTTCCCACACAATAAAAATTCATTTTTAGGAAAATTCTACAAGGTTTAAGGACCTCATCACTTTGGAAGTCACTCTTTAATCTTTTAGGTCTGGAATTTCACTTCACTTAACACACTCTAAAGGTTCATACTACGAGGGAACTTTGTAGGGTCTTACAATATCTCTCCCTTGGAAACATTTGTCCTTGAATGTCACTAGTTTGACTCAGAACATAGAGAAAACTGAGTACATATAGCTAAAGCAATTTGCTAAGCGGGTTCAATATCTTTCTAAACTCTTGAATACTTCTGAAATTGCAAGAACTCATGTAAGAATTAATACATAGCTGAACTTTAGATTAGAAGGGCTGAATTAAGGTAGAATAATACCTTCGGATTGATCTGAACTCGTGGAGAAGAGGTACGGGTACTTGGCTCGTATGTCTGCTTCTACCACCCAAGTAGCGCCCTCAACTGACTGGTTTTACCACAAAACTTTAACAAAGGGAATCTCTTTGTCCCTTAGTCTATGGATCTGGAAATCTATGATATCAATGAGAATCTCATCAAATGAAAGACTGTTCTGAATATTAACACTCTCTGAAGGATTTGCTACAACGGAGTCACCAATATGCTTCTTAAGCATGGAGACATGAAAAATAGGGTGGATAGCTGATAATTCTGCAGGCAACTCAATCTCATAGGCTACTTCCCCAACACGACTCAAAACTCAATAAAGGCCAACATAATAGGGACTAAGCTTCCCTTTTCTACCAAACCTCTTCACCCCTTTCATGGTTTAAATATTAAAGTACACTAAGTCACCTACCTCAAACTCAAGATCCCTTTTGCTTACATCATCGTATGACTTTTGACAACTCTAATCTATCTTCAACCTTTCTCTTATCAACTTCACCTTCTCTATAGCCTCAAATACTGCATTAGGTACAATCAAAGCAGCTTCAACCATTTCAAACTAACCTATGGGTGATCTACATCTCCTTCCTTACAAGGCCTCAAATGGTGCCATCCTGATGCTAGCATGGTAACTATTGTTATAGGCAAACTCAATAAATGGTAAATGCTTATCCCAACTACCTTTAAAGTTTAGAGAACATGCTCTCAATATATCCTCCAGAGTCTTGATGGTCCTCTCAGCTTGACCATCTGTCTGCGGATGAAAAGTAAAACTTAAGTGAACTTGGGTACCAAGACCATTCTGAAAAGCTCTCCAAAACAGCAAAGTGAACTGAGTACCCCTATCTGAAATAATAGATAAGGGGACTACATGTAACCTGACTAACTCCCGAATATACAATCTAACATAATCCTCAGCTGTAAAAGAGGTATCCACAGGTATGAAATGTGTGCACTTAGTCAACCTGCCTAGAACAACACAAATAAAATCATGACAATGATGTGAAAGAGGTAAACCAGTCACTAAATACATATTCACCTCTTCCCATTTCCAAATGGGTATACCAAACTCTTGAATCACACCACTAGGTATTTGGTGCTCTACCTTAACCTGTTGGCATGTTGCACACTTCTCTACAAACTCAGCTATATCTTTTTTCACACCACTCTACAAATAAATTTCCCACAAATCGCAGTACATCTTGGTAGCACCGGGATGAATGAAATACCACGCACCGTATGCCTCATCCATAATTCTCTGCCTAAAATCATCACAACATGGAACACACAATCTACCCTGTAATCTCAACATGCCATCTCCACCTTTGGACAAAACCTCTACTTTTTGGGCCTTAACTGACTCCTTCAGTCTAACCAAATTAGGATACTTGTCTTGCTTCTCCTTCACCTTAGAAATTATAGAGGATTTAGGACTACTCCGCCCAAAGATACTCCTCTCAGCTAAATCAAGCCACCTAACACCAAGTCTAGCCAAACGATGCACATCATAAGCTAAATCTTTCTTACCTTCCTCTACATGAGTGACACTACCCATAGACAACCTGCTAAAGGCATCTGCCACTATATTTGCCTTGTCTGGATGATATAGCACACTCATATCATAACCCTTTAGCAACACTAACCACCTCCTTTGTCTAAGATTAAAAGCCTCTAAGTAAATACATGCTGGATGCTCTTATGATCAGTAAACACCTCAATATTAAAACTGTATAGATAGTGTCTCCATATTTTGAAAGCAAAGACCACAACAGTAAACTCAAGATCATGGGTTGGGTAATTCTTTTCATTCGACTTCAACTGTCTAGAGGCATACGCTATAACCTTACCTCTATGCATCAACACACAACCTAAACCAACTCTAGAAGAATCACAATATACCATAAAACTATCCATACCATCAAGCAAACTCAATATAGGGGATAGGGTGAGTCGAGTCTTCAACTCCTAAAAAACTTCTCACAGGAATCTGACCAAATGAACTTAACTTTCTTTTGGGTCAACCGGGTCACAGGGATGCTATAGAAGACAAAACTTCAATAAAACAACTGTAATAGCTAGATAGACACAAGAAACTCCTTATGTTAAATAAAGAGATAGGTCTAGCCAAATTTCTTACAAATTCTATCATCTGGGGATCAACTCCAATACCTTCGGCTGAAATAATATGACCCTGAAAGGCAATTGACCTTAGCCAAAATTCACACTTTCTAAATTTGGTGAACAACTAATGATCTCTAAGAGTTTACAACACGATTCTAAGATGATCCGCATGGTTATTCTCAATACGGGAGTACACAAGGATATCATCTATGAACACAATGACAAACATATCAATATATTGTCTGAACCCTCAATTCTTGAGATCCATGAAAGCTGCTGGAGCATTGGTCAGCCCGCAAGACATTACTAGAAACTCAAACTAACCATAACAGGTTTGGAAGGGTGTCTTTCGGATATCATACTCCCTTACTTTAAGTTGATGATGGCCGGATCTAAGGTCTATCTTGGAGAAATAACTTGCCCCTTGCAACTGATTAAAAATGTCCTTAATTCTCAGAAGAGGATACTTATTCCTAACTGTGACATTGTTAAGTTGACGATAGTCAATGCACATACATAAAGAACCATCTTTCTTTCGCATAAATAGCATGAGTACGGCCCAAGGAGAGATACTGAGCCGTATGAAACCTTTATCTAAAATATTTTTGAGTTGCTTTTTTAGCTCCTTAAGCTCTACAGGTTCCATATTGTAGAGAGGAATAGAAATAGGCCAAGTGTCGGAAAGAAGGTCAATCCTAAATTTTTTCTCTATCGGGAGGTACCCCTAGAGATCTTCCAAAAAATATCAGGAAACTCATTAAGAATGTTGACTAACTGTATAGTTGGAGCCTTGGAAAAAGTGTCTTTAACTCTAACTTTGTGATAGGTGCAACCTTTGAATATTAGCTTTTTGGCTTTGAGATAGGAGATAAAATGACTCTTGGGAGATACAATACACCTGGACTACTCAAAAATTGGTTCATCTGGAAACTAAAACTTAACCACTCGAGTACGACAGTCTTAGATACATAACTAGAGTGAAGTCAATCCATACCCAGAATAAGGTCAAAATCCACTATGTCCAACTCTATCAAATCAGCAAGCATAACTCTATAAAAAACAGTAACTGGACAATTTCTGTACACTTGCTTAGTAACAACTGATTCCTCTACTAAAGTAGAAACTAGGAAAGGCTTACGAATCTTTTTGGGGCTCATTTCTAAATTCATAGCTACAAGTGGGTTCACATGACAGAAACTTGACCTAGGGTCCAACAACACATAAAAATAAAAATTGACTACACTAAGCATACTAGTGAATACATCGGGAGAGTCCTCCTACTCCTAATGGTATGGTAGAGCATAGAATCTATTCTAATACTGTCTGCCAACTGTGCTAAATGAAGTGCCCTGAGTAGGGGTGAAACGGGATATAGAAACTGGTGCATTAGTAATCTGTGTCTGAGGTTGGGCATCTCTGTTCCCTTGCTTAGTATACAGACACTCTCTAAGTCTGTGGCACATCTTTCCACAACCAAATCAACCTCTCTGGTCTACTAAGCACTCACCGAGATGGTTCCTGCCACACTTAGTACATGGAGGATAGCGATGTTTGTTACTTACACTATTTTGGTATCGGGACATAAAAGACCTATTTCCTTGCTCTTGTCTGCCTCTAGGCACAAGAGCATTAGCTGATGTATACACTATCATAGACGTATGACTTTTGAACTGTGGGCGTTTCTCTCCATGGGAACTAGCCTAACTATACTCATGTTGCTTTGATCTTGCCCTCTTGTTACTCCTCAGCCAATCTCTCTCCGTTATATTATCTGACTCTATCTGTTGTGCATATATCATCAATCTAGAAAAATCCATATCCCTATTAAGCATAGTAGTCCTACACTCTTTCAGCACTAAACCATTCACACCTATCACGAACTTACGCATACTAGTTTGGGTGTCAGCCATCAAATCAGGAGCATACTTAGCCAACTGATTAAACTTAAGGAATTATTCCTTAACAGGCATAGAGCCCTGTCTCAAGTTTATAAAATCCTCAATCTTTGTTTTCCTTATCTCAAGCGGTAAGAACTTTTCCAAGAATGCACCTTAGAACACCTGGGAAGTCATAGGGGCAGTATCCTCACCTCTACCCTTCCTCTATGCTACAACACAGTTATAAGCAATGTCTTTCAACCTGTAAGACACCAGCTCAACACTTTTTTCCTCAAACATATGCATTACCTGTATGATCTTCCTGACTTCCTCAAGGTATGACTATGGGTCCTTACCTGCCTTAGACCTATAAAACTCTAACGAATTCATTCGCATTAAATCATGAATCCTACCAGCAACTAAATCACCTTTCTACTAATTCGGAACTTCAGCGTAGTTATTGACCAAAACATTGGCAGGGACTGCTTGGGCTAACACCTTACATACCGCCCGAAACTTTGAATAAGACTATGTATCAACAGGCGCAGGTTGTACATTATTGTTTCTGTGGTCGTTCACTCTTCGGGGAGGCATTTTCTGAAATAATATAGCATGAATTATAAGATAAGAGGGACAACTATATTCCTAATAGATTCTAAAAGAAACAAACCACCTTTTCCTAAAATGTATTGTAGCCTCTTGCTTATAGATGTGGCGTGCTACACACCGATGGTCAAGACTCTACATAACATGGCTTGTCTGACTCCCTAGAACTCCTTAATCCTTAGGCTCTTATACCAAGTTTGTAACGCCCCAAAATCACATCCCGAGATGTCACATAGTGCATAGGGCTACAAGTAACCTTAAGTTACCCATTCGAGCCTATTACTACTATTAACACTTGTTTTTTGATTAATAAGCTAAACAATGATGCCTTACTATGTCAACTATAATCTAAAACAACTAGAAATAATTTCTGGATAAGAAAAACACTGTTAGTCTAGAATACAACTTTAACTGACAATCTAGTCTGACCAAGCCTCTGCTACTCAAACTAGAGAGCCATTGGGATAGACCCCCAACTGACTTTTAATGTTCTGAAAGTAGAACTCAAAATACTATAAAAGTGGAAAAGCTGCAATTATAGGTCCTCAAACCGTGAGGAGTCACACTAGATAGGGATGTACATGAGATGTTCGTAGATCACTGTCACTGCTGGGACTGAGGACCTATACCTATATTATGAGAAAATGTAGCACACAAATGTATATATGGATCAGCACATTGGGAATGTACTAAGTATATGGGGGTGTATGCATTTACATAAAACAATATAAATACTCTTTAATAAAATCATACATGCAAATAGGAATGACAAACATGTCTCGAATAAGTCTAGCATATAAAACTCTTAAATCATGAATAGTGAAACATGTAACACAAATCTCGTGGGTCATTATTCTTAACTTTAAAATCCTGTACTCTCCAATTATTCTCAGTACTTGAAGGCTAAAAGAAGTTTTAAACAATACTTTCAAACTCATGCTTTTATCTTGTGGAGACTAAAACTTCTTTAAAACTTAAGGACTTAGAACTTTTAGGAACTTTTAACACTTGAGTACTCTGGAACTCTTTTAGACTCGGGAAACTTAGAACTCGAGAGTTTCTTCTAACTGATATAAAACATGTTAGCTATGCGGAGTCAAATATCTTGCCCATGTTGGGCAGAGATGTTCTATCCTTGCCATCAGAGTAGAACCTCATCTTTAGTTATCACTATCCCGGCCTTGGGCTAATAAAATCTGGAATTTTAAACATTTTGCCTTAAAATCTCAACATACTCATGTACTTCAATTTCTAGAACATTGGAACTATTAAAATCTCAATGAATAACAACATAGGGTGTAAACCCATCCTTTAATTTCATAAGAAAATATAGAAAATCATATATTCTCGTAATTAGAATAAATTTTGGGCACAAGGACCAAAGAAGTGTCCTTGTTCAAACGTCACATACCTTAGATTATGACTTGTAGGTGAATAACTTTCTTTAGACTCTTTTTGGAACTTTAGAGTGAGGGTTCTTGAAACCTTTGACTTGAGAACTTTAATTCTTAACTCAATTCATAGAAACTATGGTTGAATCATATGATTTTTGGAGAAATATTTAGATTTGCTCTTGATCATTAATCTTGTGAGAAAATCCTAGTTTTTTTATGTTATGGAAGAATATAATGTTTATTCATTAAATCTGATATATTTAGCTGTGGAATGGAAAGAAAAAGACCAAAATGTTGTTTTTAAAAATGACTTAAAATTATTGAACAGGACCTATGACAGTGGGTGCGATGGTTCCTCGAGGGCCCGACAATCCGTCGGTCCTAACCGTCGCATTTGGGCCACAATTCATTTCAATGTTTTGTCCCCAACAATGGGTGCGATGGTTCGTCGAGGTATCGACAGTCCGTCGACCTTACAGTCACGCTTAACCAAAATGAGGTCTCATTACCTCCTCTGCGATGGGTTGGGCAATCATCTATCGCAAGCTTAACGGTCCTCTGGCCCTCTCCGACGCACCTAGACAATTTATTACTTTCTGTAAAATAGCCATATCTTTTTCTTTTGATGTTGAATTTTGAAGAAATGGGTATCCTTGGAAAGATATTTCAATTTCCCAAATAATAAAATGTCATTTAAAGGAAAATTCAACAAGGTTTAAGCAGTTAATCATTTGGAAGTCACTCCTTAATCTTTTTAGGCCAGAATTACACTTCACATAACACGCTCTAAAGGCTCAGACTATGAGAAACTTTGTAGGACCTTACAATCCCTTGCGATCCGACCCAATCATGAAGCTTACTGTTTCTTGCAAAAATGGTCATAACTTTTTGCGTGGTTTTTGTATTATGGTAAAATTGATATAACGGGAAAGCTAATTAAATTTTATATGACTTGGTAGGTATATATATTAAGAAATTCTTATATTTCCAAAGTTATACACATTCAAAGTTGACCCTTGTAGAATCCAACACCAAAATTTTGTAAAATCAATGGCTCTTAGCTCAACTTTTCTCTAAGTGTTTCCAATAAATATTTTTCACCTAATAAGAACTCCAAAAACTCGTATAATGCTCTTTACATATGTAATCTTATATAAATCATGGCATTAGAGTTTACATATCTATGAACGACTGTTCAATGTCTAGTGTGAAAATACGGGGTTTTATCCAAGCATGTAGGACAAACATCATTCAAATTTATAATAATCTAGCAACCATAAAAATATGAACTTAAGAAGTTAGAAATGATCACATGCCACCACCAATATCGAAAGGGGAATAAGAACATTGAGACTAAGACGACAAGACTTAGGAAGATTTTTTGGGTGCATATTTATGGAGAACAATAAGATTTTCATACGAATAAGCATGAGCATTAAGGAGGTTGTCAGTAATCTCCATGAACTTTTAATTAAGTCTATCATTTTTAGTTTTTAGAGCATCCGCCACACTAGGTCTCTTATGTGGTCCAAAAGGCTTGCTGCAGAGAAAACATTGTATGATTTATCTCTTCTTGCTTTTAAGCAAGCAATACATTCATACAACCTACTACTCCATGTTCTCTCTCTTGAGAAGTGATGAGTCCTCACTTGATGTAGTCATAGCTTGCACCTACCTTCTTCTTGACAATTTTTTACTCTCCAAATGTGAACTTTTATGTTGTAACTATCCTCACCGATGGAGGCGAATAATATCATCTTTCTATGTTTTCTTAAGGGATCTTGTCGACTGATATAGTTACTAACTTCCAGTAAGAATCTTGCACTTCCTTTTCTTTTTTGTTGAATCTTTGTGTTCCTAACATTTCCCAAATAAAAAATATGGATGGTATAGAGATAATAGGATGCTCGAAATCATACGTATTTAGATAGTAACATATATTTCAAGTTTAACAACTCTGATCTGCCACTATGACCCTCCCCTTTTACTTTGAGTCCATTTTGTTCACTTTTGTAGTGTAGGATAGTTAGTTTTGAACTTTTTTTGTTTCCTCTATTGCTTGTAATTTTTTCATGCGAAAAACCTTTAAGCTATAGCCATTTTGCCTCCCACTTTTTATGTGGTGACAATCTAAAATATGAGTACTATGATTTATAACAATTAAGTATTTTTTCCCTGATACTTGAAGTTGTTTAAAGCTAGTTGACACAACCCATATCAAGTACATGCCGAATGGGAACCTCAAACAAACATGAACTGGAGGTCTCCCTGATAACCTAACCCAATTATCAATACCACTCACAAGGGTAGGACGAATCTCAACCAAAATATAAGATAGCAGAAAGCTTACTAAAAGTCATAGCTTAAACATGTCTAAAAACTTTATTACATTCTTTAAACTAACCATTACACCCAAATCCACAGTCATCCACAATACCTCTATACAAACAGATATTTTGAAATGTATATGTCAGGATAATCCCTGACACTAGCCAAACCAAGTCAAAATAAGACTAAGTCTAAAGGCAAGATATGACGAATGAATGTCTTCTGATGTAAGGAAGCTCACCACTCCAAAGTCAATGCATTAACTGCTTCGATTACCTATTCATTGCACTAGACGAGGAGATGATGCTCTAGCCCCTATGTCGCTTGGGGATACAACATTTTGGAATGGTTAGCAGTTGGAGCGCTAGCATGTATCTCAAGGATAAGGATATAATAACATCATCAATCAACAACATGTTAGTATGTCATATTCAACCATATTCATGACATTATCCATACATATGGGTATATCACATGGTAAACAAGTAAAAAAGTCATAAAAACATTCTTAAAGCACTCAATCATGAGACATAAAATAGAGGACACCAATCTTTCCGCACTTAGATTTACCAATTCTCTTTAAGTATAGGACTTTAACCACTTTCACATATCACTTACATGAAGGACTTCAACCATTTATGCACTCATTAAGCAAGGTACTCTAACCGCGAACCCACCCATTAAAAAAAGGACTCTAAAAACACTCTCATATTTATTTAGGAAATGTACTGTAACCATATGCCTATATATTAGGAAAGGGACTCCAAACTCATTCCGTATTAAATAGGGGACTCTAACCTAAGCCATTTCAATTGGTGAGGCACTTCAACCTCAAGAGATCTCATTGTACAAGAGACTTTTACCATAAGAAAATTCATTAGGCAAGGGACTTCAACCTCGAGACCTTTGATTAGGCAAGGGACATCAACCTAAAGACCTTTGATTAGGGAAGAGACATTATTACAACTATCATTAGTAGACATTCGGCCTCCAACCCTTTGTCCATTCATCATAATCTATTTAATTCACACTCATGGACTTTAACCCATTTAGACAATTCAATAATACAAATGACCACATGGTCCTTATGGGAGCCTTTGTTTCTTAACCATTTCAATAGGAAAATACCTTAAATTAACTTATCATACAATCCAATTTATGGTCATAATGACCTTTAAAAACATTTCAAATGCCATTCGATATCTTATAATGCATTCTCACCACACTTTAATTCAATACACAATTCAAGTAGATATTCATGTTTAGAGACTTTAGCCCTTCATTAACCATCAATCAAGAAGGTCATTGATTTCATCATACATGGCTTATAGTACCTTTAAAATATGATTTACCAAATATTCCTACTTATTGTTCCATTAATCTAGTTCAAAACATCACCAACATAGGACTAGACAATTCACATAGACATCTTCACAAACACCTTTTGTGCATGCCATTACCAAGGCATTTTCATTGTAGAAATCATCAAGATTAGAGTTACTCAAGACTCATATTTTATACAACATACAACAAGAACCCATATATGAAAATCATCATCAATAACATGTATAGACACAAGTCTAAGCAAAAGTCATTATTATTCATCATTAGGCAACAAAACCCTTTTCATTTGATTTCAAAATAACCATGTACACTTACTAATTAAATTGTAAAATACATGGGATTAAAGTTATTTATCAAGGGTAATAGTTACATGCCTTAGATAACTTGATTCACCAAGAGTATTGACATCACTTTGCCTCTTTAAGATCACTATTGAAATCCTTGCCTCCAATTCTTAACAAATGTGTTTGAGAGAGTATTTAGGGTGTTTGATATATCAAAATGGATGTTTTTGAGGCTAAAAATACTTATATAGTGAGGAGACAGAGGATTTTAGGTGTAGGAAAAGACTACAAGGCCCTTTCTTAAATTATGGAAAATAAGCTCATGCAGGGGTACGACTCACTTAAGGAACCGAATCCTAGGGTATTAGTGGTACCCTAACTCATATCTTAGGCTTTACCTAGGACACCTAAGATGATTAGGGTATGAATAAACACCCTTGAATGGTATCCAAAGGGTACGACTCATGCTCTAACTCATACATATCACCTGGACCATAAATAATTCACTTTTAATCAAGGTATTACTCTGTACGATTATGTTGGGTATGACTCGTACCTTAAGGTATGATTGGGGGCGCTAACTAGTACCTAGGACAGTGAATAACCACCCACACATTTGCTAGGTATGATAGAGGTTCACCAACTCCTATCCAAAGAATGCGAGTGCTACCCTTAGACGTATCAAGTCAAGACACATCAAATGATGGAATTTTTCAATGGTTCAAAGCCTAGGTGTTTCGATTCTCCTCATTTGGATCATTCATCCTCTAATAATGAGTAAGGCAAGCATAAACACAATTTAACACATTATCACATATCAAATCAACCTTCAATCAATTTAGGAAAAAGCTCACAATAAGGATACAACGCACATCACACTCATTATAAATCAACTATTCAACTCATTAACTTTGGGATTGAAACCTATTACTTAACAAAACTATTTCTTATTTTACAACTTAAGGACATTAACCCATTGACTTATCAAAGATACGCGCTCAACTCAAAGACTAGGGACTCAAACCCATCATCTATAAAATACATGGATTAACTCAAGGTATTAGGGACTTAAACCCATCACAACAAAAACACACATGATTTAAAAGCATTGGCAACTTGAACACATGGTCTAACAAGACATTAAAAAATTCAAAGCTTTAGTACTTTAACCCATTGTCTAAATAAGGCATAACTCAATTCATGACATTGGGGACTTTAATCCATTGTCTATCAAAGACATAAATCAATGTAAGGAGATTAACATATAATTTTATCACAAGTTCCCAGGATGAGAATCAAATTTGTATAGTTGGACTTCATATCCTCTTCCACCTCCCAAGTAGAATCCTTGGACTTTTGGTTCCTTCATAGAACCTTCACCGAATCTACTTCTTTCATTTGCAACCGATGAACTTTTTCATCTAAGATCCTCATCGGGATATCTTCATAGGATAGTAAGTTTGAGATATCAATATCCCTAAATGGAACAAAAAGAAGGATCACCCACATATTTCCGCAATATAGTGACATGGAATACTGGGTGAATGGAGTTCATTCTTAAAGGATACTCCAACTCATAGGAAACATTGCCAACCCCTTTTACAATAAAGTAGGGACAGACATACCAGGACTAAGCTTCCCTTTTTTGACAAACCGCATCATTCCCTTCATGGGTGATAATTTCAAGAATACTAAATTGCCAACACTAAACTCTATGTCCCTACGCCTCATATATGCATAGGACTTTTTGTGACTTTGAGCAATTCTCAATATATCCTAAATCACCTTTACATTCTCTAAGTCTTAGTGAACTAAATCGGGGCCAAGCAAATAACCTTTGCCAACTTTGTACCACCCAATAAGAGATCGAC
>JAPEIP010000005.1:171550744-171574140 GCA_026120095.1 Capsicum chinense | reverse complement strand
GAGACATAAAATAGAGGACACCAATCTTTCCGCACTTAGATTTACCAATTCTCTTTAAGTATAGGACTTTAACCACTTTCACATATCACTTACATGAAGGACTTCAACCATTTATGCACTCATTAAGCAAGGTACTCTAACCGCGAACCCACCCATTAAAAAAAGGACTCTAAAAACACTCTCATATTTATTTAGGAAATGTACTGTAACCATATGCCTATATATTAGGAAAGGGACTCCAAACTCATTCCGTATTAAATAGGGGACTCTAACCTAAGCCATTTCAATTGGTGAGGCACTTCAACCTCAAGAGATCTCATTGTACAAGAGACTTTTACCATAAGAAAATTCATTAGGCAAGGGACTTCAACCTCGAGACCTTTGATTAGGCAAGGGACATCAACCTAAAGACCTTTGATTAGGGAAGAGACATTATTACAACTATCATTAGTAGACATTCGGCCTCCAACCCTTTGTCCATTCATCATAATCTATTTAATTCACACTCATGGACTTTAACCCATTTAGACAATTCAATAATACAAATGACCACATGGTCCTTATGGGAGCCTTTGTTTCTTAACCATTTCAATAGGAAAATACCTTAAATTAACTTATCATACAATCCAATTTATGGTCATAATGACCTTTAAAAACATTTCAAATGCCATTCGATATCTTATAATGCATTCTCACCACACTTTAATTCAATACACAATTCAAGTAGATATTCATGTTTAGAGACTTTAGCCCTTCATTAACCATCAATCAAGAAGGTCATTGATTTCATCATACATGGCTTATAGTACCTTTAAAATATGATTTACCAAATATTCCTACTTATTGTTCCATTAATCTAGTTCAAAACATCACCAACATAGGACTAGACAATTCACATAGACATCTTCACAAACACCTTTTGTGCATGCCATTACCAAGGCATTTTCATTGTAGAAATCATCAAGATTAGAGTTACTCAAGACTCATATTTTATACAACATACAACAAGAACCCATATATGAAAATCATCATCAATAACATGTATAGACACAAGTCTAAGCAAAAGTCATTATTATTCATCATTAGGCAACAAAACCCTTTTCATTTGATTTCAAAATAACCATGTACACTTACTAATTAAATTGTAAAATACATGGGATTAAAGTTATTTATCAAGGGTAATAGTTACATGCCTTAGATAACTTGATTCACCAAGAGTATTGACATCACTTTGCCTCTTTAAGATCACTATTGAAATCCTTGCCTCCAATTCTTAACAAATGTGTTTGAGAGAGTATTTAGGGTGTTTGATATATCAAAATGGATGTTTTTGAGGCTAAAAATACTTATATAGTGAGGAGACAGAGGATTTTAGGTGTAGGAAAAGACTACAAGGCCCTTTCTTAAATTATGGAAAATAAGCTCATGCAGGGGTACGACTCACTTAAGGAACCGAATCCTAGGGTATTAGTGGTACCCTAACTCATATCTTAGGCTTTACCTAGGACACCTAAGATGATTAGGGTATGAATAAACACCCTTGAATGGTATCCAAAGGGTACGACTCATGCTCTAACTCATACATATCACCTGGACCATAAATAATTCACTTTTAATCAAGGTATTACTCTGTACGATTATGTTGGGTATGACTCGTACCTTAAGGTATGATTGGGGGCGCTAACTAGTACCTAGGACAGTGAATAACCACCCACACATTTGCTAGGTATGATAGAGGTTCACCAACTCCTATCCAAAGAATGCGAGTGCTACCCTTAGACGTATCAAGTCAAGACACATCAAATGATGGAATTTTTCAATGGTTCAAAGCCTAGGTGTTTCGATTCTCCTCATTTGGATCATTCATCCTCTAATAATGAGTAAGGCAAGCATAAACACAATTTAACACATTATCACATATCAAATCAACCTTCAATCAATTTAGGAAAAAGCTCACAATAAGGATACAACGCACATCACACTCATTATAAATCAACTATTCAACTCATTAACTTTGGGATTGAAACCTATTACTTAACAAAACTATTTCTTATTTTACAACTTAAGGACATTAACCCATTGACTTATCAAAGATACGCGCTCAACTCAAAGACTAGGGACTCAAACCCATCATCTATAAAATACATGGATTAACTCAAGGTATTAGGGACTTAAACCCATCACAACAAAAACACACATGATTTAAAAGCATTGGCAACTTGAACACATGGTCTAACAAGACATTAAAAAATTCAAAGCTTTAGTACTTTAACCCATTGTCTAAATAAGGCATAACTCAATTCATGACATTGGGGACTTTAATCCATTGTCTATCAAAGACATAAATCAATGTAAGGAGATTAACATATAATTTTATCACAAGTTCCCAGGATGAGAATCAAATTTGTATAGTTGGACTTCATATCCTCTTCCACCTCCCAAGTAGAATCCTTGGACTTTTGGTTCCTTCATAGAACCTTCACCGAATCTACTTCTTTCATTTGCAACCGATGAACTTTTTCATCTAAGATCCTCATCGGGATATCTTCATAGGATAGTAAGTTTGAGATATCAATATCCCTAAATGGAACAAAAAGAAGGATCACCCACATATTTCCGCAATATAGTGACATGGAATACTGGGTGAATGGAGTTCATTCTTAAAGGATACTCCAACTCATAGGAAACATTGCCAACCCCTTTTACAATAAAGTAGGGACAGACATACCAGGACTAAGCTTCCCTTTTTTGACAAACCGCATCATTCCCTTCATGGGTGATAATTTCAAGAATACTAAATTGCCAACACTAAACTCTATGTCCCTACGCCTCATATATGCATAGGACTTTTTGTGACTTTGAGCAATTCTCAATATATCCTAAATCACCTTTACATTCTCTAAGTCTTAGTGAACTAAATCGGGGCCAAGCAAATAACCTTTGCCAACTTTGTACCACCCAATAAGAGATCGACATCTCATACCATCTAATGCCTCAAAGGGGCCATGCTATTGCTAGAGTGGTAACTATTATTAAAGGCGAACAGAATCAAAGAAAGGTGGTCATACTAACTACCACCATAATCAATCACATAAGACCACAACATATTCAGCAATATTTGGATAGTCCTCTTTGCTTGACCATCTGCTTGCGGGTTGAAATCGATACTAAGGCATACCTTAGTGCCCAAAATTTTTTTAAACAACTTCCAAAACTGGTATGAACATAGAGAACCATGATCCGAGATAATAAAAACCAGAGCACTGTACAACTTTATGATCTCTGCAACATACAACTTACATAATCTTTCACTGAGTAATTAGTCCTCACGTGCAGAAAGTGAGCAGACTTGGTCATTCTATCAACAATGACCCAAATTGAAACAAATTGAATATGAGTTCAAGGAATACCAGTAATGAAAACATATTAATTTTCTCACACTTTCATTCGGGTAATGGAATCTCTTGATACAAGACCTCAGGCCTTATGTGCTTGACTTTTACTTGTTGGCACACCGTACACTTGGCCACATAGCTAGCTATATCATATTTCATATTACCCTACCAAAAGAACTCTCTAAGAACATGATATATCTTGGTTGAACTGGGGTGAATGTCATAATCAGATTCATGAGCGTCGCCCTTGACCCTTTTCCTCAATCCATTGATGTTGGGAACACATAATCTACCTTGTTATCTCATGATAGAATCACCACCAATATCAAAGTCTATAATATTTTATTGACCCCTATTAATATTGATATGCATCAAGCCAGGGTCCAATACTTGCTTTTCCTTTATCTTAATAATAAGAGATGACTTTGATACCTAAAGCACAAATACACCACCATCCTCAAATTCCATAAGTTTAACTCCAAGATTAGCCAAATAGTGAATGTCCTTGACTAAATGCCTCTAGTTTTAAACTGCACAGTCCAAACATCGAATGGACTATCTACTAAGAGCATCAGTGACCACATTAGCTTTACCATGGTTTTAATGAAGACTCAAATCACAGTATTTCAACAACTCAAACTACCTCTGTTGCCTGATGTTCAACTCCTTTTGAGTAAACACATACTGAAGGCTTTTATGATCGAAAGAGATATCAATAGGCACCCCATAAAGATAATGTCGCCAAATCTTTAATGCAAAACCACGGCTAACAACTTTAAGTCGTGAGTAGGGTAGTTCTTCTTATGAACTTCTTGTTGCCTAGAAACATAAGCCACCACTGTACCATGTTGAATCAAAACAGAATCAAGAACAACACGAGAAGCATCACAATACACCATAAAGCCATCATTATCTTTGTTCATGGTCAAAACTAGAGCGGAAGTCAATTTATCCTCTAACATCTCAAAACTACCCTCACACGCATCCGACCAAAATAACTTGACTTTCTTTTAGGTCAACTTGGTCAATTAGACAACTATAGTCAAAACTCTCTATGAATTTTGTGTAGTAACTAGCAAGACCCATGAGGCTCTGAAAATTTATTGGAGTCAAAGGTCTAGGCAACTTCTTAGGGATCTACCATGATCACTTCACTAGAGATAACATAACCAAGAAAAGCTACAACTTTTAAGCACAACTCACACTTGGAGAACTTGGCATACAAATGATGATCCTTCAAATTTTGACACAAGGTATAAAGGTGATAGACATGATCTGCCTTACCCTTATAATAGACTAAGATGTCATCAATAAAAATAATTACTAACATGTCCAAGAATGGACAAAAGGTCCTATTCATCAAGTCCATAAATGTCAACATGGCATTAGTAAACCGAAAATACACGAGAAAAAACTCATAGTGACCATACCGAGTTCTAAAGGAAGTTCTAGGGATATCCACATCCCTAATTTAAGCTGATGATAACCCGATCTAACATTAATTTTAGAGAACCACTTTACAACCTGAAGTTAATCAAACAAATCATCTATCCTAGGAAGAATATATTTATTCTTTATGGTTACTTTGTTCAACTTACATAATTAATGCACATACAAAAGGAACCATCCTTCTTATTGACAAATAACTTTTGATAACCCCAAGAAGACACACTAGAATAGATAAAACCTTTATCTAAGAGGTCCTTCAATTGCTCCTTAAGTACTTTTAGCTCTATCGAATACATTCTATAAGGAGGGATAGAAATAAGACGAGTGTTTGAAACAAGATTAATCCCAAAATAAATTTCTCTATTGGGAGGAACACAAGGAATATCATCGCGAAACACCTTAGCTTACACATAAACCGTAGGAACAAAATCTAGAGAAGGCTCTTCCAAGTTAGAATCTTTAATTGAGATCAAATAATATAAACACCCCTTCAAAATCAACTTTTTGGCTTTAAGATAATAAATAAACCTTTTCTTAGGAACTAAAGAACCACTTTCCCATACAATGACTAGCTCATTATGTAATTGTAACATGACCCAATGGGTCCGACTATCAAAGAAAGGATAATACGGACGCAATCAATCCATCCCTAGAATGACATCAAAATTGACCATTGTCAACTCTATCAAGTCCGCAAGAGTATCTTTATCACCAACAGATACCACAAAACCCCTATCGACCCTTCTAACAATCACAGAATCTACTTATAGGGTAGAAACAAAAAATATGATAGACTCTTAGGACCACAATCAAGATGCACAGCCACATATGGGGTCATATATAAAAGTGTAGACCCTGGATCAAGAAAAAAATATGCATCTTGTCAGAAATATCTCAACATACCTATGATAAAATTAGGAGACACCTCAAAATATTGGCTATTAGTAAGTGCATAAAAGTAGTTCGAGCCAGTGCTGGTGCCCAAAATAGAAAAAAAAGCAGACATAGCACCTTTTGGTGTAGGAGTAGGTGGAGTAAGAATAGGGGCTCTATTTGCCTAAGAAACTTCTAGATAGGGCCACTCACAGTGTATGTGCCTAATCTGACCACAAGTAAAATATTTGTTTCTCCCCTTCTCATATTAATCAAAATCACTCTGACCATGTAATCTGTAAGGAGTGTGGTGTGGAACCGACTGGGCACTACTAGCCTAAAATTAGGCACCTTGTGTTGGTGACCCACAACGAAATTGAGACAAATGATTACCCGACAACTTTGGTAAGGAGAGAGAATACTAGTTCAGGAGAAATAACTCAAATGCCCCACTTATTTTTAGACCACTTACCAATACTTCCACAAGTAAACTCAAAAGGTCTAAACTTCTTCCCTTTTCTTTCACTAAACTAAAGTTGTTTTTTTATCTTCTTTCACTTAATTTATATACACAATAAACCAAGAAATGTCCATATTTTAAATCAACAAGACCGCCTTTCTCTTAAGGATTAACTCATGGGAAATTCTCAAGACAATCTTATGTATCCTATACCTCATGCTAGAGACTATCTTTGGAGCATACTGTGACAATTGATAGAATTTGAAGACATACACTTAAAAAAACAACCACTATTGCTTAAAGTTCACAAAATCTTCCACTTTTGATTCCCTCAACTATTGAGGAAAGAATATATCTAAGAAATCCTCCCACATGGTAGGACTCGCATCAACACATTTAGAAAACTCCCACCCTTCGTACTTTGGTATTCTACATCATTTTTGGTAGAAAGAAAACTCTATGGCCTCAACCTCTAAAGGATGAATGATTTGGAAGACCTTCTTTATTTTATTAATGAAGCCTTAAGGATCTTCCTCAACCTTTGTACCATTAAATATTGGAGGGATCAACTTCATTAATTCTCCAATTCTTATGGCCTGAGAATAAACAATAGTCGGAGCACCATGTTCCAACTTAGAGGATACCATTTTTGTCAAGATGTTCATAGAGTGGTGACACTCAACATTAGTAGCATTACCTTGAGGTGATGGAATAGGAGGGTAACTTTTAAAATTAGGGTTGGTAGGGACAGGTTGTACCCTACAAAGAAGGTTAGATGTCGCAGCCTTAGGCTAGGTCGAAACTCCAAAAGTTGGATGAGCTTTATCCATAGGGTCCTTAGTCGTGGCAGAAGTGTTTTCCTGAACCTCAAATATCCTTAGAGTAATGATTTGAAAGATTCCAAACAAAAAACCGAGGAATAAACCTTAGACTCAATAGAATAAGATTGAAGCAAAAGAAAAGGAAACATTTCCTAAGATGTCTTGTAGCCCTTCTTTTATAAGTGTGGGGAACTTTACACCCATAAATAAGATTTTACTTATAACAACAGTGTAGACACCCAACCGATCATGAACCTAGGCCTCTGATACCAACTTTACACAAACCAAAATGGGCTATGTCGTATGGGCACCTCAAGCCAACTTAAACCTAAGGTTACCCTAATAACCTAATCTAACTATCAATACCAATCATAAGGGTGAGATTAATCCAAACCAAAAGATAAGATAGCAAAAAAATACTACAAGTCATAACTTAAACATGTCTAAACACATCATTACATTCATCAAACTATCCATTAAACCCAAGTCCACAGTAATCCACAATACCTTTAAACAAAATAATGTTTACAAGTGTATATGTCGGGAAAAGCCCAGACAATAGTAAAACCAAGTCAAAATAAGACTAAGTCTAAAGGCAAGAGACCAAGAAGGAATGTACTATAGAGTAAGGAAGTTTACCACTCTAAAGTCAATGAAAGAACCACTTCAACCACCTAATCATTGCATAGGAAGAGAAGATGATGCTCCAACACCTATTTATCATGAGGACATAACACTTGTAGATAGTTAAAAGTTGGAACGCTAGCATGTAACTCAAAGATAAGGAAAAAATAGCATTATCAATCAACAACAAGTCAATATATCATATTCAACCATATTTATGAACTTATCCATGCACATAGGTATATCAAATGCTAAGCAAGTAATCAAGTCATAACAATATTCTCAAAGAACTCAATCATGAGACATAAAGTGGTGGACTCTGACCCTTTGTAATAACCCGATTTGCTTAACCAAAATACTACACGATGCTCATGACCCTGAGGGACTACAAGCTAACCTATGACTTATATCTATACCTGTATACTGCAAATCATAATATAATAATGGGAATACATGGGACTATATGGCCATAAGGTTCAACTGAATATAATCATGTGGGGAAGAATACCAAAAACAACTACATCTTAACGTAAATTTGAAAGTAAATCTGAAAGCCTCTAAACTGTCTGAATAAGGAGTTGAAGGAACATGTCTCCAACTAACTCCATAAAACTAAACTGAAGAATAAATAAAAAAATCAAAACATATTGTCCTCAGATAAATGAGGACTCACTATGTCTCTGCGATTAGAATGTTACCACTACTGCTGGGTTGGAGCTCGTGTCGAGGAACCTATGGTGTAACATGAAAAGAAAGCACTATTTTGCAAATATGTCAGTACAACTAGAGTATTGAGTATGCGAGGAAGGTAGGATGAACGTAAAGGTTTTCATGCATGAACAACACTGACTGACTAATATGAACGTGGGAGTGCAAACACATATATATAGAAACTGGGACCATGAATACGTGATAGCATAACTTGTAAGCTAATACATGGTTTACTGTTATTTATCATGAATGATACTAAAACTGATAAAATAGAAAACTATATCTGAGAGTCCTATATATACTGAAATCAGAAGAATGCTGTGAGTTCTTTTACTGAGACTGATACTAAAACTGATAAGATGGATGACTGTATCTGACAGCCCTATATATACTAAAATCTTAAGAAATATCTGAGTTCTTTTACTGAGACTGATACTGAAACTGATAAGATGGATGACTGTATCTGACAGCCCTATATATACTAAAATCTTAAGAACTATCCAAGTTCTTTTACTGAGATTGTTACTGAAACTGCGAGAAGTAGTGTTTAACCAATATGCCCCATGTATGCCATTATGGTTAAGCTGGGGTCCAATCTCTACCTCGACTAGAAGGGTGTCAATATTGCACCACTGGTAAGAATAGCTATGAGTGACCCTTATCTGGCGGGTACTCAATGAGAATGGTGGGAACCCTAAATTGACGGGTTAAGCCACCTTATCAAACCTAAGCTAATAGGTTAAGATGTCTCAACCTACGCTGGCTATGTAGTTCTGGAACACAAGGATTGCTACGAAGAATCACACCCTAAACTGGTGGGTGAATTCCCATCCTTGGGTTCACTCGGTGCTAACCTTTACTCCCATTTGGAGGGACACTAAACTAAATAACTAAGCTGAACTAAATAACTAAACTGAATTGATTACCTGAACTAATACTGATTAACTGGACTGATATAAGTGGTATTGTTTAGCAGAGCTAAACTAAGTTTACTGGATTCGAATGATTGATGGAATATTTCTGACATCTGACAACTGACTAAGATCATGAGATTTTCCTGAGATGTATAACTGACTGAAGTCTATGGAATCATAGCTTGAGTTCAGATATCGTGAAACATGACATGGATCTAGGCACACAGCTATAGTTTTCCGGTATAAGTACCCCCAGGACTCGATGGAAGGAAACTGACACATGTGACTGACTTGATCATAAGAGTAGAGTCCATAATATATAATATCATAAGTAGGGATCTCATACTAAGCATAGTTATCAATAACGTATTGCATGGAAGTACTTGCACAATCCTAATATCATGTTCGTTGCATAATCATATTGGCAACACATACTAATAGCATGGAAGTTTATGTGGGTTGCGTGGTTATCATACATCTTGTTCATAAGTAGGATTTGAAAGTAAACATAGGATAGTGTCATAATAACAGTTCATGGGTATTCCAACAAAATTTACAAGGCACATTAACAACATAGAAGTCATTGGAACGTAAGGGCATATCATTAATCTTTCACTTAGTCACAATTTAGCTATATTGCATGATTTCTAGTTCCTTAGGCATTTTATAAAACACCTTACATGCACATCTTAAGCATAGGTGAATTCATCAAGTTATGCATTATGAACAACAAAATTTACATGTTTCCAACTCATATGATATCATGAATTCACCCAATATCAACAACATGATCATCAACACCCAACAATATAGAAATCATAGCTTATAATGAAAAAGGGGAAAATAATCAAGCATCATCATGGGTATGATCATATAACCACAATCAACAAAGCTTTTGTATTTTAAAGATTGATTCTTGAACTCTATGAACGAATTGAATCCATAGATGAACATTACGCATACCTTAGAAGGAAAGTTCTTGATGATTGATGGAGGAATTTCCTTGAATTCAGACCTTCAAGCTTTGTTATGCAACCCTAGTTGTTTATCTCCTTTAGTTCTCTTAGATGATGAGCTTTGAGATGAAAATAGGGTTGCAATAGGTTTAGAAGCTAT
This sequence comes from Capsicum chinense, assembly GCA_026120095.1. NCBI lineage: Eukaryota > Viridiplantae > Streptophyta > Magnoliopsida > Solanales > Solanaceae > Capsicum > Capsicum chinense. Next base: position 171,563,777 of record JAPEIP010000005.1, on the reverse strand, counting down.
ATATTTCGTAGGGTTATGTTTAAGGACGTGTAAGGAGTACTTAAAGACTTAATTACCTTTAAAATAACTCAAGACAGAGTGTTTTTGGCACCTAAAATTGGCTTAGGCGGTGCCCAAGTGATCTCCTATGCCTGGGTTGGGCGGCTCCTAACCAATTACCTATACTTGGGTTAGGTGACGCCTAACCAATTGCATATACTTACTGTCTCTCACGAAAATAGGCATAACTTTTTGCTCGGGTATTTGATTAAGGAAAAATTGGGATCGTTGGAAAGCTAATTTGATTTTATACTATTTGGTGGGTCTAAATCAGCCAAAATACCATATTAATATTGAGTTATACTCGTTCAAATATTACTCTTGCAAAATAGAACACTAAAACTTGATGGATTCAAAAACACTTAGCTTGTATTACCTTAAGTGACTCATATAAACATGCTTAATGCATCATAAGCTATCCTATAACTAGGATATTCATTGTAAGTTATGTACTCATGTATGAATCTTAGGATTAGAAAGACCCAGGGTATTACACTTTTCCACACATAGATTCAACAATTTTTATTAGGAATGGGACTTCAACCACATTTATATACCACTTAGATGAAGTACACTAACTATTTATGCACTCATTAAGCAAGGTACTCTAACTACATACAAATCCATTAAACTCTATCTGAGGCTCCATTGACAAAGTTAACTAAGAAGAAGTTTAAGTTGTTATTATCCAATACTTTTAAGGGTAGTTTTGAGAAGTTAAAGGATAAGTTGACTTTTGAGCCAGTTTTAACCCTATCCAAGGATACTAATGGTTTTACTGTGTTTTTTGATTAATATCATATAGGATTAGCCTATGTTTTGATGCACCATAAAAAAGTTATAGCCTATGCTTTCAGGCATCTTAAGGTTCGTGAGAGAAACTATCTACCTCATGATCTAGAGTTGGCGACTGTGGTCTTTCCAATGCAAATTTGTCTCCATTATCTTTATAGGGTGCATTTGGTTATTTATTCAGACCATATAAGCTTGTTGTATGTGGTTACAAAGAAGGAATTAAACCTCAAGTATAGGTGGTGGATTTAATTACTCTAGGATTATGACATGAGTCTTCATTGCTATCTAGGTAAAGCTAATGTTATTGCCGATGCTCTTAGTAGGTTGTCAATGGGGATCTTATCCAATGTTAAAGAGAAAAAAAGATGATTGGAGAAGGATATTGAAAGATAGGCTATTTTGGAAGTTCATCTTTAGACTGTGAGGATGGAGGAGTTGTTGTTCAGGAAGTGGTAAAATCATTTCTTATTGTTGAGGTGAAGGAGAAGAAGGCTTTGGATTCCATACTTACACAAATTAAGGATGATATGGTTCAGCAAAGGGTTATGGATTTTGAGATTTAAGGAGATGGCATCTTGAGTTATGAAGGTTGGTTATATGTTCTGATATTTATGGCCTATAGGAAAGAATTTTGATTGAGGTTCATGAATTCATAGATACAGTTCTCCCGTGTTTGACTAATATGTGTCACGACTTGAAATAGATCTACTAGTGGAATAATATAAAGAGAGATGTGGAAAACTTTATAGATAAGAGTATGGTATGTCAATAAGTCAATGTTTAATATTTTAGGCTCGGTGGCATATCCCAAGAGATAGAGTTGCCTATGTGTAAGTGGGAGATGATCAATATGGATACATTAGGCATCTTTTACATTCTTGGAATCAATATGATTCCATTTATGTCATTGTATTTATTGTGACTAAGTCTTCTCACCACTTGCATGTGAGGAATAACTACTAAGAAGAGGATTATGCTAATTTGTTCATTAAGGAGATTATGATGTTGCATGGTGTCCCAGTTTCTATTATTTCAGACTGAGGTACACAATTTTTATCTCAGTTCTAGCTTCTCTTTAAAACAGGTTTGGGTACTTATGGTGAACCTTAGAATAATTTTCTACTCCCAAAAAGATGGGCGATTATAGCATATTAGTATGACTTTAAAGGATATACTAAGGTCCTGTCTGATTAGTTGTAAAGGTATTTGCGTTGATTATTTGCCTCTTATTGATTCACATATAACAATAGCTATCATTCTTGCATTCAGATGGATCTTTCTAAGGCTCTTTATGGTAGGAGGTGTAGGTCTTCGATTGGATGGCTTGAGCTTGGTTAAACTAGGTTGTTTTGTCCTAACTTTGACCACTAATCCATGGATAAGGTAAAGGTAATTAGAGAAAGACTTAAGAATTCTCAAAGTAACCAGAAAGTCTTATGCGAATGTAAGGCCAAGAGATTTAGATTTTAAAGTAAATGATTGGGTATGCTCTAAGGTGTTTTCGATGAAAGAAGTCATGAGGTTTTAGAAAAATTGAAAGTTGAGTGCCCATTATATTGGTCCCTATCAGTTTTTCAGTAGAATTAGGAATGTTGGTTATGATTTACATTTACCAAAAAGTTTGGATTCCATTCATCTAGTGTTTAATATGTCCATACTGAAAAAACATGAAGGTGTTCCTTCTTTTATAATACCATTGAGGTCATTGCTGTTATAGATTCCTTGTCTTATGTGGATGTTTGATAGAAGGTTAGTAGATTGAGTACCAAAGATGTTTTCTTAGTAATGGTTCTTTGGATAAATTAAAAGGTAAAATAAGATACTTGGGAAGATGAAGAAGATATGAAGGCCAAATACCCGTTCTTTTTCCCAAGTTAGATGAAAGTGATTAACGTATGAGTTTAATTTTCCTATTGTCACTTTCTGAGTTTGTCATTTGAATCTTATGCATTCTTGCTAATCTAGTGCTAAAAGTATCCAAACTCATTATTTGGGGATGAATGATTCTAAGGGTAGGATAATGTGATACCCTATAAAACTTTGATGATTTTATTTTTGACCCTTTGACATGTGTAATGTAAAATTTTGGCATTAGTTATGTTTAGTAATATTAAAGGGGTATTTTGGGATTGTTTTAGATTTTTTCAAAGGTGTTCGAGGTCGTTTTGCAATCCCGAGGAAGTGAGGGTCTGCGATAAGGCCATGTCACCGAGGTTAACCTCCATGATATTGGAGTGGCACGAAGGCTAACCTCCATAATATTGATGTGCTATACCAGTGTTTTAATTTCATCCAAAAAATTTCATTTTGTCACTTGGGGTGAGGCGTTTATGGTATTTTTTACCCCTTGTATGACCTTATAGCATTAAATAACCCCATTCCCCTCTATTATCAAAGATCTAAATATTTTTTTTTCACTTAAAATCAAAACCCAAGAAACTTAAAGGGGTTTATAGTGAATTCATCATCTGTGCTTCAATTTTGTAATTGACTTTGATTTTTGTATATTTCAGGCATATTTCTCTTGCCTAAACATTATTTTACATTATGGCATTAATTGAATGGATTTCCATGGATATAACTATGGGTTTTTAAATTTTAGGTAAGGTTTTTTGGTTTTACTGATTGAATTACTTGTCTCATGTTTTAAATTGATTATTCATGCTTTGAAATGATGATTTGGAGAATGGGTTAGGGTATTCTTTAAATTATTGGAATGTGGAAAATGGTTTTCCTAAAATTGGATGAATTTTTTATTGGAATTGGCATTAACCTCAACACACTTTATAATCATTGTTTTATATATGGATAATTGCAAGGCTTAGCCTATTTAGAACCCACTACATTGCATTAAAAATAAATAGATATAAATATGATTTTGAATGGACTTGGTGGCCTTTGTTTTTTATTAAATGGAGCTTGGGAGTCTAATTTGATTATGTGAAATGGTTTTCCATAATTAATTTAGCTTGCAAGAATATTGGTATGACAATACCAAGTGGTTAATTCCTTAAGTAATGACACTTGGGTTAATAGATTTTTTTATGTCCAAATTGTTTTATTGGTGCTTAAAGCAAATTCTATAGGTCACCGTGAATGTGGATGTCATGACCCAAAAATACCCCCTAGTCACGACAACGGCGCTTATAGTTACAAGTGACCACAAGCTAAACCAAGAGTTGGTACCTGCTATGAGCACTGTATAAATTGGCAATAAAATATGTATGCGGAAGATAAACCAATAAGGCCAAAATCAATCTAAATACTTAAATCATGATTCAATCACAAGTCTTTAAATGTATGATAACAATACTAAAAATGCAACTGATAATACTGAAAAACTGACTAACTGTCTTACAGACAGTCTAAATATTTGAAAGCCTCTCAACTGATTGAGTAGTTGATAGGACAGACCCCCAACTAACTCCAACTGACTAATTGAACACAAATGCAAAAATAACTAAATAAACATTACAGGTCCTTGGTAGATGAGGACTCACCACTGCTGCTGCTGTTGAAGTACTGGACAGTCTATGTACGGTCTAGAAATAGAGCGTCCGAACCAATAATATAAGACATCAATGCGCAAATAAGAGTATGCGGTCAGTATTTTGAATGTACTGGTATATGCAATGAGGATAGGCTAAAATGCATAGGTTACTGTGCATGCAAAACAAGGACTAACTTTATATCATTAGATAACTAAACATGAATGTATTGAAACTGAAATATCAGAGAATGCAAGACCAAGTATACATACATTTCTGAAATAATATTTAAACTGAAATTCTAAAATTTGATTACCAAAACACTGGTAGACTTTATGTTAGGTCAGAAAAACATGAATGGAATTCTAGATTGAATACTATACTAAGATTGTGGGAGGTATCATCTAACTGACATGCCCCAATCTAAGTTAATCGGGTTCAAACTCGTAAACCCTGTTCGAAGGGTGTTAGTTTCGTGCCATTGGTACTAACGCTGGCTTTGTGCATCCACTAAAATGGTATTCCGAAGGACTGAAAAGTCACCCTATTCTATCAGGGAACTTAATTGATATGTATCAACCATAAACTGGTAGGAAGACATCTCAAAGCTATGCTTGCTACGTAGTTCAGTAACTCTAGGATTGCTATTAAGGATCAAACCCTAAAATGAAAGTAACGCCCAAATCCCTGGGTTCGCTAGGTGCTGAATCCTACTCCCAACGGAATGATGCTGTTTGTTGGGCTGAACTAAGTTTAACTGAGCAAACAACTAATCATAACAACTAACTGAATGACAATGATCATGGTTTATCTCAAATTATTCTAAAGATACTACAATTATGTAAATAACTAGGTATCGGGTGTTCATAACCCACTAGTACTGAATGGAACAAAAATGATGTCGTAAATTGCTTTAGAACCCATAGTAGGGGAACACTACTCAAAACCTAATATTTAGACATATCATCAAACACATAAGTGTCATGAATTTAACCATGGTAGCGGGTAAAACATGCAAGGATAACTTTATTACAATACTAAAACCATCAATTAGGGATTTCAATATTGAAAACATGTAATGGCACATCCCATCAAAAATGATTGTAAAAATAACTCAAAGTCAAAATGACTAATAGCTTCATGGGGATATTTCAATTTGAACATGTAAAAAATCATAATTTAAAAATAAAAAAAAAGGTTTCTTGGACGCCATGGGTGAAAGGGTCCCATGGATGAACATCACACATACCTTAAACCCTTATGATTGGAAAAGAAACACCAAGCTTGATGCTATCTTGAAGTTTCTTGGATTTGGGAATTTGAATTATTGTTTTCCTTGGAGAGAAAGTAATGGAAGTTTATGTTTTTTGGAGGTGAATAGGGTTTCTTTCAGAGAAGAATTGAAGATGATTACAAATAACGCCCTAACTAACGTTATAATTCATGAATTGACGAATTGAATTAAGGCGGAATGACAAAATTTCCCCTAAGGTAATTAAATTCATAACTAGAATGTTTTTTATAGGGTCACCACGATGCGATGAGTGTTCTATCGCTATTACTACAATGATGCGGCCCTATCAAGATGAGCAGCTGGAATTATGATCTAAATGTGACCCATTCCTAATCCAAAATATTTGAAACTTCTCTGAGGCATGTACCTTACACCCCTAAACATGAATTAAGTTAAAAACTAATGTATCGAGGTCGGGAAGACTAATTTAATAAATTGATTCCGCCAAAGAAGTTTGCACAAGAGGACTACTTTGTTTCTTAGTCTACGAATCTGATGATCAAGGATCTCTAGTGGGATCTCCGTGCTTTCTAAAAGAACTACATTAGATGGATCATTAGTACAATTATTTAACAGGGAAACATAAAACTCTAGATGCATCGATACCGATCTGTAGAAATTCTAGAAAATAATTTAGTTTTCCAAAATATCTCAAGATTTTATAGGGCCAACATATTACAGAATAAGTTTCCCCTTCTTACCTCACCTATTCACTCTCTTTATGGAAAAGATTTTCAAATAATCCAAATCCCCTACTTCAAACTCATATTCTTTCCTTCTCATATCTGCATAAGATATCTAATGACTTTGGGCTATCTAAAATTTCTCCATGAGTAATTGAACTTTCTCCATCACATCAAACATTGAATTTGGCCCTATCAATGCAGCCTCACCTACTTCAAACCAACCAATAGGTGACCTATATCTTATCACATAGATGGCCTAAAATAGAGCCATCTGAATACTAGCATGATAACTGTTATTGCAGGAAAACTCAATCAAGTTTAAGTGATAATCCCAACTAACTTTAATATCAATAATACACACCCTCAATATGTACTTTTGTGGTTGAATGGTCCTCTCTTCCTGACCATCTCTCCTCGGATAAAAAGTTTAACTAAAATAAACTTGGGTACCAAAACCCTTATTAAAAGACCTCCTAAAGTTATAGATAAACTAAGTACCTCAATCTAAAATGATAGACAACCCTCCTAAAGTGAGAGTTAAACTACGTTCTTATATTTGAATGAATAGAAAATGGGACTCCATGCAAACCAACAAACTCTCTAATATAGAGTTTGGCGTACTCCTCGAGGGAATAAAAAGTATGAGCTTGCAAGAAATGAGGTGATTTGGTCATTTTGTATACGATAACCCATATCAAATCATATTGATGATGCATATGAGGAAAACCCATCATAAAATCCATGTTTACCTCTTCCCACTTCTAAGTAGGAATGTTGAACTCCTATAATGTGCCACTTGGCCTCTAGGGTACAACCTTGACTTGCTGACAGTTAGAACACTTAGCTACAAACTCTACAATATTCCTTTTCATACCACTCCACCGATAGATTTCTTGCAAATTACGATAAATCTTACAGGCTCCTGGGTGAATAGAGTAACACGTACCAATCTCTTCTGCTAAAATCCGTTGTCTAAACTCATAAACACATGATACACCCAACCTACCCTAGTATCGCAACATACTATCTCCCTCTTGGGAGAAAACCTTTACTTTTGGATATCTAAGTAATTCATACAACTTAACCAAACTAGAGTCCCTATCTTACTTTTTTTCACTTCGATAATCAATGAAGATTCTGAACCATTTTAAAACTATATACTGCCCTCAATTAAATCAACAAACCGCACACCTAAACTAGCAAACTGATGAAGCTCTCTGACTAAATTCTGTTTATCATTCTCAACATGAGCAACATTACCCATACACAATCTACTAAGGGTGTCGGCCGCTATATTAGCCTTGCCCAGATGATACAATATAGTAAGACTATAATATTTTAACAACTAAAGCCACCTTCTATGAAAAAGATTTAATAACTTCTACAAAATCACATATGCAAAATTTTTTGATCCGTGAACACATCAACATGAACTCCATAAAGATAATGCCTTAAAATTGTTAATGAAAATACAATAGCAGCAACTTAAGATCATGGGTAGGGTAATTCTTTTTATAAGGCATAAGCTATCTGGAGGAATAGGCTATGATCTTACCTCTCTGTGTTAAAACACAACCAATACCAACTCTTGAAGTATAACAATAAATAAAAAACCCATCTGAACCACTTGGAAAAGGCAAGACTGGGGCTAGATGAGTCTAGTCTTCAACTCCTGAAAATTCTTCTCACAAGAATTTGACTTTCTTCAAAGTCAATAGAGACATGGGGGATTCAATAGAAAAGAATCCTTCAACAAACCATTTTCTATAGCCAGCAAAACCCAAGAAACTCTATATATCTAACGGATAGATAGGTCTAGAACAGTTTCTCACTACTTAAATATTTTGAGAGTCAACTTTAATGCTATCATGAAAAATAATAATTCAAATGAAAGCTACTGATCTTAGACAAACTCTCACTTACTAAATTTTTCAAATAATTGATGGGCTCTAATAGTCTACAATACAATTCTGAGTGGGTCTGCATGATTATTTTATCTACTAGAATAGACAAGAATATCATCAATGAAGACTATGACGAACATGTCCAAGTACTACTTGAACATTCTATTTATCAAGTCCATGAATGCTACTGGGTATTTTTTAGTCCAAAAAACATGACTAGAAATTTGAAGTGACCATACCGAGTTCTCTTACTCTGAGCTAATGATAGCCAGATCTAAGGTTTATCTTAGAAAAAAAACTTGAACCCTAAAGTTGGTCGAACAAGTCATTAATTCTTGGGAGTGGATACTTATTCTTTATCTAAAATTTTTCAATTGATAGTAATTGATGCATATTATTAGAGAATTATATCTCTTATGCACAAAAAAGATAAGAACACCCCGTGGGGAAACACTGGCCTAATAAATCCCTTATCTAAGAGATCTTTCAATTGTTCTTTTAACTCCTTCAGTTTAGTTGAAGTAATTTTGTAGGGTAGAATAGAGATAGGTTGGATAGCTAGAGAGAGATCTATTTTGAAGTCAATTTCCATTTTGGGAGGAACTCTTGGAAGATATTTAGGGAAAACATCTAGAAATTCCCTCAATACTAAAATAGACTCGATACTGGAAATCACTAAATTAGAGTCTTTGACTCAAACAATATGGTACATACACCCTTTGTATATTATCTTTCTCGCTCAAAGATTTGAAAAAATTTGACCCCTAAGCACTAAAATACTACCCCTTCATCCAATAACTGGTTCATTAGGAAACTTAAATTGAATGACACTATGTCTACAGTCAAATGGGGAGTAGGATGAGTGGAGCCAATCCATACTGAGAATGACATCAAAATTCGTCATCTTTTAGTCCACAAGTTTAACTGAAGTAATTTTTTAGGATACTGTGACCCTGAAATTTTTGTATACCCATCTGGATATGATTAATTTACCAACTAGGGTAGAACTTAGAGAGGCTCTACTAATGTTTTGAGATTGACACCGATATTCACAGTTATATAGAGGGTTATAAAAGAAAGTGAAGCTCCAGGATCTAACAAAACATACACATGAAGTGATGCTCCAGGATCTAACAAAACATACACATGAAGATAAAAGACCTGTAACGTATCCATAACAATAACAGGAGATCCTTCTTAATTATGTTGGGGCTGATGCGCATACAACCTATTCTGGCGCTTTTCACTGGTTACACTAGAAGTGGCACTCGGATGAGTTGGGTGACCGATTGAAACTTAGGAATAACTATTCTGACTATATGGACACACTTATGGGCATTCTCTAACTCTGTATCCTGGCTTGCCACATCAAAAACATACATGACTACCAACCTTGCACACCCCCTGATCATTTCTACCATATTTCCAGCAAAGTGGATTAGTGCGACCACTGTTCACATAACCCTAGGACTTGGAGTCTGGTGCGCTATCCCTATAATTATTTTTGAATTTTTCCAATGGATCACTAGCTAAAGATGGATCTAGGGCTACAAATTTCTAAAGAAACTATAAACAGGTACCACCTACTGACCATATCTGGGAAAAGTTAAAGCTACATGTTTAAGAACTCTTATTCTCATTCTTTGTCTCCTTAAGATTCTATTACTCAAGCTGTTGAGCATTAACCATAAGCCTAGATAGGTCCATCACCTTAATCAACATAGAAATCCTACACTCCTTCACCATACTATCAGCTACACAAGAAACAAATGTACTTATTCTATACCTATTATCAACCACCATCGAAGTAGCATACCTAACCAATTGAGTAAACATAAATGGGTATTCCTTCACAATCATATTACCATACTTTAAATGAATGAACTCTATCACCTTAGCTTCCGTCAACTCTAACAGAATAAACTTGTCTAAGAAGGTAGTAGCAAACTCCTCCCCCTATACAGGCCCTGCCTCAGCACCCTTATCTTTTTTTAACTATTTATACCACGTGTGAGCTATATCATATAATAGATATGCAGCCAACTCGGCACTATCACTAGTTATGACACCCATAATATTTGTAATATTCTAAACTATATCAAATAATTCATCGGATCCTCCTCGGACATGTATTCCAAAAATAAAGAGGGATTCATCTGGGTGAAATCCCAAATTCTAGATGTAGATGTATTTACCCCAGTTTTAGATGGGAAAACACCCTGGGATTATTCTGAGTAGCTACTGAGTGGACTAAGGTTGTAAATGCAGCTCTAAACTTGGCATAAGAGACATGATCATAGAAGGGATCTTCTAGAACATGTGATGGTGCAGGATGATTTCTATTTCACCTTCTGTTGTTTCTTTTGGGAGGTATTTTCTATAAACTGAAGGAAGAATAAGTTAGAAATAAAGTTTTAAGTAGAGAATATTCTCATTCACACAACATAAATACTGAAAAAAGGGAAACTTTTCCTAGAATATCTTGTAGACACTTTTCCATAAGCGTGGTGCACTTAAACCTCATGCACAAGACTCTGCTCAATGAGGCTTTCAAAATCCCTAGGAAACTATTAACCCTTAGGCTCTGATACCAAGTTTTGGAATGACCCGAGATTACCACTTATTCATGACAACGATGTTTACGGTCATAAGTGATCACAATTTAACACATGAGCTTATATCTACTGTGAGCGCTGAATAAACTAGCAATAAAACATATATGCAGAAGATAAACTAATAAGGCCAAAATAAATCTAAATATTGAAAATATGATTCAATCACATTCTAAAAACATCTTATAATAATACTAAAAATGCAACTTATAATACTGATAAATTAACTAATTGTGAAACTGACTATCTAAATTTCTGAAAGCCTATAAACTGACTGAAGAGTTAATGGGATAGAACCCTAACTAACTCCAATTGACTAACTGAATAGAAATATGGAAAAAACTGAATAAACATAATAGGTCCTCCATATATAAGGACTCACCCATGTTGTTGTTGCGAAAGGACTAGACTTTCTAAGTACAGTCGGGAAACTGAGTATCTAAACCTATGATATAAGACTTCATAGCACAAAAAAGAATATGTACTTAGTACTTTGAATATGCTGGTATATGCAATGAGGAAAAGTTGAAATGCATAGGGTACTGTCTATTTGAAATAAGGACTAATTGTATAGCATTAGATAATCGAACATGAATGTATGGAAACTTAAATATATAAGAATTCAAGACAAAGCATATATATATATATATATATATTTACATTTCTAAAATAATTTGTAAACTGAAATAGTTAAATCTGATAACTGAATTGCTAGTAATTTATATGCTTTTGTTAAGCAAACTTGAACTAAATTCTAGATTAAATACTACATTGAGATTGTGGGAGGTATCATCTTACTGGCATGCCTTAATCTGAGCTAATAAGGGTCCAACCTGTAACCTAGTTGGCAGGGTGTCAATACTGTTCCACGGGTACTAACCCTAGTTGTGTTGATCCATTATACTGGTGTCCCGAAGGATTGAACAGTAACCCTATATTGGCAGGAAACTCATGTGATACATGTCAACTCTAAACTGGTTGGGAGACATATCAAACCTACACTAGCTACGTAGTTCTGTAACTAATGAATTTCTACTGAGGGTGAAACCCTTAACTGACAAGAATTCCCTTATCCCTTAGTTTGCTCAGTGCTGAATCCTACTCCCAACTGAATGACATTATTTAGTGGACTGAACTAAGCTTAACCGAGCAAACAACTGATCGTAAAAACTTACTGAATAACAATGCTCATAGATTATCTGACATCATTTTGCAGATATAAAAATTTTGTAAACAAGGTGGTATCGGATGTTTATTGCCCACCAACCTTTAATAGAAACAATAACGACGACATATAAAACTTTATAAACAATAATAGGGGATCATTGCTCAATATAGAACATTTAAATATTTCATCAAACACATGAGAGTTATGAATTTAAGAATGATAACGGGTAAAACAAGCAAGGATAATGTGATTACAATACTAAAACAATGAATTAGGGATTTCAATATGAAGATTTCAATTATCAAAACATGTAATGGCTCATACCATCGCAAACACTTGCAAAGATAACTCTAAATAAAAATCAGTAATAGCTTCAAGGAGCTAATTCAACTTGAACATATAAAAATAATAAAAAATTCTTGGACTCCATGGGTGAAAAGGGCCCATGGATCAACATCACACATACCTTAAACCCTTAAGCTTGACAGATAAAAACTAATCTTGATGCTTTCTTGAAGATTGTTCAATTTGGGGTCATGAATTCTTTGTTTCCTTTGATATAAAGTAATGAAAATTTATGTTTTTGGGAGTTGAATAGGGTTTATTTTGAAGGAGAATTAAAGTAAATAGTAAATAATTCACTAACTGATGTTATAATTATGAATTGGCAAATTTAATCATGGGGGAATGGCACAATTTCCCCTTAGGTTATTATATTCATAACAAGAATAGGATTTAAAGGGTCACTGTGATACGATAACAGTTTCATCGATATTACCACCGCGATGCAGCCCTATCGTGATAAGTTGTTGGAATCGTGATCAAAACATGAACCAATGCTCATTTAAAAAATCCAAAAAAATTTTGACTTATGTATCTTACTCCCCTGGACATGACTTAACATAAAAACCGATGCCTAGGGGTCGAAAAGACTAATTTAAAAATTCTCAAAGTTAAGAGGCCTAAAAAATAACTAAGTCCCCAACACTTAGAACTATTTTCAGGTTTTATACCTCTTATGCATGTAACTAGGAGTTGAACTGAGCT
>JAPEIP010000005.1:171524521-171550644 GCA_026120095.1 Capsicum chinense | reverse complement strand
GTAGAGAATATTCTCATTCACACAACATAAATACTGAAAAAAGGGAAACTTTTCCTAGAATATCTTGTAGACACTTTTCCATAAGCGTGGTGCACTTAAACCTCATGCACAAGACTCTGCTCAATGAGGCTTTCAAAATCCCTAGGAAACTATTAACCCTTAGGCTCTGATACCAAGTTTTGGAATGACCCGAGATTACCACTTATTCATGACAACGATGTTTACGGTCATAAGTGATCACAATTTAACACATGAGCTTATATCTACTGTGAGCGCTGAATAAACTAGCAATAAAACATATATGCAGAAGATAAACTAATAAGGCCAAAATAAATCTAAATATTGAAAATATGATTCAATCACATTCTAAAAACATCTTATAATAATACTAAAAATGCAACTTATAATACTGATAAATTAACTAATTGTGAAACTGACTATCTAAATTTCTGAAAGCCTATAAACTGACTGAAGAGTTAATGGGATAGAACCCTAACTAACTCCAATTGACTAACTGAATAGAAATATGGAAAAAACTGAATAAACATAATAGGTCCTCCATATATAAGGACTCACCCATGTTGTTGTTGCGAAAGGACTAGACTTTCTAAGTACAGTCGGGAAACTGAGTATCTAAACCTATGATATAAGACTTCATAGCACAAAAAAGAATATGTACTTAGTACTTTGAATATGCTGGTATATGCAATGAGGAAAAGTTGAAATGCATAGGGTACTGTCTATTTGAAATAAGGACTAATTGTATAGCATTAGATAATCGAACATGAATGTATGGAAACTTAAATATATAAGAATTCAAGACAAAGCATATATATATATATATATATATTTACATTTCTAAAATAATTTGTAAACTGAAATAGTTAAATCTGATAACTGAATTGCTAGTAATTTATATGCTTTTGTTAAGCAAACTTGAACTAAATTCTAGATTAAATACTACATTGAGATTGTGGGAGGTATCATCTTACTGGCATGCCTTAATCTGAGCTAATAAGGGTCCAACCTGTAACCTAGTTGGCAGGGTGTCAATACTGTTCCACGGGTACTAACCCTAGTTGTGTTGATCCATTATACTGGTGTCCCGAAGGATTGAACAGTAACCCTATATTGGCAGGAAACTCATGTGATACATGTCAACTCTAAACTGGTTGGGAGACATATCAAACCTACACTAGCTACGTAGTTCTGTAACTAATGAATTTCTACTGAGGGTGAAACCCTTAACTGACAAGAATTCCCTTATCCCTTAGTTTGCTCAGTGCTGAATCCTACTCCCAACTGAATGACATTATTTAGTGGACTGAACTAAGCTTAACCGAGCAAACAACTGATCGTAAAAACTTACTGAATAACAATGCTCATAGATTATCTGACATCATTTTGCAGATATAAAAATTTTGTAAACAAGGTGGTATCGGATGTTTATTGCCCACCAACCTTTAATAGAAACAATAACGACGACATATAAAACTTTATAAACAATAATAGGGGATCATTGCTCAATATAGAACATTTAAATATTTCATCAAACACATGAGAGTTATGAATTTAAGAATGATAACGGGTAAAACAAGCAAGGATAATGTGATTACAATACTAAAACAATGAATTAGGGATTTCAATATGAAGATTTCAATTATCAAAACATGTAATGGCTCATACCATCGCAAACACTTGCAAAGATAACTCTAAATAAAAATCAGTAATAGCTTCAAGGAGCTAATTCAACTTGAACATATAAAAATAATAAAAAATTCTTGGACTCCATGGGTGAAAAGGGCCCATGGATCAACATCACACATACCTTAAACCCTTAAGCTTGACAGATAAAAACTAATCTTGATGCTTTCTTGAAGATTGTTCAATTTGGGGTCATGAATTCTTTGTTTCCTTTGATATAAAGTAATGAAAATTTATGTTTTTGGGAGTTGAATAGGGTTTATTTTGAAGGAGAATTAAAGTAAATAGTAAATAATTCACTAACTGATGTTATAATTATGAATTGGCAAATTTAATCATGGGGGAATGGCACAATTTCCCCTTAGGTTATTATATTCATAACAAGAATAGGATTTAAAGGGTCACTGTGATACGATAACAGTTTCATCGATATTACCACCGCGATGCAGCCCTATCGTGATAAGTTGTTGGAATCGTGATCAAAACATGAACCAATGCTCATTTAAAAAATCCAAAAAAATTTTGACTTATGTATCTTACTCCCCTGGACATGACTTAACATAAAAACCGATGCCTAGGGGTCGAAAAGACTAATTTAAAAATTCTCAAAGTTAAGAGGCCTAAAAAATAACTAAGTCCCCAACACTTAGAACTATTTTCAGGTTTTATACCTCTTATGCATGTAACTAGGAGTTGAACTGAGCTACAAATAATACAGTCTATTACAGTTGATGTCTTCGGGGGACAGACACTGAAAATCACATTTTTCGTTGTTGGGGTTCTATATGAATGTGATCTTGATGCATATTGACAACCTATATATGTATAAATGAATATATGTATATTGTTTTGAGTGATTCTGGATGTGTTACTATTTTATCACTTTCCCTATGTTACATCCCTATGTTTATCCAACTAACAATCGTACGACACTACATCATTTCATGATGTAGTGTTTGAAGACTTTTCTATGTCTTCTGTGCAACATTAGTTTTTTGAGCACGTTTATTGAGTTGATATGAAATGGTAAGCCTCCATCCTTTTGAAGACCTTATCATTACATTACTTTTTTTAATGACTTAGTACTTTTGAATTATTTTCTTTTGTCATAGTCAGGGGCATCTCCCAACTTAGTTGTTAATCTTATTTTAGAGACTATTGTGGATAAGTGTGGGTTGGTTATTTTTTTTTTTACTCTTAGCTTTTATTTGTGTTATCTATTCATCTTTTATTACTATCTTGTTTGGCTTCCACTTTATTATTACTATCGTACTCTTGAGATTAGGTTAAACAGGTGGTCTTCGGTCCATGGTAGACTTGAGATAAATGTCACAGACTGACCCTCATTCGAGTCATGATAGAAATGATGAAAATTAGCACCCCATGTAGCCTCAATATCTTCTCACCATAAATCTTGGCAACTTCTTTGAGTTGTAATTCACTATAATTTGGATGAAATAACCTAATTTAGTCAGTCTATCTACTATGAACCAAATCAAATCACGCTTCCCCAAGGTCATAGGAAAACCAACTATAAGGTCTATCACTATTGTTTTAAAGCTTTTACTCAAGAATAGGCTTCGTCAGAAATAACTTTACATGACTTTTATGTTCGTACTTCACCTGCTAAAAATTTTTGCATTTATACACATAACTCTATCAAACTTCTGACGGAGCAACCAATTGTGGTCTTAATCCATGATATATTTAGGTTACACCTGGATCTATATAATATTAAGATCCATGAACTTATTCAATATTAATGAGGATAAAATCCCTTATCGAAGGCATGCACATTCTTCCACTTGTCATCAACACCCCTTATAAATCAAGTATCATTAGAAACATCATTCTATACTACCTTGTACTGATGTTTGTTCATTTTCTCATCATCAAAATGCCTGGCCTTGAACTGATTAAGGAATGTTTTCCTTACCTTAATGCTAGACAATACTATTGCACTTTTAGAGTCACCAAACTACAAAGACATTGATGATAGAGTATGAATCTCTTTAGCCAAGGGCCATTTTGACATCCTCAAATCTGCGAACCTACCCATACTTACTGCTTTCTTCCACCACAGTAGGCTTACTAGGATTATATTGGATTGTTATATCATAATACTTCAATAATTCCATCCACCTTCTCTACATCAAATTTAGATCTTTTTGAGTGAAAACATGCTACAAACTACGATAATCCATGAACACTTCGCACTTGAGACAATAAATATAATTTCTCTAAATCTTAAGTCCAAAAATAATTGCTACCAAATCAAAGTCATGTGTTGGGAAATTCTTTTTATGAGGCTTTAATTGCCTTAAATCATATGCAATCACAATTCTGTCCTGCATTAACACATCACCCAAACTTGTCATCAATAGAATAATTATACAACTTCTAATCTATTTTATTGATACTTCATGCTTCATTATTGCAATTGAGTTTTCTTCGGAAAGATATTTTTTGTTTGTATTTTATACTATTATCACCATATTGGTAATTCATATCCCTAGGAATCAACTAGTATTTTCATTATGTCACTAGTTGAACAAGTTGTAGTTGGCTGTGATTACATGGGTGAGTAGAGCAAGACTCTAAAATATTTGTATTGGAAATCTTGGTCACAGCAGACCATATCCATTACCATATGCTACAATAGATCATTCGAAAATATGGTTGATAGTATAATTAAATATCGAGGAATAAGATGTGACTCTATGGATGTTGTCATTAATTATTTAATAAATGGGAAAGAAAATGTACATCCAATATTCACAATGAATGACAGACAAGTGGCAATATGCATGATTGATATTGGTGTAGACAATTTTAGGCCTTATTAAAGGATAAATATTAAGGAGAAATATGAAGGGAAGATTTGACATCATTATCAACACCCCCACATAAACCATAATGTCCAATTCATAATGATTCATTAGAAGATGACTGGGTAGAATATTAGGTTGATGATGGATTATTAGATAGAGATAGAGATGAATTTATATGATCTAAATAAGAGGAAAATAAAGAAGGTAAAGTTGTCTATGATGCGTAACCACCCATCTACTCCTTCCCTAACAGTTCTTGAGTTGTGGTGAATAAAAAATTTTATGACAAGGAACGATTGAATTTATTTATCAATGATGCTTCTGAGAAGAAGTCCTTATATTTTAAAATTATTAAAAGTTCTGCAAAGTTTTAAAAGTTGAGAATTAGGAGTCATAACTATGGGTGGATTTTGGATTCTAGAAAGTACGAGATCTTCAATAGATTTTCCATCTACAAATATGTAGGTGAACACAATTTTATTGTTAAAAACATCATGGGCAGGAACAAAAATACGTCATTATCACTAATTGCCTCGCTATTGACAAATGATTATTTTGACATCAAGGGGACAAGCGTTAAGGAAATACCGGGAACTTTAGTCTGAGTGTTCCACAACAAATCATGCTATTATAGGTGTTAGATTATAGGTGTATTGGCAATGAACGTGACCAGGGGTACTCTAGAACATGGATATCCTTGCTTGTTTAGATTTTCCCACATGATAAAGGAGCTAAATTCTTGTACCATAAACACTATTAAGTATAATACAGACAATGATAGGTTCATTTACTATTTCATTATGTTTAACATATTCGTTGAGGGATTTTCTCGCATGGAAAATGTAATTATCATTGATGTTAAACATATGGAGAATCAAATTTTTCCAAGTGCATTTTCTGTGGTGAATATAAAGGTGTGTAGTTATGTAAGATATGGAGAATCAAATTTTTCCAAGTGCATTTTCTATGGTGGATAAAGAACGGAATGAATCTTAGACCTTCCTTATTAAAATAATAAAGTCTATTAAGTTAACCAGAGTTGTGTTTTATCTCTGAAAGGCGCAAGAGCATATCCAATGTCATTTCTAGGGTTTATATGAATTCTAATCATGAACATTACGTGAGAAATCTTGCAAAAAAACTCCAAAAGAATTTTTAATGTAGGAAATACCTATATTTGTACTACCTTGCGGAAAGGGCGTATAGCTATATCTAGTTTTCATAATATTTTTTAGAGCTCAATGAAAAATGTCCTAAGTAGACCATTTCCTTAAGGTTTATATTAGATTTAATAAAGTGAGTTAGGAATACTTTTTTGAGAATTGATTTGATATTATGACTAAAAATATTGTGAAGTCACTCAATGAAGTATTGACGGATGAAAGACAGTTTCCCGCCTTTTCCATTTTCAATTCTACCATTAAAATGTTTCTGGAAATTTTTAAAGGCATGTAGAGATCTTAAAAAGCCACGACTAAATTTGTTTCAAGGGCTTAAAAGGACATAAGGGAAAATATGGACGTCGGAAATAAGTTACATGTCAGCAAGATAAATGGTGATGAATACCAGTACAACATAATTGCAGGTGGTGCTACTTCTAAATTCATCGACTAGAAAAACTAGGTTTGTGTAGTAAGCTTGACTAGGTTAAAATCCCTTATGCTTGTGCTATAGCAACCTTGAAGTTGTAGTTCGAAGATGTATAGCAAAAAAACATTTATAAAATATCATCACCATTCTATCTTATTGGACATTAATTACTTGCATATAGTGACACTCTCTATGTAGTCCCTTTGGAGTTAAAATTGTTTGTTCCCAAGCATTTAAAAGATATAAGGTTGCTACCACCCTATTACATACATAAGCCTGGAAGAAAGAAAATGAAACATGTCATTGGCATTATGGATTGACCTAGTAAGCCATAAAAAAGGAACAAGTGCTCAACATGCAAAAGAAGTGGCCACAAAAGAAAAACTTAGAGGTTGAATAGAAATTATAGTTTTTGATTTTTCATTTCAAAGTACCTTTCCAGTTATGACGAAAAATTTAAAAGTCTATTTGGTCATTTCCCAAGCCCCCAATTCATCCAAAACAAGCAATTAAACCTATTATAAGAACTTTATGCTTAGTTTCATCCATTCTCTCTAGAAAAAAACTAGAGCTCAAAACTTAACCTCCAACAAATCAAATTTCCTCCATTGTTTCTCCAAGAAAACCAAATATTAAGGATTCTCAGATCATGATAATCAAGAGTTTATCTCCAAGTTCCCAAACAAATATTAAAGTTCAAGCTTTCTTAGAGATTTCATCAATTAAG
The DNA here is from genome assembly GCA_026120095.1 of Capsicum chinense. Classification (NCBI taxonomy): domain Eukaryota; kingdom Viridiplantae; phylum Streptophyta; class Magnoliopsida; order Solanales; family Solanaceae; genus Capsicum; species Capsicum chinense. Next base: position 171,543,792 of record JAPEIP010000005.1, on the reverse strand, counting down.
ATATATGGGGTATATGAACGAGGATCCTCTTTCATCCTTGTGCCTAAACCCAAGTTTTTATTTCAAATTTATATGATTTTGAATGATTATACATTGATTTTTAATTAGAGTTCCTACCCATTATTGCTAATTGCAAGATTATGAGATTTCAAGTGTTTTAGAAGTTGAATTGCATAAGTATTTTCATATTTACATGCCTATTGTAGTGAATTTCAAATTTTGAGATGAATTGTGATTAATTACATTATCATGCAAGACCGTTATGATGTTTTGACATGAGATTGATGCATGGGTTACCATCCCAAGTTGAATACTATTATTTCATGAATGATTATGCTTTAAGCATCAAATGATCAGTTTATTTTTTGATTCACAATAAAGATTTAATTTTTTTACCATCAGATGAGATTGGGAATACACATTACAAATTTATTACAAATTAAAGAAATCATATTATCTTTACTTATAAATTGAATCATATGAAAGCCTAATTGGCTTTATAATAAACCCTTATGCTAGTTTTAAAAGTGGGTTTCCAAAAGATTGAGCATATAGATTAGAGGGAGGAGTATTTAGCACCGAGCGGGAAGTATGGGATTAGCGTGCCCTAACTTCCCCAAAATTATATAGCCAACGTAGGTACATATTATCAGATTATTCCCACTTCTATATGGATGACAGTTACATATGTGATCACTTAGATTAGGTTATACTCCTTGGCAAGAGTACAACACCTTTCCACATCGAGTGGTTTTCCCTTTAGCGAAATGAGATGTTGGACTCCATATTAACTCACATGGTTTATGTCCATTAAAAGAACCTCCCTAATTGTAAAAGCTTTCAGAATAGTTTTAAAGTATTTCCCTACTAGTAATTAAAAATGCTTTTAGAAAACTATGTTCTAAGGCTCACAACTTTATTCAGATTTTTCTTTTCAGAAAGCTATTAACTACAGATTTAAGCTTCCAAATTTAACATATAGAAGTGAGTCATTTTTACACTTAGGAAACATGTTTACAGAAACAATACTAGTACGTATTTTAGAAATAAATATTAAGACTCACTAGATTTACCAAGTATGATTTGTTAATCATGGTTACAGGTTTCAGTATTTCAGATATTCCATCTTATGTGAGTCATTTACATTTGGAATGCATTATTTTACAAACTATGATACATCTTGAGACTTTGTTTTACTTATGAATTTGACACCTACATTCTTAGTACATCCTCAATATACTGATCCACATATACTTCTATGTACTACATTGTCTCATAATGTAGGTTTAGGTGCTCAGTTTCCGCAGCAAGAGTGATTACAAGCCTCTCCATCTACATCCTAAAAGTTGGTGAGTCCTCATAGTTTGAGAACTTATTTATTCGGTTTATTTTTAGCTTAATAGGTTAGATAATTAAAAATTTATAGATAGGCCAAGTCAGCTATGGGTTTGTCCTAGTGTCTCTCAAGATATCAGTTGTTAGATTGTTAGATATGGTTCAGATTATTTAGTTTTGATTGCTAGACTCTTAAGACTATTATTTCAGATTTTATGATTCAGACATTCTCTGTTAGTTCAGATAGATTTTCATATTTGGTATGATTTTATACCTATATTTCTGCTATTATGAGATTTAGATTTAGTATAAGGCACATAAGGTTTGCTTAAGGCTATTCATAGTACTGAGCACCGTGTGACATCTCCGAACTAGGTTTTGAGCCATTATAAACATGGTATCAGAGCCTAAGGTTTAGAGAGTCCTAGGGTGTAAGATAAGCCGGGTTATGTAGAGTCTTGTTCATGGGTGTGAAGTGCGCTATACTTATGAGCAAGAGTCTACAGGATATTCCTAGGAAATAATCTTTTTTTTCATGATCTATCATTCTTACAGTATCTCTATCCATATATATTTCTTATGCTTTTATATGAAAGTTAAATATGCCTCCTCATCGAGCTAATGCCCATAAAAATAATAACCAGCCACCCTAGCCTGCTAACCCTCTGAATGAGAATATATCCTATGCTTAATTCAGGACTGCCTTTTAAGTATTGGCCAAAGCTGTGACTGTTAATATTCAAGGAAACCATCAGGTAGAAGTCTTACATATATAGAATAGGGATTTAGCAGCAGCCAAAATTCAAAACTTTCTAAAAATACATCCGTCAAAGTTCTTTGGGTCAAAAGTTGGTGAGGACCCATAGATTTATTTAGATGAGTCGACGAAGAAGACCAGAATTATGTATGTTTCTAAGGAGGAGAGTGCAGAGTTAGCATCCTATAGATGGAAGGATGTAGGATATGATTGGGTAGTTATGTAAAAGAACGGTATAGGTGAGAATGCAGCTCCTATGAGTTGGAAAATATTTTAGAATACTTTTCTAGACAGGTTCTTTTCATGTTAGATGAGAGAAGCTAATATAGAGGACTTTGTGAATTTGAGGTAGGGCTCAATGATAGTGAAGGAGTACTGTCTCAAGTTCAATTAGTTGTCTAAGTATGCCCCTATTATGATGACTGATCCTAGGATTAGTATGGGTAAGTTTGTTTACTGGTGTGTCGAGCTTAGTAGTCAAGAAGTGTAAGGCTTTAATGCTTATTGGAGACATAGATCTTTCTATGTTGATGATTCATACTCATCATATTGAGGCATATAAGTTTAAGGAAAAGGATAGAACAAATAAAAGGGCAAGAATAGAATAGTTTAAGTATGGCCAGACAAGGTCTGGAGGGGGAAATCATTTGCAGTTTCAGAATCATTCATCTATGCCAGCACCATCTTGCAGTTATAGATCTCTTACATAAAGGTTTCATATGGCCTAGTGTTTCTTCATGTGCCCTCTCATCATCTTTATGCAAAATAAAGATGGTTCTTTGCTAATGTGCTGTAACAATCATTACCTGAATAAATTTATAGTCAAAAACAAGTATCCTCTTCCTTGAATTAATGACTTAGTTGATCAGCTCAAGGTTCAAGTTATTTCTCAAAGATAGACCTTACATTCGACTATCATTAGCTTAGATTAAGGGAGTGTGATATTCTAGAGACAAATTTTAAAACCTGATATGACCATTTTGAGTTTCTGGCACTTTCCTGCGAGCTAACAAATGACCCAACAACTTTGATGGACTTGATGAGCAGAGTGTTTAAATAGTATCTCGCCATGTTTGTCATAGTGTATATCGATGATATTCTTGTCTATTCTCATAGTAAGGATAATTCTACAGATGACCTTAGAATTGTATTACAGATTATTGGAGATCACCAGTTGTTCACCAAATTTAGCAAATGTGAATTTTGGCTAAGGTCAGTAGCTTTCCTTGGTCATATTGTTTCTAGTGATGGTATTAGAGTTGATCCCCAAAAGTCAAAATCAATAAGAAATTGGCCTAAACCTATTTCTCCATAAAACATTAGGAGATTCTTTGGTTTAGCTGGTTATTACAGACGTTTTGTTGATGGTTTTTCTTCTATTGCATCCCCTATATATAGATTGGCCCTGAAGAAAGTTATTTCAGTGGTAAGATTCCTATGAGAAGAGTTTTCAAGATGCTTGAGTCTCTCCTACTAGGAACATTCATCCCCGAATGACGAATAAGGTAGGGGTAACAACACACTAAGTCATTTTCATTAACAAACATCCCCTTAACAAAGTTTGAAAACAAAGAGGCAAAGATGTTAATCTTTCATTTAAAAATTTAAAAAATAAAGTTTTGTTCAAGGCATATACCTTCAGCATGAATCTCAGGAGCCGAAAACAAATGCGGATACTTGGACTTCATGTCCTCCTCTACTTCCTACGTGGCTTCTGCCACCTTGTTGTTCCTCCATAAAACCTTATTAAAAGCGACATCCTTTGTCCGTAACCAATGAACTTGCCTATCTAATATGTCAACCTGGACCTCTTCATAAGATAGAGAATTTGAGATATCCAACCCCTCCAAAGGAACAATAAAAGATGGATCACCAACACACTTCCTCAACATTGAAACATGGAATACCAGATGAACCAAACTCAAACTAGAGGACAACGACAACTCAGACGCAACACTGGTCGCTCTCCTAAAAATCTCATAAGGACTAATGTACCGGGGACTGAGCTTTCCCTTTTATCCAAAACACACTATTCCCTTCATAGGAGACACCATATGGGAAACCTTATCCCTAATTTCAAACTCCAAGTCTCTATGCCTAACATCCGTATAGGACTTTTGATGACTCTGGGCAACCTTAAACCTATCCTGAATCACGTTCACCTTTTCCATAGCTTGACGAACCAAATCCAGTTCAAACAAATCAGCCCCGCAGAGCTCAAACCAACCAATAGGAGATCTAAACCTCCTACAATAAAATGCCACAAAAGGAGCATTACCAATACTCTTATGATAGCTATAGTTGTAAGCAAACTCTACCAAAGGTAGATGCTCTACCCAATTGCCACCATAATCATTCACACAGGCTCAAAACATATTTTCCAATGTCTTAATAGTTTTCTCCACCTTCCCATCCGACAAACGATGGATAGCAGTACTTAGACTGACCTTAGTCCCCAACTTTTTCTAGACAGACTGCCAAAACTGGGACGTAAATCATGTACCGCAATTGGAAATGACCGAAATAGGCACCCTATGCAGTTTCACAATCTCTTGAAGATAAAGCTTCTCATAATCCTCCACTGAAAAGTTAGTCCGCAAAGGTAACAAATGCACAGACTTTGTCATCCTATACACGATAACCTAAATCGAATCAAATTGGTGGGAGTTCAAGAATGTCCGGTAACAAATCCATATCGACATCCTCTCACTTCTATTTAGGCTACTCAGTTTCTTCATAGACCCCACCAGGCCTTATGTGCTTAACCTTAACTTGTTGACAAACCATTCATTTTGACACAAAAATAACCACGTCCCATTTTATGCCACTTCTCTAATAGATCACCTTGAGATCATGGAAAATATTAGTAGAACCAGGATGAACAACTTAGGGCAACTCATGTGCCTCAGCCAAGATCCTTTCCCATAAACCATCTACATCAGGGACACCTAACCTCCCTTGGTACAACAAAGTACCTTCGCTACTAAACTCAAAATATGCCACCTTTTGCCCACTAACGCTACCCTTGATTTTAATAGAGGAAGAATCCAACACTTACTTCTCCTTAATCTTTGTACTAAGAAATGATCTAACCACTTCTTACACCATCACACTACCATCCTTGGAATCTAAGAGACAAACCCTATGATTTTCCAAACGGTGAATATAATTCACTAATCCTCGCTTTTCTTCTTCCACATGAGCCAAACTACCCATGGAAAACCTGCTAAGAGCTTTAGGAACCACGTTATCTTTCCATGTGTTGTAGTGAATACAAATATCAGTCCCTAAGAAGCTCAAGCCATCTCCACTACTTGAGATTAAGCTCTTTCTGTGAGAACACATACTGTAAACTCCTATGGTTGGAAAAGATATCGATGTGAAGTCCATACAAATAATGCCTCTATATCTTCGAAGCAAACATAATGACCAATAGCTCTAAATCATGAGTAGGGTAGTTCCTCTAATACACTTTTAAATGCCAAGAATAATAGGCTATCACCTTTCTATGCTCTATCAACACGCAACCAACACTAACCCAAGATACATCATAATAAACCATGAAGCTATCACTGCCCTCCGACAAAGATAGAATTGGAGCAAAAGTCAACTTATCCTTCAACTTATAAAAACTCCCCTCACACGTATTTTAGAAAGAAAACATAACCTTCGTCTTAGTTAACTTAGTCAAAGGAGCAGCTATTAATGAGAAACTCTCCATAAACTACCTATAATACCCAGCTAAACCTATGATGGTCCAAATATCAGATAGAGTCATAAGTCTAGGCCACTTATTAACCATACCCACCTTCTGTGGATCCACCATGATCCTTTCACTAGAAATTATATGATCTAAGAAAGTCGCAACAACAAACCAAAACTCACTTTTAGAGATCTTAGCATACAATTATTGTTCCTTTATGGTTTGCAACAATACATAAAGGTGAATAGGATGATACACCTCACTCTTTGAATACACTAAAATATAATTAATAAATACAATGATGAAGAGATCAAAATACTGCCAAAATACCCTATTCATCAGATTAATTGATGTTACCGAGGCATTTGTAAAGCCAACTATCATCACAAAAAAAACTCATAATTCCCATATCGACTGCATAAAGTCACCTTAGGGATATCTACCTTCCTAATCTTCGGCTGATGGTACCCAGACCGAAGATCTATCTTAGAAAATAACTTAGAATATTAACTGGTCAAACAAAATAGTAATTCGAGGAAGAGGATATTTGTTCTTGATCGTTACCTTATTCAACTTTCTTTAGTCGATGCACAAATTAAGAGAACCATTCTTCATGCGTACGAACAACACCGGTGCACCCTATGGAGAAAAGCTAGGACTGATAAACCCTTTGTTAAGAAGATCTTTAATTTGCTCCTTGAGTTCCCACAACTCAGTTGGAGCCATTCTATTCAAAGGAATAGAAATTGGACGAGTGTCCAAAAGCAAATCAACACAAAACTTTATTTCTCTAACGAGAGAAATACATGGAAGATCATCCACAAAAGAATTCTAAAAATTCAATAGCTACCAGAACTAACAACAATGAAATACCTTCCAAGAAAGAATATTTAACCTATACCAAGTAACAAAGACAACCCTTAGAGGTTAAACTCTAAGCTTTAAGATAAGATATAAACTTCACTCTTGGAGCTAAGGAATAACCTTGTCTTTCAATTTCTGGCTCACTAGGGAACCTAAAGATTAGCCTACGAGTTCGACAATCCATATTTGCATAACAAAAATGAAACCAATCTATGCCAATGACTACATTAAAATCTACCATACCGAACTCAAATAGATCCATCATAGTTTTTATACCACTTAAAGATACCATACAACCCTTATATACCCGTTGGGCAATGAATAGATCTCCTATCAAGGTAGAAATAGAAAATGGATTCAAAACAATCTCTAGATTTAAAGCAAAAGATACTGCTATGTGAGGTGTCTTATAGGAAAGGGTATAACTCGGATCAAGCAAACAATATATGTCACAAGAGAAAAGTTGTTGCACATGCTACAACATCAGGCGATGCCTTGGATTCTTGATGGGATGCCAAAGTATACAATGTATTTTGACCAGCACTAGAAGCAGTAGCAGTAACAAAAGCATACTTCATACAACCGGGTATGGGAATAGAAGGTGAAGCCACTAGAATCTTATTCCCCCTATAGAAACCTTGTTAGATAGATAATCCTTCAGTCGATGGCCTACTTGGTCATACTTTAAGAACTTATCCTTTCCCTCTTCATAGAATCCCCGATAAGGATAATTTTAAAACCAACAAGGAGGACACAAATAAATAGGTTGACCTCTTCATGCTTGAGACTGGGCTCCCCGTGCCCAAGAATTATCCCCACCAAAATGACATTTATCGCTCGACTACTGGGGGTAAGGAGCATTGGTATTACAGAAGGAACTAGAACTCCCCCACTTATTTTTTTGCTACTTCCCACCATCTCGACCACCCTAAGACTAGGTGCTTTTCTGATAAGAAAACCTACCTTACTTATCTTTCCTGGCTCCATATTCTTCTTGCCTTCTTTTCTTATTCTTAATATGTTGTGTACGAATTATTAGTCTCTACATGTCCATATCTTTCATAAGCAAAACTGTCTAGCTCTCTAAAATCGGATCTATGTTCAGTCTAGAAGAGAACTTCCTTATTCTCGACCTCGTATCAGCCACCAAATCAAGAGCATACCTCAACAACTGATAGAACTTTAAAGCAAACTCCTTCACAGATATTCTCCCTTACTTGAGGTTCATAAACTCCTCCCTCTTTACTTCCTTCAACTCTTGAAGAAATAACCAATCCATGAAAGCATTAGAAAAGGCCTGCCATAAAAATCCACTTCTACATCGTCCTTATCTATGTCCTACTCCTCATACCATAGATAAGAAACCTCTTTGAGGTGATAAGCTACAAAGTTTACTCCTTCCATATTAATATTGCTTATTACCTAAAAGATCTTCTCCATCTCATCAAGAAAGCCCTATAGTTCTTCATCCACCTTCACTTCTGTAAAAGACAAAGGACCTATCTTCATAAACTATCCAAGCCTAACAGCCTCAGCAGATATAATACTAGTTGTTTACCACTTAGCTTGAGCAACAAGAAATTGGAAAATAGCATGCATAGACTGAAAAAAATCTTCCTTCATCTCATTGACCTGAGGGACCTGAGGACAAGTAGGAGGAATAGAAGAAACTCTAGTACAATCTAGAATAGGATCATGAGATCGAAGATGAACCCTAGGAGTTGAACATGCTTCCTCAATATAACTTCTACATAGGGAAGAAGTATTTCCTTGTGTTCTAAATCTAGGAGTCATGATCTGTAAGATGAACAAATAAGGATTAGAGGAGATTCTAGGAATAAGAATTTAAGCTTGAAAAAAGAATACTAAGAAAGTAAAACATTCCTAAATGTTTTTTAGCCTCTCCTTTATGAGTGTGACGTGCTACATACCACTAATGGATAATTTACTCGACAAAAATTTGTGGACTCCTAATTGACCATGAAACTAGGCATTTATACCAAATTAATGTAGCCCAAATTAGGGCCTTCTCGTAATGGGGATCCCATCTCGAAGTAGGATAAGGGACCACCCTCTTTAACCAACCCCACCATCTTTTATAGCCTTAGATTAGCTATATTTTAAGAATATAACAAGATTATGAAATGCTCTTATGAAGACTATATGATAGGGTCACCATCATGGTCGATCCAACTGAGTCCAACCTTAACAATCCAACCATATGTTCCATACCAAACCATTTAGAAAATATCAAAACATAATCAAATCGAAAATGTAATACAATAGAGCAACCATCAATATCGTCCAATGTTGTCCACACCAACACCAATGTCAATGCTAAGGCCGACTCCAATACCGATCCTGCCCATACCAACCCTCAGAAGTACCATAAATCTTCTATTTAAAATAATACAAATATCATAGTGGGACATTTCCTCAACCATTGCCAATACTAATATCAGGAAATAAAGAAATATATCTAAGAATTTCCAATATAAAATAATGTCTTTCGAAAGGATGAAAGCTCAGTACTTCACTCAAATAAGTTGTACGTAAATTATGTAATATGAATGAAGAGTCAACCTACTAATTCCTGCATAGCTGTGTATACAACCTCTAGTAGATGGGTTAGTGAATGAACATTAGCATAAAACTCGAGGTAAACATAAAGTAATACCGGTTATCAAAACTAAGTGAGAACCATCTAATGTAAACAACCATACATATATATAAGTTCTAAGAAGAGGGATGGAGTTTAGCATGCCATTAAAAACTTTACCTGGGTTATGTAACATAGCTGTCTGACCACCCATAGGCCATATGGGTTCAGCTTCACCTGCTGTGAGGGTCCTAATGCATATAGCCGCACAATGAGGCAATATCCTTTGGATGAATAGTATATCCATCTAATATAAACGTGACACTCGCACATAGCCATCGAAGACCCCTCATATCGGCACATATGTGTTTCTAATTTTGATCCTCCCGAGACCGCCACTTTCCATGGCTTACCTTACACTTCTCACCATTAATGCCTAATTAAAACCAAGTCCAAACAATCTAATTATCCTATTATTAACAAAGTCTATTTAATAAATGAGTGGTATCATCATACCACCAAACTTGCGAGCATTATACATAGCCAAACCATTTACATTAAGGGGACATTAAAGTTCCCTATCATTAATAATATTAAAACTTTTGAGAGACTACTATATTCTACGCAATCATAACTAATTAGGCATTAACTTACAAACCATTGAAAAACATTTAAGGTTTCATATATAAGCCAAAAATAAGCAAGAACTTCATTAAAATAAGTCAATGTAATGAACATAACTTTATAAGAATTTTGTAAAACATCGTGGGCGCATAACATAACAAAAAACAATTCAATTACCATGCAATATAATTGTGTAAAATCTTTGTTTATGTATTGAAAACATAATTAAAACCATAGGAAAGCATAACCAATCATTTAAAATCAAAACCCCCAGATCAATAGTGGAAAGGTATAGTCATGGAAGTGTAAAACAATGAAATCAACTATGTCTCCATGCCTTTAAGTAAAATTACAGTGATGGAAGAGAATGATGCCTTAAACCAAGAACATTGATGTAAAAAAGTAACTAAGGAAATCCCCAAAGTAATACCTTAGTTGAAACCCTAGATCTTTTCCCCAAAAGCTCATGAGTAAATTATGATATGTTTAGGAAGTGCTTCTAAGTGTTTTAGAGTAATATAATAGGGTAAATAACCTATTAAGTGTATTATAAGTCATGGGTTCTTAGTAAGGTAAGTATGAAAAAATCTAGAATACCCTCACCTAAATCCCATAAAACTCGACACAAGGTCATGACTAACCTCTTTACGAGTCATAACCTCCCTTAAATTTGATAACCACTCGATTGTAACAAAGCCTCAACCATGGATCAAATATAGTACAGTATATCACTAATCCTCCTAAGTCTTCAACTCAGTATATGATCCGTACCCATAATCAATATCACTGGCAGAATACAACCCCTCAAGGATCAAGCCCTATCCACTTTATTAGTCACCTATACTACTTATTGCTAAGAATACTACACCAATTCTTCAGTCGTATCCATTCCAGTAACCAAAACTATCCCACCAACTAACACTGGTCAACTAACAAAAGGATTTCAATACTTCTACCTCAGTATATAGATTGTTACCATAAGTTGTATTGGGTCCAATGAATGGGATTCCAAGATATTTTATTAGAGTTTGAAATCGGGTTGCTTTAGGGATCATGGTAGATCTGCAGAAGGTGGTTATGGTGGAGAAGTGGCCTTACCATATGAATCCATCAGATATTCAGAGCTTTTTGGATTTACCTTGGTATTATAGGTAGTTTATGGAAAGTTTTTCATTGATAGCTGCTTCTTTTACCAAGTTAACTCAGAAGAAGGTTAAGTTTTTTCATTGATTGCATGGGAGGGGAGTTTTCAAAAGTTGAAGTATAAGTTTACTCAACTCCAATTTTGACTTAGTTGGAGGGTAATGATAGGTTTTTAGTTTTTTTTATGCATCTCAGGTTAGTCTTTGTTGCATGATGATGCAAAACGAAAAGGTGATAGCCTATTCTCCCAGGTAGTTAAAGGTGTATGAGAGGAAATATCCTACTCATTATTTGAAGTTGTTGGCCATTATGTTTTTTTTAAGAATGGCAACATTATTTGTATTTAATTTATATGGATATCTTTTTTGATCACCAGAGTTTGCAGTATGTGTTCTCGTAGAAAGATATTAATGTCAAGTAGAAGAGATGGCTTGAGACTCTCACATACTATGATATAACTCTTTACAACCACCCAGGGAAAGATAATGTGATTGTTGATTCTCTTAGTAGGTTGTTGATAGGAATTTTGGCTCATGTGTAAGAAGGGATGCAAGAATTAGTGGAGGATATTCACCATTTAGAAAATCTTGGAGTTCATCTCTTGGACTCCAAAGATAGAGGTGCGATAGTGCAGGAAGTGGTTAGATAAAATATCGGTGTGGAGATTAAGGAGAGGTATGTTTTGGATTATGCTTGGATGAAAATCAACGGTAGGATGGGTGGCTAATATTTGGTGGATTTTAGATTAGCAGTGAAGGTACTTTATGGTACCAAGAGAGGTTATGTATTCCTAATATAGATGGTTTACGACAAATATTCTTGGCTAAGATATATGTGTCATACTATGTTGTTCATCATGGTTATTCTCTGATGTACCATGACCTCATGGAGATCTATTGGTGAAGTGGCATAAAACAGGACGTGGTCGATTTTGTTTCTAAAGCTATGGTATGTCAATAAATTAAGGTTTAGCTTATGACGCAAGGTGGGTTATATCAAGACATTGAGTTGCCTGAATGGAAGTGGGAGGAGATCAATATAAATTTTGTTATCGATTTTCCTCGGTCTCAAAACTAATTTGATTTGATTTAGGTTATTGTGGATAAGATGATAAAATTTGTGCATTTCTTGCCTATGCAAACTAACTTTTCCCTAGAAGATTATGAGAATCTTCATGTTTAAGAGATTGTCAAACTGTATGGGGTGCCTATTATTATTATTTCCAATCTTGGGATGTAGTTTAGTTCCCACTTTACCCGGTCTATCAAAAAAGGGTTATTGTCTAAGGTATGTTTGAGTATTGTCTTCCATCCACAGTTAGATGGGTAGGCGATGAGAACAATTTAGACATTGGATGATATGATTCTTGCTACTGTGATTAATTATGGTGGTAGTTAGGTGGGGCATATACCTTTGGTAGAGTTTGCTTACAATAATATCTATCATAAGGGTAATGGTATGGCTCCTTTTGAGTCATTGTATAGTAGGGGGTGTAGATCTCATATTGGTTGGTTTGGGCTCAGTGAGGCTTATTGGAATACCCCATATGTCTATCTAGCTTGAGATCATCCCAAGACTATTAGAAACATATTTTGAAAGATGAATCCACTTTTGTACATATGGAATTTTTATGATTTTCACTTTTTTTTCATATGGGAAATTGAATTAAATACCCAACGATACCAATTTCGTCCAAATCCGGTATTTGAGTAGAAAGTTATGAACGTTTTACTTAGAGATGTCAGAATCTCCGAGGTGCGACGGCCAGGTTGACGGACCATCTCCTAGTCCATCATAGGCAAGGTAGTGAGTCAACCTTCTAGATAAGGTGTGACAGACAGGTTGGCAGACCATCAAAGATGCGATAAACCTTCACCCAGTCCATCATTACTAAGGCAGAGAGTCTCTTTTTTTGGTCCACATACGATGGTCGAAATGACAGACCGTCGAGCCACTGATGGACTATCATTCAAGCCATCGCAGGTCCCATTCAGCATATGAAAGCCATTTTTAAAAAGGTATTTGGGTATAAGTTCATTTTTTTTCTACAACAACAAATTAGGGTTTCTCTCATGGATCAATCCCCAAGAATTAGAAACCCTAGATGCTTGATTCCAATTAAAGAATTCAAGTTTTCCTCCATATATATTAAATAAATCACTCACCCAGGTATGCATAGTGTTTATTCATGGACTCCTTTCGTCCATGAAGCCCAGGAATCTCTTATCAAAGTTCAAGAATATTGGTTTTTTATGAATTTCATATTGGGTTTAATTTTGTTCTGTTGATAATGACCAATTGAACTCTAATCCCTGTTTGGTGATAAATCTTAAGTGGAATTAATTATTATACGGGTAGCTTCATGTGAATCCATGATTAAACTCTTGAATGGTGAAATTAGAATTGAATCATGATGCTTACTTGTTGGGTAATGTTGTCTACATAGACTATGCTCACCATGTGTTTGATTAAATCCCTATGTAAAGGAAAAGAGCCATACTAGTATAATAATATGAAATCCTCATTCATGTAAAAGTTCATGCATGTCAAGTGTTTGATGAAATATCTTGGAAAATAAATTATGGATGTATATGTGGCAATTGTAGTGCTTTAGATCTTCTACTTTATGAATTGTCCAACTAATTTTATTATGGACTGTTGATGTGATCATGTATTTAAAAAGGTCATGTTTTTGTAAGTTTCTTTCCATCAAGTCCTTGGGGTACTTGTACCGAATAATTTAGTTGTATGCCTAGAACCAACGTCATATTTTCAAGATACACTCAGTCTAGTCATGATCAGTAGAATTCAGTCAGTCTCATGACTCAGGAAAGCTCAGTAATCTCAGTATTCTCATTTAGTTATCAGATCTCAGTAATATTTCGCCAGTCGACGGAACTCAGTTAACCATCTAGTAAGTTTAGTTAATCATGTTCAGTATCTATTCGAATGGGAGTAGAAATTAGCACTGAATGAACCCAAGGATGGGAACTCACCTATTATATGAGGATGTGGTTCTTAGGAGCAATCCTTGTATTCAAGAACTACATAACCAACATAGGTTGAGAAACCATATCCTGCTATATGAGGGTAGGTGAGGTGGCTTAACCTATTAGATAAGGGTTCCCGCCATTCTCACTAGAGTTACCTATTATATGAGGGTTACTAACAGATTATCCTTACCAGTGGCGTAGTATTGACACCCTTCCAATTAGGGTTACACATTGAACCCCAACTCAATTGTATTACGTTATTTGGGGCATGTCAGTTAGATGACTAATTCCCACAGTTTCAGTTACAGAATTTAGGACTATTAGATACAACCATTAAGTCTCAGTAATAGAACTCAGATAGTTCTATAGAATTTAGGACTATCAGATACAACCAACTTAGAATAGTACGCAACTCAGCTAGTTCCATTAGAATCTAGACTGTCAGATATAGTCAATCAGTATTAGTTATTTCAGTTATACAGTTATCAGTATCTCATGTTATCAGTTCTCAGGTTCTGTAATTATGTTTTCATGAACCAAGTTACTTTATTATGTATTCATGCATGCATTCTCATATTCATGTTACTATGTCAGTTAGTATAGTTCATGCATGTGAACCCTTTGTATTCAGCCTACCTCACATGAATACCTGTACATTCCACAGTATTGATACGTTTGTGCTATGCTGTTTTATACCATAGGTTCAGAAGAACGATCTCTAGAGCATCAGTAACATTCCTGTCACTGCAATCAGAGTTGGTAATGAGTCCTCATCCTTTGAGGACGTGACCAATACTTTATTATCTCATTAATTAATTTATTAGTTGGAATTCATTCGGGACATGTCCCATCAGCTCCTTATTAAGATAGTTCAGTCAGTTGGAGGCTTTTCAGACTACAGTATGTTAAGAACATCTTATTTCAGTTGAATTGTGTATTTCATACCTCATCCATATGTTATGTTTTATGAGTTATATTATATTTTTGAACCTTACAGCCTTACAACCTTTATTTCCACATTTATACAGTATATTATGCATTGTTTAGGTATAGATATCAGTCATAGGTTAGCTTGTGGTCCTTCAGGGTCATTAGTACTTTGTAGCATACTGGGTACCAGATTTGGGGCATTACAAACTTGATATCAGAGCCTAAGGTTCAATAGAGTTCTTGGAAGTCTAAAATCCACATCTAGTAGAGTCTTGTACATGGGTGTGTTGCACGCCACATTTATGTACAGGAAGCTATAAGATGTTTTAGGAACATTTTCTCTGCTTTTAGTATTTATGTCATGCCAATGATCATAACCTCAAGTCAATCTCTCAGTCTAATCTGTTTCTCCCTTTCTTCTACAGAACATGCCTCCAAAATAAAGAAACAAGAATCAATCATCCCCTCATCCCAAAGAAACTTTGGCCAAACATGTTTATCATCTAGAGTTTAGAGCTGTATTTACTACTCTTTCTCAGTTAGTTGCAGCTCAGAATGAATGAACAACTGTCATTACGTCTTACTCAGAGGCTAATTCAGCTGCAGCTAGGATTTGGTACTTCACCTGAATGAATCCTCCATCCTTTATTGGGTCTAATTTAGATGAGGACCCTTAGGAATTTCTTGATAAAGTTTCGAAGGTTATGGATATCATGGGGGTTACTTCTAGTAAGAGTACGAAGCTTCCTACATACCAGTTGCAGGATGTTAGTCACAGTGGTACAAATAGTGGAATTAAGAGAGGGTTGTAGATGCAGGCCTAATTAAGTAGGAGGAGTTTGCTTCTGCATTCTTAGATAGATTCTTTCTCCCAGAGCTAAGAGAAGCTAAAGTGTTAGAATTCATTAACCTCAAGAAGGGAAACATGACGGTGAAAGGGTATTCTCTTAAGTTTACTCAATTAGCCAGATATGGCCCTTATGTGGTTGTAGACAACAGGGCCAAGATGAGTAAGATTATTTCCTGGGTGAATGATAGTATGGTCAATGAGTGTCGGTATGCATTGTCAAATCGTGACATAAACATAGCCAGGCTTATGACCCATGCCAAGCAGATAGAAGAGCAAAAGGTTAAGATAAGGGAGAATCATAATAAGAGAGTAAGGATATGTATTTTCAACTTTGCTCAGCCCAAATCAGAAAAAGGAAACCGTTCTCAGTTTTTTCCTAAGTCAGCAGTTCCAGCACATTTTTTCGCTAGTGCTCCAGCTCCTAAGTTCAGGGATAGTAATAGAGATAAGGTACTAGGCTCTAAGTCTCAAGGTAATGTCAGCAGTGCCCGCACTGATCTTCTTTCCTAGACTTGTGGCCAGCATTTTCAGGGTATACACAGATTTTGCTGAGGTATTTGTTTTAGAGGTGGAAAGCTAGACCACAGAGTTAGAGACTATCTTTAGCCAGGTCCTCAGGGTTCAAAACAGTTCATCAGCTCTTCCGATAGCCCAAAACAGCAAGGTGCCACCTCCAGCCATACTAGTGGGTAACACCCTAATTGAATTTATACTCTCCAGTTCGGGAAAGATCAGGAAAATTCTGCTAATGTGGTTACTGGTACGTTATAGATTTTTCATGTGCATATTTGCGCTTTACTAGATCCAGGAGCTTCTTTGTCTTTTGTTACTCCCTATATATCAGTTAACTTGGGAGTTAGTCCTGAAATTCTAGAAGAGCCCATTTTAGTCTCTACCCAAGTGGTTAAAACCTCATATCCCATCGAGAATACAGGTATTGCCCAGCTATGATATTTTGGAAAGTCACTTCAGCAGACTTAGTCGAATTAGAGATGACTGATTTTGATGTCATTCTCGACATAGATTGGCTTAATTCCTTCTATCCCATAGTCGAATGTAGAAATAGAGTAGTCCAGTTTCAGTTTCTAAATGAACCTAACCTAGAGTGGAAGGGTTGCACTTTAGCTTTCAAAGGTCAGCTTATTTTCTACCTTCGAGCAAGGAAAATAATATCTAAGGGATGTGTCTATCATCTTGTTCGAGTAAAGGACACTTGTTCTAAAACTTCCAGTCTTGATTTAGTCATAGTCATGAATAAATATTTAGATATCTTTCCCAAAGATCTTCCAGGAATTTCTCGTAAAAGGGAAATAGACTTCGGCATTGATCTTCTTCCAGATACTCAGCCTATATCAATTTCACCATGTATAATGGAACTAGTAGAACTTAGAGAATTGAAAGAGCAGTTGAAGGATCTACTTGATAAGGAACTCATCTGACCCAGCATGTCCCCATGGGGCCTAACAATCTTATTTATGTATAAGAAAGAAGGTTCCCTTAGAATGTCCATTGATTACCGTCAGCTCAATAAAGTCACGATCAAGAACAAGTATCCTCTTCCCATAATCGATGACTTGTTTGACCAAATTCAGGTGCCAGTTATTTTTGTAAGAAAGACCTCAGATCAGGCTATCATCAGCTCAGAGTCAAAGAATATAACATTTAGAAAATATCCTTTCGTACTCGGTATGGTCACTTCAAATTCTTAGTTATATCCTTTGGTCTTACTAATTCCCAAGCATTTTTATGGGCTTAATGAACCGGGTGTTCAACCAGTGCTTGGATATATTTGTCATAGTCTTCATAGATGACATTCTTTTCTATTCCTGGAGTAACTGTGATCATACAGACCATCTGAGAATCATACTTAAGACCCTAAAAAATCATTAGATGTTCGCCAAATTTGGTAAGTGCATGTTTTGGCTAAGGTCAATAAAATTCCTTGGTCATATGGTTTCTGGTAATGGCTTTAGGGTTGATCCTCAAAAGATCAAAGCAATAAGAAACTAGCCCAGACTTGTCTGTCCATCAGATATCAGGAGTTTCTTAGGTTTGACTGGCCATAACAGATGGTTTGTTAAGGGATTTTCTATTATTGCATCTCCTATATCTAGATTGACTCAGAAGAAAGTCAAGCTTTAGTGGTCAGATCCTTGCGGGAAGAGTTTTCAGGAGTTGAAACTCGACAAACATAATGTAACACCCCAAATCTGGTACCCAAAATGCTACATGGTGAACATGACCCTGAAGGATAACAAAGTAACCCTTGACTGATATCTGTACCTATATACTACATAATATGACATAATAATGTTGAAACATTCAAGTAAAGGCCATAACGTTGAATATTAAACATGATATAACTGATATAACATGTGTGTGGGATAATAGAATACCCAAAATAAAACTGAACATACTGATGTCTAAAACATGACAGTCCAGAAAGCCTCTAACTAACTGAACTATCAGAGTAAGGAATTGATGGGACATGTCCGCAACTAACTCCAACTAATAAACTGATTAGTGAGATAATAGAGAAATAACCATGTCCTCGACAGATGAGGACTTATTTCTAGCACTGTCTGCGGATATCTAGAATTTGTTATTGCTCTAGAGCTTATGTCTCTGACCTATGGTATAATACACCAAAGCGGAAATATGTTAGTACTTTGAATGTATTGGTGTGCATGTGACGTAGGCTTAATGCATGGGGTTCATATGCATGAACAATAATAATAACTGACAAACTATCTTGAGCGTGAGAATACAAGCATAAAATATAACAACTGACACTAATACTATGATAACATAATTACTGAACCTGAATATGACTGATAACATGAGTGATTGTATTTGACAATTCTGAATCTACGGGAACTATCTGAGTTCTGAACTTTATCTATGTTGACTATATCTGACAGTCTTGAATTTAGAAGAACTATCTAAGTTCTATTACTGAGTCTAATTGACTGCATCTGATAGTCCTAATTCTATAACATGAATCTATAGGAAGTAGTTATCTAACCGATATGCCCCTGATACGCCATTATGGCTGAGTTAGGGTCCAATCTTAACCCCAATTGGAAGGGTGTCAATACCGCACCATTGGTAATTACAACCTGTGGGTGACCCTCATCTGATAGTGTCCCCTATACAAGAATGGTGGGGCCCTTATAACAAGTTCTTATCCACCTTATCAACCCTTATTGGATAGTGCTAATGTCTCAAACTATGCTGGCTACATATTTCTAGAATGTAAGGATGACTTTTAAGAATCATACCCTCATCTGATAGTGAATGTTTTGAACCTTGGGTTCACTCGGTGCTAATTCCTACTCCTATCTGAATAGACTCTGAACATAATTTACTGAACTGAACATGGACTGAATTGCTTAATCCCGTTGACTAACGGAATACTACTGATATCTGATAACTAACTGATTTCATGAGATTCTTGAGATTTTTTGAGTAAT
>JAPEIP010000005.1:171451534-171524421 GCA_026120095.1 Capsicum chinense | reverse complement strand
TGAATGTTTTGAACCTTGGGTTCACTCGGTGCTAATTCCTACTCCTATCTGAATAGACTCTGAACATAATTTACTGAACTGAACATGGACTGAATTGCTTAATCCCGTTGACTAACGGAATACTACTGATATCTGATAACTAACTGATTTCATGAGATTCTTGAGATTTTTTGAGTAATAGGATTGTCTAAAGTCTAATGATTCATATCTTGACTAAGAGTAACATGAAAACATGATATGTCTCTAGGCATACAGTTAGTGTTTTGGGTACGAATACCCCCAAGACTGGATGGATGGAAACTGACCAAGCATAGCTTAATTGAATATATAACTAACATCATAATCAATAATACATTTATAGAAGCATTTCATCAAAACGTGTAGCAGGCATAACTTGTACATACATGGGGATTTCATGGTTTTATGCTAGTTAGGCAGTTTTCCTTCATCTAGGCATTTAATCAAACAAATTGTAGGCATGGTACATTTAAACATAATTGTACAATAAACACCATGGTTCAATTCTAGTTTCATTATTCAAGGGTTTATTCATAGGTTTGATGAATCTATATTTATAATAATTTATCCCACATAGAATTTATCACCCAACATGGAGTAGAATTCAATTTCTCACTATCCACCTGAATAAGAGTAGCCCAATTATGAAATTTATAAGAAAATCCATAAAATTTAATTTAGAAAAGGGATTCTTGGGATTAATGGATGAAAAGAGTACAAGTATGAATATTATGCATACTTGGTTCATCATACACAAAGATTGACAGAGGAAGTTCTTGATTCTGAATCTTCTATGAAAAGCCCTAGGTTGTTCTTGAGAGGTTTTTGAGAGACGAGAGTGTATTTTGGGTGAAAAATGGATGAATACATGCTAAAGGGCTAAAATAGGGGTGGGAAATTGATGCTTTTAACCATGAATGTGTCTTTTAATTTTAGTAAAAATTTCTCGAATTGGACCCCTGGTACGACGCGGTGCTATCTTGCCGTGTCACAGGAATTTGACAAGTGGGAAACTGAGGGATGGTACAATGTGGCGCCATTATGTTTCACTACTTTTTCAACCTAGAGCTTTGGCGCGACGTAGAAGAAATTGCACTAAGACATTGGAAAAGGACAATTGCCATTTTAGCTTGTGGTGCGGCGCGCCACTAACCAATATGGCGCTATTTTATGGTGGGAACTTGAAAAGTCATAACTTCTGACTCGAGTATTAGATTTGGGTGAATCTTATATTGATGGAAAGATTATTAAATTTTCCATATGGAATTATCTTCATTAAATTTAAAATCTAATACTAGGAATTATTGAGATGAAATTAGCTAGGAAAAAAGGATGGGGTATTACAATATCTCCCCCTTGAGAACATTCATCCTCGAATAAGGCTTACTCAGACAGGAGAAAAGATTATTGATGTACAGACTAAACCTAAATAACTGGAACATGATCTCATGACTGAAATGACTGAGAAGGTGAACATATAATACCGAAAATGCATATCTGATGCATGTGTAAATGATTCATGAATGCATGACTGAGTGTTCTAAAGAACTTAGTTTCTCACAGTGAGAATGCTTGGCTGATGCATAATTACATGACTGAACTGATAAATAAGTGCATAACTGAATAAGCAATGGTACTTGATACCAAGTTTATAATGACAACATGAGCATGAAACTTCATACCAATTTATGATGAACACTGAACATGAAACTGAGTATGCTTACAAAAAACTGTTACCTTGAGCTTGATATAAGTTGGCGAAGAAGAGGTGAGGATACTTGGTACGCATGTCTGTCTTTGCTTCCCAAGTAGCTCCCTCGATGGACTAATTTCACCAAAGAACCTTAACTAGAGGGACTTCTTTGTTCCTCAATCTACTAGTATGATAGTCTAAGATTTTGACTAGAATCTCTTCATAAGAGAGAGTTTTCTGAACATCAATGCTCTAAATAGGGACTACATCTGCAGGGTTACCTATGCACTTCTTGAGCAAAGAGACATGAAAAACTAGATGAATTGAGGCCAGATCAAAAGACAATTCAAGCTCATAGGCTACCTTGCCAAAGCAAATGAGAATCTTGAAGGGACCAACATGTTGGGGATTGAGATTACACTTCTTACTTAATCTCTTCACTCCATTCAAGGGAGAGATATTTAGATAAACATAATCACCAATCTCAAACTCGAGATATTTTATAGAACATCTGCATAAGACTTCTATCATGTCTGAGTAACCCAGAGTCTTTCCCTAATCAATTGGAATTTTTCTAAGGTGTTGAATAACAAGTCAGGACCAGTAGCTGAGGCCTCACTAACTTCGAACCAACCAAATGGAGATCTACATCTCCTACCATAGAGATCTTCAAATGGAGCCATCTAAATACTAGAATGATAGTTCTTGTTGTTTGCAAACTCAATAAAAGGTAAGTGGTCATCCCAACTACACTTAAAATTGATTGCATACGCCCTTAGCATATCTTCTAACGTCTGAATGGTCCTTTCTTCTTGACCATCTTTCTGAGGATGAAAGGTTGTACTAAGATGAACATGGGTACCAAGACCCTTTCGGAATCCTTTCCATAAATAAGAGGTGAATAGGGTACCTCTGCCTGAGATAATGGACAACAAAACATCATGTAATCTGGCCATTTCCTTGATTTAGAGTATAGCATATTCCTCTACTGAATAAAAGCATATTCCTCTACTGAATAAAGGGTATGAACTGGAAAAAAATTAGTTGATTTGGTCATTTTATCTACAATGACACTGACTAAATCATGTTGATTATGAGTTTAAGGCAAACCTATCATGAAGTCCATGTTCACAACTTCCTACTTCCAAGTAGGAATACTATTCTCCTACATGGACCCATTAGGCTTATGATGCTCTATCTTAACCTACTGACATGTTTAGAACTTAGCCACAAATTCTACAAAAAACTCTCTTCATCCCACTCTACCAATAGATTTCCCGCAAGTCACGGCACATTTTTATGGCCCCTGGATAAATAGAGTAGCGTGCACCATGCGCTTCTGCAACAATTTGCTTCCTTATTTAATCTACACCTGGAACACAGAGATGACCCTGGAAATGAAGTACACCATCTCCCCCTTAGGAGAAAACCTCTACTTTCTGATCCAGGACTGACTCTTTCAACTTGACATGCCTGCGATCACTATCTTGCTTTTCTTTCACCTCAAAAACTAGATATAATTCTAAACTACTCTGAACCTATATATCACCCTCTTCTGTATCGACTAAGTGAACACCTAGTTTACCAAGATGATGGATTTCCTGAGCTATCTTTTTTTACTGTCCTAAACATGAGAAATATGACCCATCAATAGTCTACTGAGAGCGTCGGCCACTACATTGGCCTTGCCCAGATGATAAAGGATACTTATATGATAATCTTTCTATATCTCTAACCACTTTCTCTAACAAAGATCGAGATCTTTCTGAGATAAGACATACTGAAGACTTTTATTATCTGTGAACATATCTACATGAACAACGTATAGACAATGCCACCAAATCTTAAAGGCAAAAACTACAGCTTCTAACTCAAGACCATGATTAAGATAATTTCTCACATGGGGATTAAGTTGTCTGGAGGTGTAGGCTATGACCTTGCCATGCTGCATGAGGACACAACCCAAACCTACTCCGGATGCATCACAATACACTACGAAACCATCTAGACCATTTTGAAAAGCTAATACTTGAGCTGAGGTAACTTCTAAAATCTATTCCCACAAGGATATAACAATTGAAACTTGACTTTATTTAGAGTCAATCTAGAAATAGGGGATGCAATAGAAGAAAATCCCTCAAAAAACCCTTAGTAATAGCTGGCCAAAAGCAAGAAACTCTTAATATTTGATGAAGAGACAGGTATGGTCCAGTTTTTTTCCACGTTGCTCTTTTGAGGATCTACTCTAATGCCATCACCCGAAACAATATGACCAAGGAATGCTACTAACCTTAGCAAAAATTAGCACTTTTTGATTTGGCAAATAACTGATGATCTCTAAGAGTCTGAAGTACTGTCCTAAGATAGTTTGCATAATCGCGCTCACTATGGGAATAGACCAGAATATCATCTATGAAGATAATGATGAACATGCCTAATTACTGCTTAAACACATGGTTCATCAAGTCCTTTAAAGTAGCTGGCGCATTGGTAAGACCAAATGACATTACAAGAAATTCGAAGTGACCATACCGAGTTTGGAAAGCTATTTTTGGAATGTCATATTCCCTAACTCTGAGCTGATGATCGCCGGATCTGAGATCTATCTTAGACAAATAACTGGCACCCTGAAGATTGTAAAACAATTTATCAATTTTAGGTAGAGGATACTTGTTCTTGATCATGACCTTATTGAGTTGACGGTAGTCTACACACATCCTAAGAGAACAGTCTTTCTTTCTCAGGAATAATACTGGAGCGCCCCATGGGGAAACACTGGGCCTAATGAATCCTGTATCTAAGAGATCTTTTAATTGTTCTTTCAGTTCTCTAAGTTCTGCTGGTGCCATTCTGTATGGCTGAATAAATATAGGTTGAGTATCTAAAAGATCAATGCCGAAGTCTATTTCCCTTTGGAAAGGAATTCATGGAAGATCTTAGGAAAAGACATCTGAATATTCACCTATAATTAGAATAGACTCAAGGTTGGGGGTTTCAAAAATAGTGTCCTTAACTCAAACAAGATGATAGACTCATCCTTTAGATATTATTTTCAGTGCCTGAAGGTAGGAAATAAACTGACATCTGAACTCTGAAGTACTACCCTTCCACTCAAGGACAGGTTCATTTAGAAATTGAAATTGGACTATTCTATTTCTACAGTTGATTATGGCATAGCAAAAATGAGGCAAATCCATGCCGAGAATGACATAAAAATCAGTCATCTCTAATTATACTAAGTCTGCTGAAGTGAAATTCTAAAATATCATAACTAGGAATTTCCTATATACCCGCCGGGCTGTGATGATTTTACCTACTGGGGTAGAGACTGAAAAGGACTTTGTTAGGATTTTGGGACTGATTCTGAAATCGCCTGTTGTATATAGAGTAACAAAAGACAAAGAAGCTCTTGTATCTATCAAAGCCTAAACATACACATGAATGATTTGTAACGTACTAGATACATCATCTGGAGAATTTTTGTGATCTAGTTGGGACTGAATATCATTGAGATGATTTGGGCGTTGCCCATTAGTAGCGCTATTGTTGGCATCCTATTGATTTGGGTGACTGGACTGAGCTAAGAAGTGGAGATGAATCTGATAACCTGACTGAGGGCATTCTTTCACTCTGTGTCCTGGATCTCCACAAATAAAATAGACATCGCTACCAGCTCTACCAGCACCCTTGTGGTTCTTACCATAAGTCTGATAAGGGGGATTAGTTCAGCCATTACTAACATAGCCCTGAGACCTAGATCCTAGCGCTCTATCTCTGTTACCCTCCCTAAACTTAGGAACTGGAGCACTAGCTGCAGAAGGGGATGGAACTAATGACTTAAGATAAAACTGGGAACGATTTCCTCCTTCTTATTTAAGCTAAGCAAAGTTGAAACTACCTACCTTTGCTCTGTTATTCTGGTTCTCCCTCTACTTAATCTTATACTTTTTTATCTGTTGAGCATGAGTGCTAAGCCTGGCTTAAGTTATGTCACTATTCCGTATGTCAGATCTACACTTATTTGCCATGCTATTATTTACCCTTGAAGCAAACTTACTCATCTTGGATTTTTTGTATGCAACCCCATGAGGGGCATATCTGACTAATTGAGTAAAATTAAGAGAATATTCTTTCACCATTATATTTACCTACCTTATTTTGATAAATTCTAGTACCTTAGCCACTCTAAGCTGTTGAGGAAAGAATCTATCTAAGAATGTAGTGAAAAACTCCTCCCACTCTATAGGACCTGCATTATCTTACCTCTTTAACTTCTACTGTTTGAACAAAGTATGAGCCACATCCTGTAACTGATATGCAGCTAGATCAGCACTATCAATAGTAGTCCCCCCATAATGTCTATCACTTTATGAAGTTGATCAATGAATTCTTGAGGGTCTTTATCTACCTTGGACTTGAGGAAGAACAGAGGATTCATTCAAGTGAAGTCCTAAATCCTAGATTTTGCTGAATGGGCCACTAGTTTTGTTGGAATGACTGGCATCTTATTGAGCAATATTAATGAATACGGCCCTAAATTCCATAGGAGAAACATGATCGCCCAAAGGATGTTTGGGTTAAAAGGCTGACTGATATCTGTTTCTTCTTTTAGGAGGCATGTTCTGTAGAAGAAAGGGAGAAATGGATTAGACTGAGAGATTAACTTTAGATTGTCCTCACTGGCAAGACATAAATACAAAAATGAGGGAAACTTATCTAAAAAAATTTTATAGCCTCGTGCATATAAATATGGCGCACAACACACCCATGTATAAGACTCTACTAGATGTCACTTTCAAACTTCCTAGGATGCTATTGAACCTTAGGCTCTAATACCAAGTTTATAATGCCCCAAATCTGGTACTCAGAACACAACATGGTGCTCATGACCTCGAAGGACCACATGCTAACCCATTACTGATATCTATACCTGTACACTACATAATATGACATAATAATGCTGAAACATGCACTGAAATGCCATAAGGTTCAATACTGAACATGATCTAAATGATATCACATCTATGTGGGGTAATCGAATACCTAAAATAGAATTGAACATACTGAAGTCTAAAACATGATAGTCTAAAAAGCCTCTAACTGACTGAACTATCTGAGTCAGGAGTTGATAGGACATGACCTCAAATAACTCCAACTAATAAACTGATTAATAATATAATAGGGAAATAACCATATACTCAAAAGATAAAAAATCACTTCTGACTCTACCTACGGATATATAGAATCTATTATTGCTCTGGAGCACGTGTCTCTGAACCTACGGTATAACACACCATAGCATAAATATGTCAGTACTTTGAATATACTGGTATTCATGTTAGGTAAACTTAATGCATGGGGTTCATATACATGAATTGTAATAATAACTAACTAACTAAAATAAGCATGAGAATACATGCATAAGACATAACAACTGACACTAATACTGTGATAACATAACTTATGAATTTGAATATAAATGAAACGTGAGTGACTGTATCTGACAGTCCTGAATCTACTGGAATTATCTGTGTTTGGAACTGTATCTAAGTTGACTGTATCTGACAGTCCAGAATTTTGAAGAGCTATCTGAGTTCTATTACTGAGATTATTGACTATATCTGACAGTGCTAATTCTATAACATTAAATTATGGAAAGTAGTTACCTAACTAACATGCCCTTGATACGCTATTATGGCAGAGTTGGGGTCCAATCTGTAAGCCCAATTGAAAGTGTGTCAATATTATACCACTTCTAAGGATAAGCTGTAGGCGACCCTCATCTGATAGTGTCCCCTATATGAGAATAGTGCGGCCTTTATCTAACAGTGCTTATCCACCTCATCAACCCTCATCGGCTAGTTTTGATATCTCAACCTATGCTATCTAAATAGTTCTAGAATGCAAGAATGACTTTTGAGAATCCCACCCTCATCTGATAGCGTGTATTCCCATCTTTAGGTTCACTCAAAACTAATTCCTACTCCCATTTGAATAGACCCTGAACATGATTTGATTTTTTATTATCCACCTAAACAAGAGTAGCCCAATTAGGAAATTCATAAGAAAATCCATAAACTTGAATTTAGAAAAGGGATTATTGGGGTCATGGACAAAAGTAGTCCATGAATAAACACTATGCATATCTTGGTTCATTAATACATGAAGAATGATGGAGGAAATTTTTGATTCTTAATCTTCTATGAAAAGCCCTAGATTGTTCTTGAGTGGTTTTTAAGAGAAGAGAATGTATTTTGGGTGAAAAATGGTTGAATTATGTTTTAAAAGGCTTAAATAGGGGTGGAAAATTAACCCTTTTAACCCTGGACATGTCTTGTAATTTTAGTAAAAATTTCCCGAATTGGACCCCTGGCGTGACACGATGCTGTCGCGTCGTGTCCCTTGAATTTAGCAATTAGGAAACTAAGGGATGGTGTGATGCAGAGCCATCGCGTTGCCCCTTGTTTTGCAACCTGGAATTTTGGCGCGATGTCATGGAAATCGTGTTGAGACACTGGAAAAGGACAATTGCCATTTTAGCTTGTGGTGTATTGCACCACTTAGTAATATGGCATTGTTTTATGGTAGGAACTTAAAATAGTCATAACTTCTGACCCAGTTATCGGATTTCAGCGAATCTTATATGGATGAAAATTTTACTGAATTTCCCACATGACAAAAATTAAAAATCTTGAAAATTACTCATGGAATAATCATCATTCAATTTAGAAGCTAATACTAGACATTCTTGTGATGAACTTATCTAGGAAAAAGTATGGGGTATTACACACCCAGTCTTAGCTCTTCCAGATAGTCCAGATGGGTTCGTTTTATATTGTGATGTATCAGGAGTAGGTTTGGGTTGTGTCCTCATACAGTATTCTAAGGTAATAGCCTATACCTCCAGACAACTTAAACCCTATGAGAAGAATTACCTTACTTATGATCTTGAGTTAGCAGCCATAGTTTTTACCTTTAAGATATAGAGAAATTATCTATACGGAGTTTATATGGATGTGTTCAAAGATCATAAGAGCCTTCAATATGTCTTTTCTCAGAAAGATCTTAAGCTTCATCAGAAAAGGTGGTTAAAACTCTTGAAAAATATGACATGAGTGTTCTTTGTCCTTAGAGCAAGGCCAATGTAGTGGCCGACTCTTTCAGCAGAATGTCTATGGGTAGTATTGCTAATCTTGAGGATAGTAAGAAGAAGTTTGCTAAGGAAATCCATCATCTTTCTAGACTAGGCGTTCGCTTAGTCGATTTAGAGGAGGGTGACATATGGGTTCAGAGTACCTTAAAAACATCTCTAGTTTCCGAAGTTTAAGAATAGCAAGGTAGAGATTCCAGTCTAGTAAGGTTAAAAGAGTCAGTCAAGGATAAGAAAGTAGAGCTTTTCTCCCAAGGAGAAAATGGTGTTCTACGTCATCAGGGTTTTTCGTATGTTCCAAGTGTAGAAGCTCATGGTACGCACTACTCTATTTATCCAGGGGCCACAAAGACGTACTGTAACTTATGGGAAATATATTAGTGGTGTGGGATTAAGTAAGATATTGCATAGTTTATGGATAGATGCTCGACATGTCAACAGGTTAAGATAGAGCATTAAAAGCCTAGTGGGTCCACGTAGGAGTTTAGTATTCCTACTAAGAAGTGCGAAGAAGTGAACATGGACTTTGCGATGTGTTTGCCTCATACTCATCACAAACATGATTCAGGTTAGGTCAATGTAGATAGAATGACCAAATCAGCTCATTTCCTTCTACTCCATTCCTTTTATTCAGCGAAGGATTATGCGAAACTCTACATCAGGGAGTTGGTTAGATTACACAATGTTCTGTTATCTATTATCTTACATAGAGTTACCCAGTTTACCGCTTATTTCAAAAAAATATTCCAAAAGGGTCTTGGTACACAAGTTCATCTCAACACAGCCTTTCATCCTTAGACAGATAGTCAATTCGAAAGGACCATTCAAACTTTATAAGATAGGCTAAAGGCGTGTGTAATTTATTTCAAGGGTAGTTGGGATGACCATTTTTCTTTGATTGAGTTTGCATACAACATCAGTTATCATTTAAGTATTAAGCTGGTTTCATTCCAAGCTCTCTTTTGTAGGATATGTAGATCTTCGATTGGCTGGTTCAAAGTTAGTGAGGGCTTAGTCATAGGTCCTGACTTGGATTCGATGCCTAAAAAAATTCCAACTAATTAGAGAAAGACTCCGGGAAGCTCAGAGCCGACAGATGTCTTATGTAGATGTTTGTAAAAAAGATCTCGAGTTTTATATTGTTGATCATGTCTATCTAAAGATCTCTAATATGAAGGGAGTAAAGAGAATCGACAAAAAGGGAATGCTCAGTCCCCGGTATATCGGTCCTTTCAAAATTCTTAGTCGCTTTGGCAAGGTAGCTTATGAGCTCAAATTTTCTTCATATATAGCCACAATTTATCCTTTCTTTCATGTCTCTTTGCTCATGAAGTGCATAGGTAACCCAGCAGTCATAGTCCCTATTCAGAGCATAGATGTTCAAAACACTCTTTCTTATGAATAGATTCCAGTCAAAATCCTACACTATCAGACTCGTAGACCGAGGAATAAAGAGGTCCCTCTAGTGAAAGTTCATTGTCAAAATAAATCCATCTAGGGAACAACTTGGAAAGAAGAAGCAGGCATGCGTACCAAGTATCCTCACCTCTTCTCTACCATCTCAGATCAAGCTCATGGTAACAATACTTCTTAAGCTTTTAGTTTCATGTTCAAATTTTAATGACAAACTTGGTATCCATTTCATGTTAAGAATTCCATCACAAACTTGGTATTAAATATACTGTTGTATATTTAGTCATACATTCACACACCATTAGAGTCATATAATCATGCATCAGATATGCATTCTCATTGTGAGAACCTTAGTTTATCTAAACACTCAGTCATCCATTCATGAATAAGTTATATATGCATCAGATATGCATGATTAGGATGAGTTATCAATCATGTCAGTCATGAGATCACGTTCCAAGTGTTCATGTTCAGTAGGTACGTTAGTTTATATTCTCCCTTCTCACTCACAATTATTTGAGAATGAATGTTCTTAAAGGAGAGATATTGTAATACCCCATACTTCTACCTATATTGAAATCATCCCAAGAATATTTGAAACTTACTTTGAAAGATGAATCCACTTTTGAACACATCAACTTAGAATAGTATGGAACTTTCATCAGAATCTAGACTGTCAGATACAATTGGTCATGGTTAAAGGTTTGAATGTTTAACCATGGTTGAAGGTTTGAATGCATAATATTGAGTATTGTTTTTTCATAGTTAAAATTTTGATTACACGTGTTTTTAGAATGGTTTTGCACATGTGGGTGCAAGAGAATTGTGGTTTGACAAATGAGTCATACTTAACCCTAATTTGGTTAGTATTTTATTTTGATAATGGTAATCTGCCAAACTATATGCGTAAATGTTAATAAGAATAATCTTGTCATATGTTGAATTGTGTTAAGAACTAAGGCATTAGACTATGAATGTGGATGGTTGGTAAATAGTTTTATGAAGGCCTTGTTGGCTATAAATTGATTCAAAATACTAAATGGGTTTGAGTCCCTAAACATTGAAAAGAGTAAATGCCATTGTTTAAATAATGGTTTCAGTCCCAAGTTGATTCATTATGGTTATGGCAAGTTGTACTCTTTCAAGTGGGGTTGTTATAATAATAACAATGAGATATCGTTAATATTTAGCTACATTAAAGGTTGTGCGTGTGTAATGAATGATTTAAGTGGGCTTTAAAGTTGGATGCATAGCCATGCCGTGAAAGTGAAGTCAAAAGGACTAATATTTGAAACCGTGCTAACCGATGTGGGTGTCTTTATGACCGAGAGGTTTGAGTCCCCCAAATGAATATATAAATAGGAGGTTTGAGTTCCCTATTAGTGTTAAAGTATCCTTGATTATGTCGGGAGGTTTGAGTACCCTATAAAGGGACATACAAATCGGGATCTTCTCTATTTAGTATGGCTACACTTACTGGGGCCCTTCTAGCAAGGGGAGAGTAGGCGCTTATAGCCCGTGGGAACCTTTTTATATGGTAGTTATGCTGCAATAACCCAGGTTAAGGTTTTCAAATCTTATACTAAGATTTGTTTCCTACCTCGGCATGTGGTATTATAAATATATATGTATCTTACATGATATTATGTAGTAGATATTAAATTTGTTCTAAACTGTTGTCATTTAATTATTTTAATCCTCTATCCTTGAGTTACATATTATTGCTCTAAATATTAATCATCTTGAGATGACATATCATCTCACAATGCAAGAACTGGCCATACCTCTACATCCCCTACTCAATCAGTCGGATTAGGGATCAGCTAGTGAGTCAAATCAAAGTGGTAATCTTCCATCTTTTGGAAGACCCCAATTCATATTATGGTTTTAATTTTATTTGTTAATTGTTTTTTGGATATTGGTTTTAGCTATTATTGTGGGCTTATCCTTCTATTTATTAACTTTTAATTTTGTAGAGACTTTGTTGGACTACTCTAAACTTGGGTGGTTTGGTTGATTATTTTAGAGATGGACGGTTTTTTCCAATTATCATTTATTGGTATAGATATATCATGAATTGTCATTTGTTTTATTATGTGCTATCTTGTTATATGTTTAGATTTCATCCAATATTTGGGTTTTTGGTGTTGGTTTGGTTAGGTAAACGGGTGATCTATGGTCCATTTGGGCTTCAGATACTGGTAATGACCAGAACTAAGTCTGAGTCATGAAATAGATTGTAACAAATCATGTCAAGTAGACTCTCTTTTATGGGTGTGTAGTGCACCACACTTATAAGAGAGAAGTTATGGGACATTTAGGAATGTTTCCATTCCTTGTTATTCTATTTTGAGTTGTAGAATCTATGGTCTTTGATCCTCTAATTCCTGTTTGTTTGCTTTTCATATAATGCCTCCCAAATGATATTAACCTCATGGGAACTTTGTTGTTTTACTTGTGACACTGTTGGTTGTACATGCCCTACTTTTGGCGTTCAGACCTGATCTAGGGGTCCAGTTCCTCATTTCCCTCTTGAAGTTCCACTAGTTCCCTTTAACCCTTCTTAAACTCCTCAGGTTGATGTGACGAATGTGGAGTTTCTTCAGCCAATTCATATGTTGGCTTAGTTTGTAGATTCTCTATTCGAGCATAGTTCTCTATCTTTTGAGGCTAAAAGGGTTGACTAATTCATGATATTTAGTCCTTCAAATTTTACTGTTGTTAAGGTTAAAGATAATCCTCAAGCTTTTATTAATGAGATGGAGAAGATCATCTAGACTATGCATGTTTCAAATATCAAAGTTGTGGAATTTTTTCCCATCAATAGAAGAATGTGGTGTACCACTGGTACAAAGAGTAGGACCTGTGAAGCAGAGATGACATTGACTCTGCACTGTGGGATATTTTCTCTATTGCTTTTTTGGATAGCTTAATTCTTTACGAGTCGAGGAAGGTAAAAGCTAAAGAGTTTGTTAATCTGAGACAAGGTAGGATGTTATTTACGAAGTATGCCCTTAATTTCCATGAGTTTTCCAGGTATGATCCTGAGTTGGTGTCTAGCATGATAGCTAGAATACACTAGTTTGCTTTTGGGTTGTCCCATAAGTTAATTCTGGAGAGTAAGGTTTTCTTTTTAACAAGGACATGGATATTTCTCATCTTGTGGTGTATATAAATTAGGTTAAGGAAGAAAATAAGAAGCAGACTCAGAGTGGTAAGAGGGAGATTGAGAAATTTAGGTTTTCCAATTATGGTGGAAGCAAGGTAAAGGGTACTGGTCAAAAGGTGCCTAATCTCAGGCTGGTGGGCCTCGGCCACTCCAGTATATCCTCATTTCAAATTTTCTGGTCAACCGCACTACGGCCAGTTTGAGAAACGAATAAATCGTCGTTTTAATTATGGTTAGATTTTTTATATTTAGCATGATTGTCCTTCTAGGGTTGCTTCTGGGGTCAATAACGTTCCTATTTCCTCTTTATCATCTCTTGCACTAAAGGGTGTTACTTTGTTTCTGGCACCAACACTGGCCAAAATTTCATATATGCTTTTTCGTGTAGTCACAGCTTTGAGGCATCTTCCAATGTCGTTACTAGTATGCTGGAACTCATTTCTAGGAAGGTTTATTATTTACTTGATCAATGGTCAAATCTCTCTTATGTGACCCCATTTGTCACTATGCATATTAGTTTTGATCCTTAGTTTATTTCTTATCCTTTTTATATATGTACCTCGGTGGGTGCCCATATAATTTCTAAGAGATTCTATAAGGTTGTGTGGTATTTGTTGGTGGTAAGGAAACTCTGGTGGACATTTATAAAATTAGACATGGTGGACTTAGATGTCATATTAGGGATGGATAGGATGCACTCGTACTATGATTCTTTAGATTGTTTGGCCCATAAGGTCATGTATAAATTACTTATTCAACTAATTGTTAAATGGGAGGGAAGTTCCCTACATCCAAAAGGAAGATTCATACCACATCTTAGAGATTGAAAATTAATTTCTAATGGATATCTCTATAATTTGGTCTGAGTTAAATATTCTAACTCAAAAGATCATTCTTTGCCATCTGTTCTCATAGTTACTGAATTTTTGAAGGTATTTTTTGATGATCTTCCTGGTTTCCCTCCAAATAGGGAGATTGATTTTTGTATTGACCTAGTTTCCGATAGTCATCCTATCATTATTCCCTCATACAAAATGGCTCCAGTTAAGTTGAAGGAACTCAAGGAGACATTGAAGAATCTCTTAGGCAAATGGGTGCACCTATCTTGTTTGTTCGTAAAAAGGATGGTGCCCTTTGAATATGTATTAATTGTTGATAATTAAACAGGGTGACAGTAAAAAATATGTATCCACGTCGGAGGATTTATGATCTCTTTGATCAGCTTTAGGGTGGTAAATTCTTCTCAAAGATTGATATTCGGTTGGAATATCATTAGTTAAAAATTAGGGAGATGGATATACCTAATATAGTTTTTCATTCCCGATATGGGCATTTTGAAATTCATGGTCATGTCTTTTGGTTTGCCTTATGCCTCAATTTGATGAATAGTGTATTTCGAGAGTTTTTGGATTTCTTTGTGATTGTTTTCGTTGGTGATATTTTGGTATACTCTAATATTAAGGAGGAGCATGCCAATCACCTTTGAACTGTATAGAAAACCTTGGAAAATCAGTAATTGTAGGCTATGATCTCTAAA
This sequence comes from Capsicum chinense, assembly GCA_026120095.1. Taxonomy (NCBI): domain Eukaryota; kingdom Viridiplantae; phylum Streptophyta; class Magnoliopsida; order Solanales; family Solanaceae; genus Capsicum; species Capsicum chinense. The sequence continues at coordinate 171,509,441 of JAPEIP010000005.1, read as the reverse complement.
TATGAATTCTGGTTCAGTGCTGTTACATTTTTCGGCCATGTCATTGAGGGAATCATAGTGGATCCTTAGAATGTTGTGGTAATTAATAAGTGGCCTAGTCCCACAACTCCAATCGATATTCAGAGCTTTATTGGTTTACCTAGCTACTATAGGAAGTTTGTGGAAACCTTTTCTTCTATTGCAGACCTATTGACTATGTTGACTCAGAAGAACGTGAAGTTCTTTTGGTCTAATGCTTGCGAGGTTCATTTTGAGAAGTTGTAAGATAAGTTGACTTCAGCTCCGATATTGACTTTGCCTTAATAGAAAGAGTGTTTCGTCATCTATTTTTTTGCATCTTAGTTTGGTTTGGGTTATGTGTTGATGCAGTATGGCAATGTGGTAACTTATTACTCAAGATAGTTAATGGTTCATGAAAGAGCTACTCTACTTATGACTTAAAGTTACTAGATGTATATGTTCATAAGATCCTGTAGTATATGTTCACTCAGAAAGAGCTTAATCTAGAGAAGTGAATGCAGCTTAAGTTGCTGAAGGACTATGATATGAGTCTGTACTCCATCTTGGTAAAGCCAATGTGGCTGCTGATGCTCTTAGCAGATTAACTATAGATGGCTTGTCGCATGTTGATAAGGATAAGTAGGAATTGGTGAGGGATGTTCATTGTTTTAATAACCTTGGATTTTATTTATTAGGCTATGAAGATCGTGATATATTTGTGCAGCTGGTTGCGCAATCATCTTTTGGTTCTAAAATAATGGAGAAGAAGGTATTAGACCTTCTCTTAATAAAAATTATAGATGATATAAGTAAAAAGAAGGTGATGAGCATTAAGATCGGTGGCGATGGTATCTTGAGGTACAAAGGAAGGTTGTGCATTCTTGATGTTTATGGATTTTGAGGTAGGACTTTGGTTGAGGCCCACAAACTGCAGTATACAATTCATCCTGGTTCAACAACGATGTATAATAATCTCAAGGATATGTGTTGGTGAGAATAATAAAGCGGGACGTTGAAAACTTTATGGCTAAGTGTATGGTATGTAAACAAGTTAAGGTAGAGAACATGTGCCCCGATAGGCTATATCTAGAAATTGAATTTATTGGGTAGAAATAGGAGATATCAATATTAATTTGGTTATAGGTCTTTTCAGGTCACAATATTAGTGTGACTCTATTTGGGCAACGTTGATTGGACGACTGAGTTTGCTCACTTTGATCTAGTGAGCACTAATTATTTGGCCATTGATATGCGAAGTTCTTCCTTCAGAAAATTGTAAAATTGCATGGTGTGCCTGTATTGATTATTTTGGATCATGGTAACCAGTTCTCATCACATTGCTGGTGCTCCTTCCAGCGTGGTTTGGGGATTAAAATGAGCCTTAGTACTGCTTTCCACCCTCAATTGGATGGACAAGAAGAAAGGATTACTCTAACGTTTGAGGATATTCTGTGAGATTGTATAATTAATTTTGGTGGTAGTTGGTATAAACACTTGCCTCTCTTCGAATATTCCTATAATAATTGTAATCATCTAACATTGTTATGGCTTCATTTTAGGCATTGTCTTGTCGAAGTTGTAGGTGTCCTATCAGGTGGTTCGAGGTTGGTGAGGCAGAGATGTTTGGCCCAGATTAGGTTCACCAAGCTATGGAAAAGATTAAGGTGATTTGTGATAGGCTTAAGACAATCCAGAGTCATAAATAATCCTATGTGGAAGTGAGGCAAAGTGACTTGAAATTTGAGGGTAGAGATTGGGTGTTCTTAAAGGTGGCTATGATAAAGGGAGTGATGCGGTTTTGAATGAAGGAGAAGCTTAGTTCCTGATATTTTTGCCCGTACTTATTTTTTAGAAGGTTTGGTAATGTTTCATATGAATTAGATTTTTCCTCTAGCATGAGTTTCATTCATCTGGTAGTCCACGTGTCCATGTTACCAAAGTGGGTGGATGCATCTTCGTTGGTTGTTCCCTTGGAGAATATTGGTGTATCAAATTCTTTATCTTATGAGGAGGTCCCGATGAGGATCTTGGATTGGCAAGTTTGCTAGTTACAGATGAAGGATGTGTTTTGGAGAAAGGTTCTACGGCAGAACCAAAGGTTTGAAGAAGCAACTTAGGAAGTCGAGGAGGATATGAAATCCAAGTACCTATTTTTATTCCCTATTCCAGAAATTTGTACTTGAGGTATGTGGATGTTCTTAATCCCTATATTTCTATTTTTATTAAAGGTAAGGATGATTTCTTTGGAATCTTTGTTTTCTAACTTAGTTAAAGGTACGTGCAGAGGCATATGGAGTCCAATCAAACTAGTGTTTCTTTCACCCATAATTTTTGGATGAATGATCGTAAGTGGGGGAGAATTAAAACCCACCATGATTTGACAGTTGAAAACCTTTTGAGCTTGAGCGCACAACCCTATTTATGACTCAACATATGATTCATATGGTATTGTAACGGTTCTAAAGACCTAAGTCGTTACCTATCCAGAGTGTTATTGTCTACGTTCCATCCTGGTTACGAAAAACTCCTTACAAGTTTTATAATCTTATGACGAGTGGTTAGGGCCATTCGTATGTTGTCCAGTGTCCAAACCCTTGGTGGTCTATCGTTGTCACGACTAGACCATACTAGTCGTATGGTCTGGTGACAACTTATTCAAGGAAGCCATAAGTTTGATGTTGCGATGTGTCCAGTTTTTTGTCTTGGTGACAACTCAATAGTAAGAGTAGTATTATGTGTTGACGACTCAGTGGCATGACTCATAGCTACTTGCGGACTTTTTATAAATTTTTAGATGAGGACATTCAAGACATTTCCCAACACAATCAATTAAGACCTCACGTCTTATAACAACTTTTGGTCATCCATTACACACTTTAGAAGATCAAACACTCTAACTCTCTTTAAAATGTATGAAGAAATATTGGGCTTGGGTTTTTTCATAGTGGTCATCTTAGGGATTAAATATTGAATTTTCTCTATAAATCTTCATAACACAGGAATGTGACTCTTCCCACATCGTAAGTTCACTAAAATAATATGTTTAGAGAATTGTTCATGATTCAAAAATAGTGGTTTTGAAAACCATTGTTGAGGGTTTGAATGTATAATGTTGAGTATTGTTTTCTCATTGATTAAATTATGATTAAAAATGTTGTGATAGTAGTTTTGAGTACATGGGTGCATAGGAATTGTGTTTTAAGAAATGGGTTATATTTAACCCTAAATTTGTATGTTTTTAGTCTTGATAATGGTATGTCCCCAACCTATTTGTGAAAATATCAATGATAATTACCTTGTCGCATGTTGAATTGTGTTATTAACTAAGGCATTGCCCTAAGAATATGGATGATTGGTAAATGTTATTATGAAGGCCTTGTTGGCAACAAATTGATTCAAAATACAAAATGGGTTTGAGTCTCTAATCATTGAATTGAATTAATGTGCTTGTTTAGACTATGGGTTTGAGTCCCATGTTTGTTAATAATTGTTACGGAATGTTGTACTCTTGAAATTAGGGTTGGTATGATGTTATAAATGGGATGCTTTTGGTATGTATCTAGATTAATAGTTGTGCATGTTTAATGAATGTTGTAATTGGGCTTGGAAATGGGATGTGCTGTCATGCTGAGAAAGTGGTATCCAAAAGACTAATACTAGAAATCGCACTAGCCGGTGCGGGCGTCTATATGACTGGGTGGTACGAGTCCCCTATACTATATAATTTGTGCGTCAGTCACCATATTATGGTAGCAGGTTAGAGTCCACCATAATGGCATATACGGATATGGATATTCTCTAGTTCGTGTGGCTACACATACTCGGGCCTTTTAGCTAGGACAAAGTTCGTCCGATATAGCTTGTGGGCTCCTTTTTATATGATGGTTATGCTACACATCCTAGGTTAAGGTTTTCAAAGTTCATGTTATGCCTTGTTCCCTACCTAAGCATGGGGTATTATTAATGTATATGTATCTCACATGATATTATGTATTACATGTTATATTTTTTTTGAACTATTGTCATGGCATTATTTTATTCCTATATCCCTGAGTTACATGCTAGTGCTCCATGCTAACAATCTTCAGATATTGTATCCCCACGTGATGCTGGAACTAGCCATACTTCTATATCTTCTGCTCCGTGACATTGATTTGGGATCAGCTAGAGAGTCAAATTAAAGTGGTGAGCTTCTATCCTTCATAAGATCACAATTCATATTGTGGTTTCCTTTTTATGTTTTGACTATCTTTTGTATATTGGTTTTGGTTATTATTATGGGAATGTCCCAACATTTTTTTGACTTTCGATTATGTAGAGGCTTTGTCAGACACACCCTACTTTGGTTGATTGTTTTTGTGATGGACGGTTGTCCTGTTACCGTAGGATGGTGTAGACACATAATCATTCTTCATTAGTTTTATTATGCACTACAATGTTATATGTTCAGAATTCATCCGACATTTGAGGTTGTGGTGTTGTGTAAGTTAGGTTAAGGGGTGATCTCTGGTCCACGTAGGCCTTGAGATACCAGTCACAGCTAGACCATGGTCGGGTCATGACTAATTTAAAGAACACAAAGGTTGAACGCGGAAACCTACTTTCTTGAAGACAAAAAAACATGTGTTGCCCTTACAAGCACTTAACAATCCACTATAACGAACCTTTTCATTACAGACTTGATTTGAAACTGACTCAAGGTTCTACATGCTTGTAATAACACTACTACAAGCCTACATTACCAACTCATCCAAGAATTCACCTTGATATTTAGTATCTTTAACCTATATCAAACTTAGGTAACTATACCTATGTACTCTAAAAAACACTATAAAAAAATACTCTTATAACATGAGTAATTCAATTACAACCCAAGATGCGACTCAAGAACAAACATGCTCTCTCAGCAGACAAAGGTTTGGGACATGAACGAAATTTTCATTTTTGCTGATTTCTCTCAAGAACAATTAGATTGCATAAAACTACTCAATTGAGAAGCATTATTTTTCTTTTATTGTGGACTAATGATAAGGGTTGAAGTCTTATTGTTCCAGGTATCCTGATAGGTATAAGATCACCTGGTTCATTTGTTACATTAAAAGATAAAATTGTGTAGGACAGTGACAACTGTAGTGAGCTCATGAAGACCTAGGGACTTGGTCCATTGTTGTCAGCTAATCATCATCTAAAAAGTTATAGAAATTTTCCCTTTGTTGATGTTGAAAAACCAACCACATATTTTTAGCATCACTCTTCATTCACCTAATCAAATCAAAGTGATCACCACTATCGTCGATCAATGCTCCCTCTATCACTATGCATATTACTATCCCCTATCAGTGGTCCACTTCATTTCCATTCATGCTTCACCAATAATTTTCCCCATATAAATACTTCTTTAAACATTCAACACATAAGCACCTGGTACCTAGTCCATAACACATCATGAAATATATATACCTGGCCCTTACCACAAAGATTCAGTATTCCCCCTTTTGGCAGCATTAAAAAGTGATAAAAATAAACCAAGAGTAAATAAGCACAGGTTACATGTAAAATGGAAGTGTCATTTTGGTGTATAAATTTAAAAAGGGAATAGATTAAACACACAAACAAAAATTTATTCATAAGTAAAAGAAAAGTATCATCTTGGTGCATAATTTAAATGTTCAAACGAAAAAGCTAAAGAAATCAAGAAAAATTAATAGGTGAAGGACTTGGTAAGAGAGTTTTGAGAATTAGAGCCATGTTATTATTAAGATACCTTAGCTCTAAATTCAAGCTAAGAACTTCATAGGTTAGAGTTGAAAATCTCTTCTTTAGTGCAGCATTCTAAGTCTTATTGTCTTTAGAGACACTAGGATCCTTATTAAAAAGATGCTAAATTGTCAAGTAAAGTTTGCTAATCTCTACATTCTTAGATGCTATGTTGAACTTCAACTCTTTTATTACCTTGCTGAGCTCACTTTGAGAGATGTCACCTGATTTATTTTTTACACACTCAGTTTTGACCACAGTCATCATACTAAAAACAGTTGTAGCACAGTTTTAGGAGTTCTATTTTCACAGATAATACCAAACTGATCAAAAACTTTGTTCAACCAGTATACATATGGCATGCCATATTTCCATTTCCCATGAACAACTTTACGTATGTTCTCCATAATTAACTAAAATAGACTAATGAACTCAAAACTACTGAGGCACTCCATCACATTCAAATTAGTAGATAAAGCAATGTTCCTTTTCTATGATCTAGTATATTACTTTTTTAACAAAATCAAAGACAAATTGCAAATCACTCTTGAGTGATTTCCTAATCACTACAGCCATAGAGTTTCCTTTAACCTTTGATACTTTTTCGAAAGGCTCTATTGAGGGTTTTGCTTTGATAATATCCTCACACCACTAATAGGAACATCTAAAATTCTCCCAACCAATGCAGCATCAAGATTTAGCCTTTTTCCTTAAACAAAAATAGTCATTTTTAGTGTGTCTTCAGAAAAAATCCAATGTAGAATAGAATTCGCTGACTACTTCATCAAAGACTCTGGGAATAGGTCCTTCTTTAAGATGGAGCCATCCTTGATTTTTAACAAGATCAACTAATTCCTTCATTCCTTGTTCGATTAACATACTTGTGTCAAATATCCAACCAGTTAACACCTGTTTCTTTTTCAACAACCCGCTTATCACTTCTTTAGACACAATCTTTCCTTTTTTCTCTAGTTTTCCTTTTTTAGAAATGTTGATGGGTTCACCCTCAGTGACATTCCTATTTTTATGACCGTCCTTCAGAAGTTTGTTGCTCCTCAATTGAACTTCCAGACTTCTCTCTAGGATTTCACATTATTTTACTGACATTTGGTTCATTAGTACTAAACACACTCTTTCTTGTATTAGTTGATAGCAAGATGATGTTTTTAGTAACCCAGGCATCATCCATCAGTATGCTACAAAAAAAATTATGAAGCTTAAAGGATGATTCTTCATCAATGAGTTGAGTATCGAAGGACTTTGGATTTGGGAGAGTAGGGTAACAAAGGTGTTTTTTTAAGCTAATTTTAAAGATTATTTTTATTTCTGTTAAGCTTAGAGTCCATTAAAAGACATGGAAATGGGGAATTTTTAGCCATTTGGATGTTTTTTCACAAAAGGGCTATTTATGAAAAATTTCCTTTTTACAAGAGAAGAGTGGATACATAAAAATTTAAAAGAACAAATAAGAACAAAATAGGGATTTTGTTAAAATGAGATGTGATCAGTTTCAATTTGGGGGTGATTCATCCATTCATTTAGCGAATACAATTTTGTGACAAAAAGAGAGAGTAGACAAGGCTTTTTCTACCAGAACACAAAAATGTGCATTCATGATACTAACCTGAGAGATAGGGCTACATCCTTCTCTTTCTTGAGTGAATCCTCCACTTTGTGCATGTAACACATGTTCTCTTACAAAGTTATTCCCATGGGTGTAAAATGCAAAGGTATGATATGAAGTTAGACAATCAAGTACATACTTTAAAAAGTATATGTGTCCCTTAATCATAGCCATTTGTAGGGAGAAATACTAATTTAATTAGTAGGTCAGATTATTTATATCAATCTCACCTCATTCTATTTTTCACAAATTGTTCCTTGTAATTATCCTGAGTAAATAAGTCTTGTATGTCTTGCAAAACTTTATTCAAATACCTTCTTTCTCAATAATTTCTCTAAAAAGTGATGTCTCACATGAATTTTCTGGGTTCTCTTATGTTGCACTGGATTCTTGGCCATGTTGATAGCGTTTGTGTTGTCACACATCAGAAGGATAGTGTTTTACACTAACACAAAGTCCTTCAGTTTCTATAACATAGTAAAATTAACTGAATTTGGTTTCTTAGAACCAAAGAGATTAAGGAAGAACAAAGAAAATGATCCATTCCTAAGGTACATTCTCTATCCACCAGATATCCATCATAATCTGCATTTGTATATCCTTCCAGATCAAAAATGTCTCGAAAAGGATAATACAAGACCACATTCCATTTACGTGTTATGTACTTGGGAATTCTTTTTGCAGCATTCAAATGAGGCTCGTTAGGAAATTCCTGAAATCATGCACATATTCCCATATTTAACACATTATCAAACTTACTTACATTGAGATATAGTAAGTATCCAATAATACCTTTATACATGGTCTTATTAAGTGAGGGACCAAATTAATCATTATCCATCTTAAAGTAGGTTCCCATTGGATTTTAATTTTTCTTGGCATATCCTATGTTGTATTTTTCAGTAGATCCTTCAAGTACTTCTCTTGACAGATCATTGTCCCTTGAGAATCTTTCTTGATCTGCAAGCCTTGGAAGAAACTCAACTCTCCTATCATGCTCATTTCAAATTCACTCTACATTAGCTTTGCTAACTCTTAACATAGGGATTCAGAAGTAGGTCCAATAATAATATTATCGACATTTATTTGATCAATCAGTAAGTCGCTACCTATAGATTTTAAAAAGAGAGTATTATAAATTTTTCCCTCTTTTAAATGCATTTTTTAGAAAATTGTTGAAAGTCTCTCATACCAAACCCTATAAATTAGCTTCAACCCGTATTGAGCTTTGCATAATTTGAGTACATGATGAGGAAATATATACATCTTCAAAACCTGGAGGTTGTTTGACATAGACTTCTTCCTTCAAGTTTCCATTTAGAAATGCATTTTTAACATCCATTTGGAAGAGTTTGAACCTCATATATGCAGCAAATGTGAAAAAAATCCTGATAGCCTTTATTCTTGGTACTGGGTTAAATGTCTCATCATAATTAACACCATCCTCCAGGTTATACCCTTGAACAACCACCCTTTCTATATTTCTTTTGATAGTTCCTTTTACAACCTGCTTGTTTCTACATGCCAATTTAGTCCCAATAATTGTTTTATCAATAGGTCTGGGAACCAAGTGCTAGAAATTATTTTATTTAAATTCATGAAGCTCCTCCTGTACTGAATTTATCCAGTCAATATCTTTCAGAGGTTATTTCAAATTTTGAGGCTCAATTTGGGACAAAAATGTTTAAAATGGCATGGAACTTTTTTCTTTAGTTATTGTTTGGATTCTATATTCTGAAGGTGTAGTCACATTTTCAAGTGGATGAGAAGATATATGCCTCCAGTTTGACCTTCTATAATTTGTTCCATTGGGTACAGGTCCCTGAGGAGTTTGACAGGATCATTCCTATTGTTCTTCAATTGGAGCTGGGTCCTATGACTGAGATCTAGGATCACCATCACTTTCATCAATCTCATATTCATAATTTAGCTCTCGGTCATCATCTTCAGCAATATCATCCCTTTGAATAGGAATTAGTTCTTTAATTTCTAATTTTTCACCATTACCTGGATTCATTAGCTTTTCTGACTCATCAAAGACCACATACAAGCTTTCTTCAACACAAAGAGCTTTTGTAGAAAAATATGTATTACCCACAAATACTACTTCATAAGTTTTTGAGTGAAACTTTTCTATATCATTCTTCTCTTTATTATGAACAAAGTATATAAACCCAAAATGTATGAAGTAGTAAAGTTAAGGCTTTCTATTGAACATAAGCTCATATAGGGTCTTTTACAAGAGAGATCTAATAAAATCACCTCTTTTTCACATAGTAAGTTGTGTTTATATCCTCAACCCAAAAATTTATTGAAAGCCTAGTATTAATAAGCATGGTCCTGGTAACTTTATAAGGGTTTTGTTCTTTCTTTCAACTACTCCATTTTGCTGAGGATTACTTGGAGTAGAGAAGTTATTACTTATTTCATTTTAAGAATAGAATCTCGCAACTTGGGAGTTCTTAAATTCAGTTCCATGATCAGATGCGAATTGAGCAATCGTATAATTAAGCTTCATTTTAATTTGCTTAGCAAAGATAACCAGAACCTCATAGGTTTCATCCATTGTTCTCAAGAACATTGTCCATGTGAACCTTGATTATTCATCAATAGTCATAAACACATGATTCTTTCCTCCTTTACTTTGGACTTTAACAAGTCCACATTGATTCATATACAACATATCAAGGTGTCTAGAAGTACACACCTACTTCTTTAGCTTAAAGGAAGACCTAGTTTGTTTACCCTAAACACATGCATTACATACCTTGTTGTATTGAAATTTCAGATTTGGCATACCACAAACGAAATCCCTTGAAATCAACTTGTTCTACAAAGAGTAACTAATATGTCCCAGCCTTCTATGCCATAAATCAAAATCTTAACTTTGAACTCTTAAGGAAGTTAAGTCCCTTTAAGCAAACAACTCCAAATAAGCCACATACATAATTTCTTATTCTCTTGGCTTTGAGAATAAATTTCTCGTATTTCAATCTTAACACAATACATCCATCAGTTTAAAATTTGACCTAATTGCCATTTTCACAGATTTTAGAAACACCTAAAAGAGTATACGTGAAACCATTCACATAGTACAAATCTTTTATATCTTGATCAAATGATGTCCAATCTTTCCCACACCATGAATGTAGATCTTACTACTATTTACAAAAGAGAGACCTCCACCTTGAAGTGTCTTGATTGAAAAAAGCGGCCAGTACTCCCTATCATATGCTTTGAACATCTACTATCCATGAACCAATTCTAACTGCATTTCTCTTTCCTACAAAATTTTCTCCTTTATCTACAATGTTATCCATGAGAGAAAACAAGGAATCATAGGTAACTTAACACTCATCCAAAGCCCACATGGACACATCTTCATCCTTCTCAGCTTTATCAGATTCACTAAAGAAATCTCCCGACACTGCTAGATCGTGCATCACTGCATAATTATTTGCAATCTATCTTCTTAATTTTACACGGACCTAGTCCCTATTTTTTCCTTTTCCACCTCGAGTCTTGAGATATTATTGATATTCCTATTTGTGCATTGGACAACCCTTAATGAAATGCTCGGGAATTCCATATTTATAAAAAACTTCAACATTGTCAGCCTTTTTTCTACTACTTCTTTTTTTTTTTAAATGGCCACTTTTCTCCATAGCTCTAATAATTCTTTTTCTAAATATACAAAATTTGTGTCTTCTTCATTTGAATTAGAGTTTGAAGCTTTCAGTGCCAGTGATTTTTTCCTTTTTACTTCCTTATTCTTATGTCCTTGTTGCTTCGTGAGCTTATGCGTTTTTAAATTACCAATAATCTCATCTATAGTAAGAGTCTTTAGGATTCTTGCCTCAGTAATAACATCCACTTTTCTTTTACAGGACTTAGGAAGAACACTTAGAATTTTTCTTACTTGTAATACAAAGGAACTATGTCTCCTAAGCAGTGTAACTTATTTGTGATAGAAGTGAATGTTGTATGCATTTTTTTAGTTGCTCCCCTTATTTCATGGTGAAGGTTTCATACTGAGTAGTTAGCATTACATCTTTAGAATACTTCACATTAGTTGATCCCTCATGAGATGACTTTTTTTATTCCTAGATTTCTTAAGAATTTTCACATGAATAAATCCTATTATGCTTATTAGGTCTTATCCCATAGTCAAGCAATTTATATGCCTTATATTTCTTCTTAACTTTCTTTTGATCTTCATCATCAAACTCTCTCTTTTTTTATGTCTCTTTCTTCAACCTCTCTAACTAGAATATGAGGACCATCAAGTATTATATCCATCAGCTAACTGTCCTCAGCCATAATGAAGTAAAACATCTTGGTTTTACAACACCCATAGTACTGTTAATTAAATTGGTTTAGTGTAGCAATAGATTGACCTTCTTAAAGATTAGGTGGAGCATCAATGATAAATATATTACTCTTAAGTAAGAACCTTTTTTAATGACCTTTCTCGTATAACAATTGATGAAACATAGGGGTTTACATCAAACTAAGAAGGGCCAAGCCCCTTAATGTAAGTCATAGACAGTAACATACAAAAGCCGTAGGAAAGATAAAATTTTTAAGGAATTTAATGAACACAAAGATTTAAGGTGGAAACTTACTTACTCAAGGAAAAAGAAACCATGGCTTGCCCTCACAAGAACTCAATAATCCACAATAATCAACCTCTTGTCTCAAGACTTGATTTGAAACTTACTCTATGCTCTACCTGCTTGTGATACCTCTACTACAACCCTACCTTATCAACTTAGCATAGAAATCACCTTGATATTGATTTCTCTAACAAATATAAAACTTACGTAACTCTACCTAAGCATTCTAAAGAAAAACAAGAAAAAAACATTACTCTTATAACATGAGTAATTCAATTACAATCTAAAACTCAAATTAAGAACACACACAATGTCTTAGTAGACAAAGGTTTTGTACTTGAGCAATATTTGAGTTTTTGCTAGCTTCTCTCTTGAACAATCTGAATGTAAAAACTACTCAATTAAGGGGCAATCTTTTTCTTTTATAGTGAACTAATAATTAGGGTAGAAATCTTATTGGGCCAGGTGTCCTGATTAGCTGACCTATACAGTTTTTTGCACTAGAAAACAAAATTGCGTAGGATAGTGACGAATTCATAAAGACCCAAGGACCTGGTGTCTTGTTGTCAGTTCATCAACATCAAAAAAAGATGTAAAACACCTTATGGGTCAAAAACACTTATCTAATCCCTAATGATTCAATACTCGAGACTACGACATTACACCAAATATCAATCTTAACATTAACATCTATACGTAATATATAGCAGGCATCATCTTATGAAGAAGAGTAGACAAAAGCCTACCTTAAACTTGAACAGTAAAAACATAAATTGTTCACCAACGTCCATAGTCACTTCACAATACCAAAATGCCATCATTCTATAAAAATCATAATTTACGTATTAATACGAGAATAATGATACACAAACTGGACCATTGTGCTTCGGATACAAAATAACATCAAAAGCTATATGTGGGTCCCACATATGGAAATCATATTTCCCGAGTGAAACTAATATTCATACATGATAAAGGAATCATAACCCTCAAGAATGTGAAACAACCAAGCTAATTTAAGAAAAATTTTTGGCCCTCAAGATATTTGAGATTTATTGTATGCATATCCAAGAGACTAAAATAGTAAGGCTAAGGAAATAATAAGGTTGCACTCTCTTACTCTAGACATACTTAGGATTCTCAACTCTATGATGTATATCACTGGCCAATATTCAAAGTATGAGCGGAATAAAGATATATATAAGTATACAATGCGAGGGAATGATTATACAATCTTAACAAATCAAAGGAAGGGGTATACAATAAAACCATAGCTTGGTAGGCATATATATAGATATAAAACAATGTCTAATTGAAGTAAAACATAAATCATCAGACTAGCTATCTAAGACCTCTTAACCATAGCCAGAGCTACCACTGGAATACTCAAGGTTCTAGTACATATATCAAATTATCAGATGATCATGCATAGCAATATAATTTAAAGATAAAAGAAGTGAGGAACATACCGAAAATCTTGATAACAAATCAATGACCAATTTGTCATAAGCTAGCCATAAAAATGATCATAACAATGATAGTAAAAATAATAATAACAACACGAGTAACTGGCTAGTATGGACAACCAAATACCTAGCCAAGCCTATCATGTACCCCTACCACCCTAGGCTCAGATAGTTTAATAAACATAGAAAACACTACAAGGCATAGTCAACACCAATAATTATGCAACCCCTCATATGGTTTGATAGATATGGTGCATATTGTGATAGGTGATGCATATATAAGGATGAATGAAACTCAATCCACAATATCATAATCATCATCATGATAACTATCATCATCATTATAACCATCATCATCATCATAACAATCATCACCATTACCATTATTATCATAATCACAATTATCAAAAAACAGCCTTCGGCTTTGCCGGGTATGTAATTGTCATACATAGGGCTAGCCGAACTTTAACTAGTAGATGCACACACAGGAACATCAATATAATCATCCTCCAAACTTGCCAGGTATATCATCATAATAATCCTTCAACCTTTTCGAGTATCAATATTGCATTACAATATCTTTCGGCCTTGCTGAAATATAAGCACATCATCATAGTCATCCTCCAACCTTACCGAGTGTATAATCATTGTTATCATAATCATAAAAAAATATAAGTAACTTTAGTACATTAATCTATCATCGGCTTTTTACCAAGAATTTCTATCATGAATACCACATTTTTCACTATCCTATACCAGATAGATGTGTATTTTGATATAATAGCCGCACAGACTTAAACTGTGGCTAAAAAGTATGTAAAATATTAAATGTATTACCTGTAGTGATCTTCGAGAATAAATCATTACTAAAGTATAGAAAGGGTCACAATCTCTCATGACCATAGTGAATAGTAGTATCAAATTATAGACTAGAATCTATCTTGGACAAATCATTAAAACATACTTTTAATATCTTTTACATATAAGTTATCAATTAAGATAGAAAGTAAAAATTACAAAGTGATCTGTTATATAGGTAAAAAGTGGGATTTAACTCTTAATTAGGAAAAATAGAAATAAGATCATATTTTAACTAGAATCACATCATATACCAATATAATGATCATGTATGTACCGAATCTATACATGCCATCACCAGTATTCAAACAATGGAACCATAAGAATCAATATTCATAAACTACCAATTCATCTTTTTCTAGGATAAACATATCACAAATGTCCTACAAATATCATAACACGACCTTTGGTCCACATGCGTATCTAGAAAACATATCAGTAGTCGTATTTAGTAAGTTATGTCATATCTATAAGATATGTAATAACTAGGAGGTATAACATATCTATATACCGTAAAGCATATGCATAATGATCTCTTATCTAGGAGGCATAATATGAATAAGCACCTCATATCTAGGAATCATAATATCAATAAGGATCTCACATCTATGAGGCAAAATATCGATAAGCATCTCACATATAGGAGGCATAATATCAATAAGCATCTAACATCTAGGAGGCATAATATCAATAAGAAACTTACATCCAGGAGGCATAATATCAATAAGCATCTCACATCCATGAGGCATAATATTAATATGCATCTTACATGTAGGAGGTATAACATATGATTTGCCCTTAAATCATAACGTTGTGGGTTATCAGATCTATAAGAGATCTCATTTTCATAAGGCATATATCTAAACTATTAGTAGTATCATTTCTATAGGTGAATTACCATATCCATGAAGAACATCATTTCTATAGACCTAACATTACATTTTTAACTATATCATTACTATGACCCACTAATCATACTCCGGGGAAAATATCATTATCATTTGTCAAGTCGGAAAGAAACCTTACCCTTAAGGCTTACTAGTCTAAACTATGCCTAACATTCTTAACTAAGTTATAAACTATTCGTAACATCTGTAAGTAAATCCATAATGGCTAACCTAAGTATTGGTCAAAGGTTGTCTGAAAGAACCCACTTCTAATCCTTGAATTCCATTTTTAGGCATTTTATACCCGGGGATACACTAAGGTGTCAAAATTTCGTTCTTGGTGGCACATAAGACATAATCAATCCTAAAGTAGGAATTCCACCTAAAACATTAGTATTTAAGTAAACTCCACCTATATTATGGTTTCAAGATCACTAGAATAGTCTAAACAAGGTTAATAAAACTAACCCTACTTCCAATGCTTTACCCGCATCCCAATCCTAGAAACATATCATACCCATACTATGAATTTGTTTAGTCTAAGTAGTAAGGAAATTTGATTCTAAAAGTTTAATAAGCATTTCATCTTATGGGTTAAAATCGTCATCTAATCCTGAATGCTTTAATAATAAAGAATAAGTCATTTTACACAATATCAATCTATCATTCACAACCACATGGAATATATAACATGTGTAGTGTTACAAAGAAGAGTAGGTAGAAGTCTACCTTGAAAGTGATCCAAAAATCCTTAAGTCATTCAGTACTGTCAATATTCTCTACTCAATCCCAAAATCCTTCACGCTATCAAAATAATAATCTACTCATCAATGCGAGAGTAAGGATGCCCATTGCACCATTGTGCTTTGGGTGCAATAACAACATCAAAAATTCTATGCGTGTCCCACTTATGGAAATTATGTTTTCCAGATCAACCCAATGCACACACAAGATCATGGAGTCGTAACCCTCAAGAATAGGTGAAAACCAAGAAAATTTGGGAAAAAAATCAAGCCCTCAAACCATTTAGGGATTTGGTCAAGAAATTACTTAAATCCACCAAGAAAAGTTTGTAGTCTTAACACACATCGAAAGATAATTACAAAAATAGATCTTAATTGATCTCCCAAGTTAGCCACAAGTATTAATTATAAGATATCTCACCCTTTAGGGCTTTTACTCTCAAGTGATAGGTGAAAAATTAGCCTAAATTGGTCTAAAGGGGGCTATTTATACCCATAACAGGTAATTCAGGTGCTAGAACTACACACCGAGGTATGCAGTTGTACTATTTAACCTCAGGAGCAGATGTGGTGACTACCACACCTTAGTGATATTGAACCATCTCCCCTAAACAATATATATAAACAAAAATTTAGAAAATTTTAAAGTTTTGCTTAGTCCTAGGGATTCATTTGAAATCAGATATATGCCAATAAACTTTGTGAGCACACAAAATACAATTACCCATATTTCAAAATTTTGAACTTTTCGACCAATAGGTCAAAATGATATCGGGTGCCTCGTGACCCAAACAAAAGGTCTACTTAGTCTAAACAAATTCCACAGCTATTGCCATACTTGTAATTTACATCCAAGATTGTTTTACTAATGTTTTTGATCGGTGACAATTTTGAAATTTCACAAACTTTCAAATATGACATTGGCTCTAAAATAAAATGAACTGCCTGGTAACTAAACTGTCAGTCCTAGTAAGTCATAAATGACTTGGGGCTACTATGGGAATGATCTAAAGGCAAAATTAGTGAAAATATGAAAATAACTTGGAGGTTTATTACAATATTCACTACTAAAACAAATTTAATCCTCTAAAGTTAATTGATAAAAAAATCTTAAAAGCTAAAAATGGCGAGGTACTAGGGACGCATGCTCCAAGCATGACTTCCTAAATAACCTCCATGAAGGTATAACACTTCGAAGGAATTTCTTTGTAGGTATCTTTTTTTTCAATCAGCTCTCTCACTTCACATCCTAACAACCTAATCTCTACTTCAACCACTAACTGGCCTCAAACTAAATCAAAAATGCTGATGAACACAAATTTTAACCACAACACAATTATATCATCTTGATACTTGCAGAAACCAACAAAGGCTTATCCAAGATAAAAAAACCCAAGACATGAGTCATACAATCGACTAAAAATCCAAATATAACCTTCTATACTATTTCATACCTGCTATCCACCCAAAACTAGAAGGAAAAGTAACTAGTCTTGTTTGTGCAATCTCGGCACAGAGAACTTAAAGATCTGAAGCTCATCCTCTGAAAGTCCATATGACAAAACGTGACAATAATCCCATAAGGTGTTATCTAGGCAGATAAAAAAAGATAGTCTAGGAATACAAACCATGTCTATGATACAACTAATATGGATGGTAACTAAACTAATGACCAAAAGACTAGGGCATAACTAATTGTAATGTCGTGCAATTTCCTTAGCTAGAAAATGAACCGTTGTTCATACATATGAAACCCCTAATTCTGTAATCCGTATTTGGGCACATGTATTACCAAGAGTACCTAAGTTATAAGAGAGCTTATGATGTGTTAAGTGTGGTTGTATGAGTCACTTAAGATAGTACAAGATAAGAGTTTTGAAATCCATCAAGTTTTGGTGTTTAAATTTGCAAGGGTCATCTTTAAATGAGAATAACTTAAAAAATATGTGGTATTTCTACATATTTCTATGTAACAAGTTATAAAGATTCGAATTAGCTTTCCAACGATACCAATTATATCAAAATCTAACACCCAAGCAAGGAGTTATGTCTTTGTAATGTAGAGTGCATCGCCTAAACAATCGCACATGGCTACTGGAATAGGTATGCGATAAGCAATGCGGCACATACTTAAATTTGTGCGATAAGCGATGCGGAACATACTAAAATGTGCGCTATAAGCAATGCGGCGCATACTTAGATCTGTGCGATAAGCAATGCAGTGCATACTCAATGTTCATGTAGTAAAAACACTCTGTTTTGAGTTATTTTGAGGGTAATTAAGTCTTTTGGCACTCCTTACATACTCCTAAACTTGACCTTATGAATTTAATAGTTTCTAATCATATCATAACCCTATTATTAGTCTAAGTTCATCATCCAAGCGCACTAAAGGAGAAAAACAATTAGAGTTGCACAATAAACATTGAGGGTCCAATCATTCAATGAATTCGTTACCATAAAGGTATGTGGGATTTTTAAAAAGAACATCCTTTCATTCTTGTACCCAAAATTTGTATTATCTTACAAATATATATGATTTTACATGCTTTTCTATGAAGTTGAGATAGAAACTGTTATCTTACACTTTTGTTCAAAAGACTATTATATTTTTATGATGTCTTGAAGATAAATTACTTGAGTTTTGAAGTTAATATCATGTTTGAAGTTAAATCTTCAGAATTTTATATGAATTATACATGTTTGCTTCATAAAGTGTGAATGTTGAAATGTTTTGCTCAAGTATTGATATATGGGTTTTGAACCCTATTTGAGAATTATGATTTTTGTGAAAGTAATCCGTTATGTACACTTGAGATTTGAATGATTTGACCTTTTATTCTTGAAAGAGTTATTTTTAAACTCGAATGAGAAAAGAAATCCACATTTTGATTTACTATGAAAAAAGGGTAATATGATGGCTCCCTTTGTGAATTGCTGAATTATTTTGTGGTGGATTTTCTTTGAAAAGATCTGAGCTAAGTACAAGAGTAGTCTTTAGCACTGAGTGGGATCTATATCTATTTTGATACTTTCCTAGAACTACATGCCCCCGTAGGAGCCATAATTGAGGCTGATTATAAATAGTGAACACTAGTTTTTAGATTTGATACTTATAGTCCTACTCTGATGGCAAGGATATGATGGCTCTCCCCAACATGGCTTTTTCGTTGGACTCCATGTGTCTCACATGGTTTATGTCAGTTATGAGATCTTTCACTGTGTGTGTCTTCTTTCTATCTAAGATAATGATATAAATTTGAAAGGATGGTTTTCCTAAAGTTATTGTTTCCAAAATGATTGCAATACTATATTCTAAAGAGAGCTGTTATGAGATTTGGTTACCTTGATGGCTTGAAACCATGATGAAATCAATTGAGAACTTACTATGATGACTCATACATTTTACTTGAGATATCTTATTCTATCATGATTATGATGATTTTATTCGAGCTAGGTAAGTCTTTCACTATATCATACATATTTCCTATAAATGCTTATGATATTGATCATTAAAATTGCATACACCCCCATATGCTTAGTATATTTTCTTGGTACTGACCCACATCTTTGTATGTGGGCTACATTTTCTTGGAATATAGGTTTATGTACTCAGTCTTAGGCTCGACAGAGATTTTCCGGGCACGCTGATCTACATCCTCTACCGTGATGTGTCCTTATGATCCAAGGATGTGATATCAGACTCCTGTTTCATTCGAGTTGTTTATTTTTTGCACTGAGTATGAGTCAGTGGGGGCAAGTCCCAATGGCTCTCTTATTTGGTTAATTTTTACAAGCTTATCAGACTAGACTAGATGGTTGGAGTTTTCATGAGATATTGTTTTTGATATTTCTGCATTTATCTATTCTAGTGTTTTTGACACATGAATGATGACGCTTAGATATTTAGACTATGTTAAACATGAAATAAGCTTGTGATAGGGTTAGATGGCTAAAAGAGTTAGCTTGAGGATACTTGTGATCTTAAGCACCGTGTGATGCCTCAGGACCTATTTTCGGTACCCATTCAGTCTAGTATTACAGTGTTGTGTGGCATGTATTATGAATTCCTTAAGTTAGGCTTGAACATGGTAAGAGAATTTACTTTAGTTCAGACATTAGTAGAGGTATTTGTCAACGCCGTGTGAGATTAATGAGTTAAACCAGATACTAAGGAAAAATATATAGTTGAGGGAGTATTTGAGAAGTGTTGCTATGTTTCAAGTAAGGAGTCCTATTTCTTGAGATGTAGTAATTCTATCCTAACTTATGTCATCTGGGTCTTTGTTTTAAATGATAGGGTTGCATCGATGTTATGATATATTTGCTCCCTAGTATTATTAGAATTTCTCAAGAGGAGTATTGAAGAAATACTCCATTTGAGTGAGACTGGTCTCTCCTTTGATGAGACCCCCATCAAGATCCTTGATTTCCATGTCTGAAGACTAAGGAACAAAGATGTTCCCTTGGTCAAGGTGTTGTGGCAAAACCAATCTGTTGAACGTGAAACTTGGAAAACCGAGACGTAATTCCATTCAAATATCCGCACCTATTTTCTGCAAGCCCTGATCAAGCCGAAGGTACCATTCTTCTTTAAATCATTCCTTTGCTAAGCAGAATTGCAGTAATTCAGTAGTTATTTTATACTATTCAGCTGTGATTTCATGAGTTATGCACTTCTTGTTCTGTCTAAAATGAAGAATGAGGTAGAGTTAAGATTATCAAGCTGCTTCAGCTGTGTACCCTTCCTTTTCTCTTTACTCTTTGTATACCAAGTGTCACTTGAAAATGAATGTCCCCAAGGGGGAGATATTGTAATGCCCTGCACTTTCCTAAGCTAGAAAGTGAACCGTTGTTCGTACATGTGAAAACCCAATTCTGTAAGCCATATTTTGGCACATGAATTACAAAGAGTATGAGTGTGGTTAAGAGAGCTTATGATCTGTTAAGTGTGGTAATATGAGTCACTTAAGGTAGTATAAGCTAAGAGTATTGAAATCCATCATGTTTTAGTGTTTGCATTCACAAAGGTCATCTTTGAATAAGAATAACATGACAAATATGTCATATTTCTGCATATTTATACCAACAAAATTATAGAGAATTGAATTAGCTTTCCAACGATACCAATTTTATCAAAATCTTACACCCGAGCAAGAAGTTGTGGCTTTGTAAAGTAGAGTGTATCGCCTAACCAATCGCACATGGATAATGGAATAGGTGTGTTATAAGCAATGCGGCGCATACTTTAATATGTGCGATAAGCAATTTGGCGCATACTTAAATGTATGCGATAAGCAATGCGGCGCATACTTAGTGTTTCAGGTAGTAAAAACACTGTTTTGAGTTATTTTGAGGGCAATTCAGTCTTTTGGCACTTCTTACGCACCCCTAAACTTAACCTTATGAATTTAATAGATTCTAAGTACATCATAACCCTATTATCAGTCTAAGTTCATCATCCAAGAGCACTAAAGGAGAAAAACAGTTAGGGTTACACAATCAACATTAAGGGTCCAATCTTTCAATGAATCCGTTACAATAAAGGTATGTAGGGTTTTCAACAAGGAAGTCCTTTCGTTCTTGTGCCCAAAATTTGTATTATTTTACAAAGATATGTGATTTTACATGCTTTGATATGAATTTGAGATAGAAACTATTATCCTACATTCTTAGTCAAAAGAATATTATATTTTTATGATGTCTTGAAGATAAATTCCATGAGTTTTGAGGTTAATATCATGTTTGAAGTTGAATCTCCAGATTTTCATATGAATTATACATGTTTGCAACATAAAGTGTGAATCTTGAAATATTTTGCTGAAGTATTGATATATGGGTTTTGAACCCTATTTGAGAATTATGATTTTTGTGAAAGTAATGTGTTATGCACACCTTCAGATTTGAATGATTTGACCTTTTAGTCTTGAAAGAGATATTTTAGAACTCGAATGAGAAAATAAATCCACATTTTGATTTATGAATAAAGAGGGGTAGCATGGTGGCTCCCGTTGTGAATTGCTGAATTATTTTGTGGTGGATTTTCTTTGAAAAGATCTAAGCTAAGTTTAGGCGTAGTCTTTAGCACCGAATGGGAGGTATAGCTATGTTGGTACTTTCCTAGAACTACGTGCCCCCATAGGATCCGGAATTGAGGATGATTATATATAGTGATTACTAGTGGATTTCATACTTATACTCCTACTCTGATGGCAAGGATAGGAAGACTCTCCCCAATGTGTGTTGTATGTTGGAATCCATGAGGCTCACATGGTTTATGTCAGTTATGAGTTCACCCACTGTGTTTGTGTGTCTTCTTTCTATCTAAGATAATGATATAAGTTTGAAAGGATAGTTTTCCTAAAGTTATTGTTTCCGAAATGATTGCAATACTATACTCTAAAGAGAACTGTTATGAGATTTGGTTGCCTTGATGGATTGAAACCGTGATGAAATGAATTGAGAACTTACTACGATGACTCAAATGTTTTACTTGAGACATCTTATTCTATCATGATTATGATGATTATATTCGAGCTAGGTGAGTCTTTTATTATATCATGCATCTTTCCTATAAATGCTTGCGATATTGATCATTTAAATTGCACGCCCATAGCTCGGTAAATTTCCATGGTACCGACCCACATCTTTGGATGTGGGCTGCATTTTCTTAGAATATAAGTTCAGGTGTTTAGTCCCAGGCTCGACAGTGATTTTTCGGGCATGCTGATCTACATCCTCTGTCGTGTTGAGTCCTCATTATCCGAGGACGTGATATTAAGATTCCTGTTTCATTCGAGTTGTTTATTTTTGGCACTGAGTATGAGTCAGGTAGGGCATGTCCCAATGTCTCTCTGATTTATTTTATTCTTAGAGGCTTGCAAGACTAGACTAGATGGTTGGAGTTGTCATGAGATAGCGTATTTTGTTACTTTCTGCATTTATCTATTCTACAGTTTTTGAGACTTGAATGATGACGCTTAGATGTTTTAACTATGTTGAACATGAAATAAGCTTGCGATAGTGTTATATGGCAAAAAGGGTTAGCTTGGGGCTACTTGTGGTCTGAAGCACCATGTGATGCTTCGAGACCCATTTTTGGGGTGTTACACTAATCATCACTGAATTATCCGCCCCAAGATCTCCTATCAATTGAGCATGAAACCATACTGAATTAAACTCAAGAATATTACTCCAACTATGTTTATCATCCTATATTCCCAAATAAGACTGAAGATCCATGGTCAAAGCTGAAGGAACAAATATTAGGTCCATGGTCTATCAATTAAACACTTATAACCTATAATCCAACCAAAGTGGAGAAAACCAAATAAGTACCACAGGGTAGGCTCAACCACCCTACAAATTAAATCCACACTGAGACAGGTCTACAACGAATGTTGCACTCAAGCTCTACAACTCTAAGGAGAAATTTCAATGCCAAGGTTAAGCTGTTGGATCTTGACTACCCAAACCAACCCTAACGTAAGATAGGCATTCATGCTTAAAATCTATCATAATTTCCAAATCACTATTCCAAGGCATCAAGTTAAAAACAGAGCCAATAAATCTATATTAATGCCAACTATTTAATTCAAATTTAGTATTTAAATATTACATATCCAAGTTAAATCTTACCGAGCAAACATTAATTAATATAAAAAAAAAAATCACCGCAAGGATAAACCATTGATTGAAAATGCAAACAATAAACTTTATATCAGCTACAGGGAATGAAATATAGCCACAAAGTTTGAATCATATTGAAGTATAAATCGCCGACTAAGAAATACAAATAACCCACTTTATTACCCGCTAGAGGGCATGAATTAAAAAAATATACTAATGGACTTATATAGCCTACAAACCATACAAGTTATAGCAAAAGTCCAAGAAATCAAAGAGATGCAACTTAAGCCAAAACCTAAAAAAAAACAACACTCCATCTCAGTCTCATTAAGCTGATCAAACTCTGAGATAGGGATTTCCTTTATCCAACCATGTAGGAAAATCATAAGTCGATCAAATGAAGAATCACCGTACCTATGAAGAAAATACCAATCTCTACACCAATACCAATGCCAAGAACACTACCAAAAAATGAACCAATCAAACTCAAAATTAAGTGTTATCGATTTGCCAATTAAAGAAGCGATCACAAGAAAGACCACCTGCCTTTAACTCTCTAATTCCACTTTAGAAAAGAACTAGATCGATAATAAAGGAGCATCCAATCTCTACACCAATAACATGGCAAACCCATTTCAAGTAGATGAATCAAATGAATCTTAAAGAGGAATGTATAACATCTATATATCAGTATCAAGCCATTATTAGGCAATGAAATAGCTAGAACAAACGATTTACCCAAAACTAGTCAAGCTTAGGAATAGGCAATAAAAAGAGGGATAGACAATACAAAACCATCAAAACCTAGGGGAAAAGTCTATGAATCTTAAACTCTATAATGGGCAATATAACTAAATTACAAACTCTAGAATCATAACAGAACCACTTAAGGTCAACTTACCTTCAATACCATAATTAATTTCACAATAACTCTAACACAGCCAACAAAAGAGAAAAACAACCAACCTCGCCTTACTATAGGGAAGAAATCATCAAATTGGGCTATATCTACTTTACCACCAGATAAGAACCATAATGAATGGAATCATAACAAGATATAACTAGTCTACTCCATCAACCACTAAAAAAAATAAGCCACAGAGTATTCATACAACCATTAATTTAACAACAAGGCACACAATAACCAAATATGAACTCATTAAGGCAAATAATCATCAATGGGTACAAAGACCCCAATATACATAAATGAAAAGTGTAAATGCGGGGAAATAAAAACACACCAAATCATGAAAAAATCCATAACCACATGCCTGATGAATCTAAGGGAGAGTAAATTTGAATGCATTCAAAGTTTTAACGACAGACTAAATCATCGACTTAGGTACCAGGCGGACTATCTTTAAAAAAAGATCCAAAAACATAATGAGGAAGATCTAAATAAGATGAAAGACTAGAAATCCCATATTGGGAAAACTTTCTACACCAGTAACCGTACCACAACTATACAAGCTTTTAGAATACTTTTCGGTGACACACAATCTGATCTTCAATGGCCTACACAGCCTAAAGACCCAGAGAAAAAACTCCAAAAGGTCTAATGGGAAATCTGCCTGCAATGATCATCATGAAAAATTAGAGAAACCATCTTAATCTAAAA
Source organism: Capsicum chinense (assembly GCA_026120095.1). Classification (NCBI taxonomy): domain Eukaryota; kingdom Viridiplantae; phylum Streptophyta; class Magnoliopsida; order Solanales; family Solanaceae; genus Capsicum; species Capsicum chinense. The sequence goes on along the minus strand of JAPEIP010000005.1, from coordinate 171,484,243 downwards.
TACCACTTATGTAGATATAATAGACTTCGATGGAAATTGACCTCTACTAGAAGGATCCTCACTCTCGGGTACAGTACCAACAACATGATACTGATGATATGGCCTCTTTCTGCAGCCTTTATAAGTCTCAATAAGTGTTTTCTGAGGCCCTCACATAATCAACAAACTTAGAGCAAGAAGACTAAGCTGATAGTAAGTTCATCAATGCCAAATAGAGTGATAATGCTAATTCTCTGTTACATCTATGCACCATGACCTTCTCAGAAGGATATAGCATGAGAGAATATCTGCACTATTTTAGAAACCTATCTAGTACTCTAAAACTAGTAGTGAGCCTTAACGAATACCAATGAATCCAACTATGACCTAGGAATAGCTTAATGACTTGAATTTCATATATGGTTGTGAGGGATATGTAACATGACTCAAATACCTAATGTTCAACCTCGAACAACTGAAGTAGTCATGAGTGTAAATGGATCCTGAGCTGGCCCAAATACTTTAGTTGATGCTGAAGATTTTTGATACTCATCTCTGACACTCTTGTATGATAGTGTATTGAAGCTTTTAAAACATATGTCAAAGTATTGTCTGTATCTATCGAACACCTCACATCATACATTTGGGAAAAATAGAGTCAAAGAAAGTTCTTAAAGTTCATAGAAATATGGGAACATACCAAGGAGTCTTGAAATAAATTTCCTATAAATGTCCTTTCAATCTTCCAAAGATAGGTTACAGATGTATCGATACCAATCTATAAGACTCTACTAAACACTTAACTCTTGTACTAATAGGAACTTAGAGTAATGAACCTAAGCTCTAATACATATTTTCCACGACCCAACTTCTCTAGTGATGAGTTTTTTACAAATACAGCAATGAACCTAGTCTCTTATAAAAATTTTAAACGACTGCATTTCTCAGGTTATAATGTCGCCTACTATAACAAACCATTAGGGGAGCATAAATTTTATTCTAGAACAATGAGTAATGGGCAACCTAAACAGATAAAGAAAAAAAGGAAAAGTAAATATAATAAAAGATCAAATGCATAACATAGGAGAAAATCCAGTTTGTATCAGTACAAGATCTTCTAACACAATAAGAGTATGAAAATAAAATGCCAAGGGAATTAAACTAATACAACTTATCTCTGAATACAACATAGAGACTAGTCTAACACATAAAAGAGAGTAAAGTAATATTCCACTCATCACGAGCTCACTCTAGTCTCCCAACCATGGGTTTTTCTCATAACACACACATCAATAGGGATAACATGTACTATTATCTGCAGGCTGCAAAAGTTTAGTATGAGTACCAAACACATAGTACTCAATACGCAATTGCCGATTAAGGTCAAAAGATAAAGATGATATATATAACATTAAATAGAATGGAAAACTAAACCAAAATGTCCAATAACCACATAAGAAATCCAATGAGATAATACGGATAAACTATCTTATTCATGTCCAAGCGACTAACATGATAAGGCTAGGAAAGTTATAAGGACACACTATCTTATTCTAACCACACTTAGGAATCTCTGTACTACAACATTTATCACTAGAAAATATACAAAGTAAGAGTGAAAGTAAGATATATATAAGTATACAAGTACAAGGAATGAATATACAGTTGTAATAAATGAAAGGAATGTATATACTATAACACCATAACAACTTATAACTCTGTATGCAAATATACAAATATAAATAATGTCAACTCAAAGTACAACATAAATAATTAAACTAGCTATCTAATACCTCTTAACCATAACATGAGCTAGTACTAGAATAGTTAGGGTTCTAGTCCATATATCCAAATCATCAAATGATCATGAATAACAATGTAACTGCAATATAGAAGAGGTCATGAATATACCTCAAATCTCGATACAAAATCAATAACCAATCTATCATAAGCTCAAAATAATAAAGATCATAATATTGATAGTAATAATATCATTAACAATGTGAATAACTGCCTAGTCTTGACACCAAAATACTTAGCCAAGCCTATCACGTACCCCTACCACCCCAGGCATAAAAGGTTCGATTAACATATGAAATACCATAAGGCAGAGTCATCACCCATACCTATGAAACCCTGCTATATTATCTAATAGATATATGTTGATATTGGTGATAAACGATTCACATAAAAATATGAATGCAATAGAATCTCCATTACCATAATCACCATTATCATAACCATCATTATTATTATGACCATCATCAGCACCATAACTATCATCATTATTACCCTAATAATCATTACCATCAACATCATAATAATTATAATAATAATCACACTCAAGCTTTGCTGGGTATATAATTTCCATATATAGGGCTAGCAAAACATGAACCAATAAATGTACACATAAGTATACAAATTTATTGATCCTCCGACTTTGCTAGGTATATCATCATAATAATCCTTTGGTCTTTCTGGGTATAAATATAGCATCACAATGTCCTTCATCCTTGCTTAGTATATAAGCATATAATCATAGCCATCCTCCAGCCTTGTCGGGTATATAATAGGTGTCATCGTTATCATTAATATATATATAACATCAATAATGAAATCTATTATCTGGTTTTATACCTAAAATTTATGTTATTAATACCACATCTTTCTCTATCCCATAATAGAGGGATATGTATTTAGATATAATAGCGTAAAGACTAATATCGTGGCTAGAAAGAGTTTAAATTCATAAATCTATTACCTGAAGTGAACTTGCGTGTGAGAATCTTTGCCGACTATAGTAATTAGTAGTATCAAATCATAAATCAAAATCTGTCTCGGTCAAATCTTTAAGACATCACTTTCAATCACTTTTACAAAAAAGCTATCCATTAAGAAAGAGAGTGATCAATATAAAGATTATTATAAAGAGATTTATTAAAGGTGAAGAGTGCAATTTAACCCTAAATAAGGAAAAGTAGTAATAAGATCATATTCTGACTAGAATCACATCATTTATCGACATAATGGCCATGCATTTAACAAATCTAAGCATGCAATCACTAATATTTAAAAAATGGAACCATAAAAATCAATATTCATTAAATACTAACACACCCTATAAAATAGTAAGCACTTCCCAGATGTTCAGCCGATATTATAACACAACCTTTGGCCTACATGTGTTTCTAGACTCATATAAATAATCATATTCAATATATTATCTCATATCTAAAAGTCATCACACAACTTAGAGGTATAACATATCTATAAAAAATAAAACAAATTAATAATCATCTATAATCTTGGAGGCATAATATTAATAAGAATCCCATATCCACGAAATATAATATCAATAAGTATCTTACATATAGAAGGCATAATATTATTAAGATTCTTACATCTAGGATGCATAATATCAATAAGTATCTCACATCTAGGAGGTATAATATCAATAAGAATCTAGGAGGCATAGTATCAAAAAGCATCTCACATTTAGGAGGCATAATATCAATAAGCATCATACAATGAAGAGTCATAATATTAATAAGAATCTCACATCTAGGAGGCACTATATATCAATACATCATAAATCATAACTATGAGGCATATCACATCATTAAGACATCTCATATCCATAAGTCATATATCATAACTATGAGGAGTATCATCTATATAGGCCAGTAACAACATATATGAGGAACATCATCTCTATAGTTCAAATATCACATCTATAATTATATCATGTCGATGAGCCATCAATCATTCTCTAGGGAAAATACCATCATCATTTGCCAAGTGATGAAGTAGCCTTACCCTTAAGGCTCACTAGTCTCAAATACGACCAACATCTATAACTATGTCTATAATGGCTAAACTAAGTATTTGCCTAAGGTGGGTCGGATGAACACACTTCTATTCCTCAAATTTCAATTTTAGGCAATTTATACCCTGGGCTAGATTAAGGTGTCAAATTTTTCAAGACCCTATTTCTCAAGTTGTGATAGTGTCTACATTAACCCATCCATAGGCAAGCCAAGCTATATCTCTGAATAATAGGTAATGGACTAATAGTTAGGAACCAAAAAAGATCACGTGTAATGATAACAACAACAATAATTATACATGAAAAGCAATAAAGAGACATATATAATATGTAAAATAGGGGGAGAAAAAAGGACCACATAGACAAACATACCCCTCCCAAGACATGGTAAGGTAAGTACAAGAGCCACTTCTGAAAAATACCTACAATACTATATAGAATTTAAAATATACACAACAAATGCAAGTAGTCTTAAGTACAAATGACTAAACTGGAGTTGATAGAGAATGATCAGCCTCAGACTATGGTCAGCTCACCCTACTTAGAATCAGTATTAAAATATTGGAACTAAATTAACACCGATTGCTAGCACCTGGATCGGTATCAGGGAAAATATGAAAAGTGTAGTATATATACTAAAGCAATTGTTACTCAATAGGCATCTTCGACTAACTGAGCTCAATATAGAAAAAGTATAACTACAATTTGAGGGGTTAATCTAAGTTAAGAGTAAACAGGGATATTATGGTAAACAACTACCAAGCTACGCAAATGCAGCAAAGGAACAAATATAAGTGATAAAAAAAATAAATAATGCAGCACAAATAGAAAAAGCAAGTCTAACCTAATTGGGCCTACGTAAGCCTTCTAGGCACACTAAAGGAGATATTTAAGCCAATCATACCTCATAAGCCAGTGAAACACATAAAATGTAATTAATGAAAATAAACATAAATAATATTTACCTGAACTGATCCTAAGAAATTATAGTAGTCATCCAGATATGCCCTTGTCTTGAATCGACACTAATGGGTAGTAACGGGAGGCAAGACAATTGGCTCAAAAAGATAGTGGTGGATAATAACAAGAGGTAACATGCAAAATTTGAACCAAAAATAGTGGGTAATAATGAGTCCACATATATGATATACAAAAAAACTCATAATAACTAGAACTCAGAGGAACCACAACTCCCAGACCAATCATATTCAAAATCAAAACTCCCAAACTATCACAATAAGATATCGAACTCGAATTAAAACTCATATTTAGCATACAAAACTAAAATATATCCAAACCATAGCATAATCATTGCCAAAGTGGTACATTTTATATCATTGTGTTATATCATAGGTTTTGTCCTGAGAAATTTTTCCTTCAAAATCATTCTCCTGACCCAATACGACTTATGGATACGAGCCATATACTGGGGTACGTGTGGTATGGCCATGTCAAAAACTAACCAATCTTAGTTGGTGGGATATATTTGATCACTGGAATGGTAATAACTTAATGATGTTAGTCGTAAGGCATACATACTAGTCGTATCGGTGACTCGTACAGTGGGAAATATTTGATTCTCGTGGAAATTCATTCTACTAATGATACGAATCATGAGTATGGATCATATATTGAGGTTACCACTAGGTTGGATGAGTCATTTACTGTATAACGTTTGATCCAAGGTTAAGACATGAGTGTGATTGGTGGGAACAAATTGTAAGGAAAGGTATACTCATAAGAGAGTCAGTCGTATCCCTGTGATGAGTTTTCATAGGACTTCAGCTGGGGCATTCTTGACTTTTCCCTACTTATCCTAATTCTTACCCACAACTTTTAATTCTCTTAGAAGGTTATTTGTAATACCCCAAAGTCTGATCTTGAGACGTCACACGATGCTCAAAACTATGGGTAGCCTTAAGCCAACCTTGTCTGCCGGTTACTACATTTGAATCTAATAATAAAGGAAATATAGACATAAGAATCATTCTAAATACAGAAAACTATCTGAATATATTGTCTAAAATTAGAAATACTGAATAAGCTGAATCTAAACTAGTAGTCTAACTAGCCTCTACTACTAACTCGAACTGCTTGAAAAGAATACTAAATCATATAAATTGATAAGCTGCAGAATATGAATGAATAAGTTTCCAAATTATGAGGACTCACCAACTATACAATGTAGATAGAGATGCTTGAAGTGCTCACGCTGCTGATACTGAGCACCTGAACCAATATTATAAGACAATGTAGCACATAGACGTATATGTGGATCAGTACTTTGATGATGTATAGACTATATGGAGATGAAATGCATAAGTAAAACATCATCTCACTGTTATAATTTATAAAATAATATATGATAAATGTAAATGACTCACATAAGCTGGAATAACTGAAATACTAAAATCATGAATAATAAATCAATCATTCTTTATAAATCTACTGAGTCATTATATTTAGTTTTTAAAGTTGTACTAGTATTCTGTCTATAAATCATACTGTCAAAGTATAGAAAGAGCTCACTTCTGAAATCTAAAATCTAAAAGCTAAATTCTATTACTGTTACCTTTTTGTAAAGTATAATCTGAGTAAACTGTGAGCTTTTACACTTAGTTTTCTAAAAGCTTTTCTTACTAGTATGAAGATACTTTGGAAATATTCTAAAATCTTTTACTATTAGTGAATTCATTTAAAAACTATTCTGCAAGAGAGGTTCTTCTAACAGACATAAACCATGTGAGCTAACATGGAGTCTAACTATAATACCCCAAACCTAGTGTCCAAAATGCAACACAATGCTCATGACCCTGAAGGACTACAAGCTAACCATGAATGGTATATGTACCTGTACACTACATAATATAAAATGATAATGCGGAAATATACAATAAAAGGCCATAAGGTCAATACTGAACAAAATATGAATAATAAAACATCTAAGTGGGGTAGTAGAATACCCAAAATAAAATTGAAAATATTAAAATCTGAAATATGATATTCTACATCTAGTTTCAAAGCCTCAAATGACTGAATAATCTGAATAAGAAGTTGATAGGACATGTCCCCAACCAACTAATAAGCTAATTAATGAGATAGTAATGAAATAATGATGCCCTCGAAGGATGAGGACTCACTTTGAACTCTGATTGCTAAAACTAGAATCTACTACTGATCTGGAGCTCGTGTCTCTGAACCTATGGTGTAGCATAAAAAAAAAGGACCATAGAGTAAATGCGTCAGTACAATCGATTTTAATGAGTATACATGTGAGGTAGGCTATATGCATGGGTTCACATACATGATTATTATTAACTAACTATCTAACATGAATGTGAGAATGTATGCATAAATACATAACTATAACTGACAATGTAATAACATTATTACTATGTATGAATACTGATAACCTAACTTATTAATAACCTATATGACAAATAACATGAGTGACTATATCTGGCAATCCTAAATCTGATGGAACTATCTGAGTTTCGAAATGTATCTGAGTTTATTATATTTGATAGTCCTGAATTCTGAAGAACTGTCTGAGTTCTATTACTGAGACTAATTGACTACATCTAACAGTCTTTATTCTGTAGCATGAAACTATGATAAGTAGTTATCTAAAAAATATGCCTCTGATATCCAATTATGGATGAGTTAGAGTCTAATCTATAACCCTAATTGGAAGGTTGTCAATACTGCGCCACTGCAAAGGACAAACTATAGGTGACCCTCATCTGATAGTGTCCCCTATACGAGAACGATAAGGACCTTATCTAACAGTGATTATCCACCTTATCAACTCTTATCGATAGTGTTAATTTCTCAACCTATGCTGGCTATATAGTTCTGGAATGCAAGGATGACTGCTAAGGATCACATCTTCATCCTATAGTGTATGTCCCCATCATTAGGTTTACTCGGTGCTAATTTCTACTCTTAACTAAATAGACACTGAACATGATTTTACCAACTAAACATGAGCTAAATCACTAAATTTCATTGGCTGATAGAATACTACTGATATCTGATAACTGACTGAGTTAATGAGATCATGGAGATTTTCCTGAGTCATAAGACTGTCTAGAGTTTAAGAATTCATAGCTTGGTTGAGAGTATCATGAAAACAAAACATGGCTCTAGGTACACAACTAATGTTTCTGGTACAAGTACCCCCAGGACTCGATAGAAGGAAACAGACAAAGCATGAATTTCTTGAATACATAATAATTATCATAATACATTTGCTAAAAAATTTCATCAAACATGTGATAGGCATAAGCTTGTACATATATGGATATTTAATGATATCATTCTTATTAGAAACTTTTGCTTCATCTAGGCATTTAATCAAAAGCATGGTAGGATTATGTTGTGTAACAACATCATACAATAATTAACTGTAATGATTCAATTTTAATTTAATCATTCAGGGGTTTAAACATTGGATTTCATGAATCTATGCCAATACAAATCAACTTGTATGGAATTTAGCAATCATTCATGGAAAACAATTCAATTACTTATTATCAACATTAACAAGAGCAGCCAAATCATAAAATTCATAGGAAAATCTATAGCTTGAATTTAGAAAAGGGATTCTTGGGCTTTATGAATGAAAGGAGTTCATGAAGGAACACTATGCCAACCTGGTTTAAAGTTCTGGATGCTCTTGAACTTGAAGAATTGGAAATCCCTTTGTTCTTGAGAAAATTGGATTTTGTTCTTGGAGAGTAATGCTAGAGAGAAACCCTAATATTTATTGTGAAATAATAATGAACAAAATAGGTTGAAATTGGATATAATTTGGTATATATAGGTGGGTGGTAAATGACAAAAATACTCCTATTAAAATGACATGAAAAAACTGAACGTAGGGTGCAACAATGGCTTCCGATGGTCCGTCAGAACTGCAGCAGTCCGTTGGTCCCTACCGTCAGACTTGGGTAAAAACTAGTCCTACTGGCTTAATTCGATGGTGGCTTCCAATGATATGTCAAGGCTGCGATGGTCCGTCAACTGATAACATCATACCTGGCAGAAAGCAGTTCCAATGCTGCATTGTGACACTAGTCTCTGAAGGTTCGTTGAGTTAGTGACGGTCTGTCAACCTGAGCATCGGTTCTGGGCAGTCTGATTTGCTTCTATAACATGGCCATTACTTATTCCCCTGGTGCAAGATTTTGATGAAATTGGTTTCGATGGAAATCTTATTCAATTTCCTACGAGATGGAAAGTGAAGAATCATAAAAGTACCACGTGTAAAAAATTGGTTTCGTATTTCAAAGCAAGTTCTAACATCCTTGAGATGATTTCAAGCTAAGAAAAAGGCACGGGTATTACAATATCTCCCTCTTGAGAACATTCATCCTTGAATGATACTAAATGAGAGGGGAAACACTAGACTGAACACGAATAACTGGAACATGATCTCATAACTCACTGGACTGACAGGCTGAATTTAACATACTGAATATTTATATCTAATGCATGTATAAATACTTTATGAATGCATAACTGAGTGTTCTGAAGAACTATGTTTGTCATAATAAGAATGCATGTCTGATTCATAAATACATGACTAAACTGATACCTGAGTGCATAACTACATATGCAATGCTACTTGACACAAATTTTATGATGGGAACACATATATGAAACTGAATACCAAGTTTATGCTGAACACAAAATAGGATATTTTGTAAGATTAAGGAGAACTGTTACCTCAATATTGGTTTGAGTTGGTGGTGAAGAGGTAAGGATACTTGGTGCGCATGTCTGCTTCTGCTTCCCTAGTAGCTCCCTTGACAGATTGATTTCACCAAAGAACCTTAACTAGAGGGACCTCTTTATTCCTCAATCTCGGAGTATGATAGTCTAAGATTTCTACTGGAATCTCTTTATAAAAGAGGTTGTTATGAATATCAATGCTCTGAGTAGGGACTACTACTAACGGGTCACCTCTACACTTCATAAGCAAAGAGATATGCAAGACTAGATAAACTGAGGCTAGATCTGAAGGTAATTTGATCTCATAAGCTAACTTGCCAAAATAATTGAGAACCTTGAAGGGACCGATATATCGGGATCTTAGCTTTCCCTTCTTACCGAACCTCTTCACTCTCTTCATGGGAGAGATCTTTAGATAAACAAGATCACTGATCTAGAACTCGAGATCCTTTCTATGAATATCTGCATAAGACTTATGTCGATTCTGAGCAGCCCAAAGCCTTTCTCTGATCAACTGGACTTTCTCAAAGGCGTCGAATACTTTGTCAGGACCTATGACTGAGGCCTCACTAACTTCAAACCAACCAATTATATATCTACATCTCCTACCATAGTGAGATTCGAATGGATCCATCTGAATTCTAGAATAATCTGTTTTGTTGTATGGTAATTCAAGCAAAGGCAAGTGGTCATCTCAATTATCATTTAAATCAATTGCACACACTCTTAGGATATCTTCTAGAGTCTGAATTGTACTCTCTACTTGACCACCTATCTGTGGATGAAATGTTGTACTGAGAAGAACATGGGTACCAAGACCCTTTTGGAATGCTTTCTAGAAATAAGAGGTCAGCTGGGTACCTCTGTCTGAGATCATGGATAGCGGAACATCGTGCAGTCTGACCAACTCCCTGATGTAGATTTTAGCATAATCCTAGGCTAAATAAGAGGTATGAACTAGAAGGAAATAGGCTGATTTCATCATTCTATCTACAATGACCCAAACTGAATTGTGTTGATGATGAGTTCAATGCAAACTGGTCACAAAGTCCATGTTCACAACTTCCCACTTCTAGGTAGGAATACTGAACTCCTAGATAGGACCACTAGGCTTCTGATGCTCTATCTTAACTTGTTGATATATTGAGAACTTTATCAAAAACTCTACAATATCTTTCTTCATCCCACTCTACTAATAGATCTCCCACAAGTCATAGTACATCTTTGTGGCCCCTAGATGAATAGAGTAACATGCACCATGCACTTCTACAAGAATTTGTTGCCTTATATAATCTACATCTGGAACACATAGACGACCCTGACAATCAAGAACACTATCTCCCTCTTGGAAAAACCTCTATTTTCTGGTCCTGAACTAATTCTTTCACTTGAAAAGGCTGGGATCATAATCTTACTTTTCTTTCACCTCAGAAACTAGAGATGATTTTGAACTGCTCTGAACATATACACCACCCTCTAAACAATCAACTAAGAGAATGCCTAGTCTGGAAAGATGATGTACTTCGTGAGATAACTTCTTCTTACTATCCTTAAAATGAGAAAAACTGCCCATGGACAATCTACTAAGAGTGTCGTCCACTATGTTGGCCTTGCTCGGATAATAAAGGACACTCATGTCATAATCTTTCAAGATCTATACCTACCTTATTACATGAAGATTGTGATCTTTCTAAGAACAGACATACTGAAGGCTCTTATGATCTACAAACACATCTACATAAACACCATATAGGTAATGCCTCCAAAATTTTAAGGTAAAGACTATGGCTGCTAACTCGAGATCATGAGTAGGATAATTTTTCTCATAGGGTTTAAGTTGTCTGGAAGTGTAGGCTATGACCTTACCATGCTACATGAGGACACAACCCAAACCTACTTTGGATGCATCACAATATACTATGAACCTATCTGAACCATCAAGAAGAGCTAATACTGGAGCTGAGGTGAGTGGCATCTTCAACTCTTGAAAATTTTTCTCGTAATGATATAACCATTGAAACTTAACCTTCTTCTAAGTTAATTTGGACATAAAGAATGCAATAGAAGAAAATCCCTCAACGAACTATCTATAACAGCCAGCCAAACCTAAGAAAATCCTAATATCTGATGGAGAGACAGGGCGAGGCCAATTTCTTACTGCTTCAGTCTTTTTAGAATCTACTCTAATTCCATCACCAAAAATAATATGACCAAGGAATGCTACTAACCATAGCCAAAATTCACACTTACTAAATTTGGCAAATAACTGATGATCTCTAAGAGTCTGAAGTACTGTCCTGAGATGGTCTACATGATCTCGCTTACTGAGGGAATAAACTAGAATATCGTCTATGAATACTATGATGAACATATCCAAGTACTTCTTAAACAAATAGATCATTAAGTTCATGAAAGCGACTGGGGAATTGGTAAGACCAAATGACATGACTAAGAATTTAATGTTACCATACTGAGTACAAAAAGCTATTTTTGGAATGTCATATTCTCGAACTCTGAGCTGATGATAGCAGGATCTGAGGTCTATCATAGAGAAATAACTAGCACCCTAAATTTGGTCAAACAAGTCATTGATTCTGGGAAAAGGATACTTGTTCTTTACCATGACCTTATTGAGTTAATGGTAATCAATGTACATTTTGAGAGAACCATCTTTCTTACACATGAATAATACTGGAGTTCCTCATGGGGAAATGCTGTGTCTGATTAGTCCCTTATCTAAGAGATTCTTCAACTATTCTTTTAGTTCTCTGAGTTCTGCTAGTGCCATTCTATATGGAGGAATAGATATGGGTTGAGTATCTGGAAGGAGATCAATATCAAAGTCAATTTCACTTTTGGGAGGACTTTTGGGAAGATCTTCAGGAAAGACATCCTGGAATTGATTCAAGACTCAGAGTTTCATAACTGGAATCCTTAGTATGAAAAGATGGTAGACACATACCTTAGATATATATTTCCTTGCCCGAAGGTTGGAAACAAGCTGCCCTCTAAAAGTTGAAGTACTACCTTCTACTCTAGGATGAGTTTATTTGGAAACTGAAATAGTGCCATTCTATTTTTGTAGTCGATTGTGGCATAACAGGAATGAAGCTAATATATTCTGAGAATAACATCAAAATTAGTCATCTCTAATTTTACTAAGTCTACTAAAGTGACTTTCTAAAATATCATAATCGGGCAGTTCCTATATACCCGCTGAGCTATGATGGTTTTACCCACTGAGGTAGAGACTGAAAAGGGCTCTGCTAGAATTTTTGGACTGATTCTAAAATAAACTGATATATAAGGAGTTACAAAATAAAAAAAGGTTTCTGGATCTAGCAAAGCATAAACATACATATGTAATATCTGTAACGTACCGACAACTACATCAGGAGAATCTTCCTTCTTTTATCGAGTCTGAATAGCATAAAGGTGATTTGGGTGTTGCCCACTAGTAACACTAGTGGTGGAACCTTGTTGATTCAGGTAATTAGTCTATGTTGAGTAGTGGAGATAACTATATAACCTAACTAAGGGCAGTTTCTGACTTTGTGGCCTAGTTTGCCACAATCGAAATAAAAATCACTTCCAGTTTTGTAAGCATCCTTGTGGTTCTTACCACAAGTCTGACAAAAGGGGATAAGTTCAGGCATTGCTAACACTACCTTGAGACTTAGATCCTCCTATCTCTAAACTTAGAAGATGGAGAACTGACTGAAGAAGGAGCTAGAACTGATGACTTAGGGCAAAACTGAGAACTATTGCCTCCCTCTGACTTAGGCTGGCTAAAATTAAAGCTACCTATCCTATCTTTCTTATTTTTCTTCTCTCTCTACTTAATCTTCTACTACTCTATCTACTGAGCATGAGTCATAAGCCTAGCTAAAGTCATGTCCATATTTAGCATGGTAGATCTCCACTCATTGACTATGCTATTATTTACCCCTAAAGCAAACTTACTCATCTTGGCCCAACTGTCTGTAAATACATGAGGGGCATATCTAGCTAATTAAGTAAACTTAAAAGTACTTATTCACCATTATATTGTCTTGCCTGAGGTTGATGAATTCTAGGACCTTAGACTCTCTATGCTCTGGGGAAAAGAATCTGTCTAATAATGTAGTGACAAAATATTTCCACTCTATAAGACCTGCATCATCTGACCTCTCTGACTTCTATTGTTTGAACCAAGCATGAGCCACATCCTGCAATTGATATACAGATAGCTTAGCACTCTGAATAGTAGTCACCCCCATGAAGTCTGTCACCTTCTGAACTTGATCAATAAATTCCTAAGGGTCCTCATCTACCGTAGACCCAAGTAAGGATGGAGGATTAATTTGGTTGAAGTCCTAAATCCTAGTTGTAGCTGAATTATCCACTGGGTTGGCTGGAATAACTGTTGGCCATTCATTTAAGTGGTAACTGACTGAGTAAGTTTAGAAAATTTGGCCCTGAACTCCATATGATAAACGTGATCGCCCAAAGGATCTTTGCGTGAAGGGACTAACTGATTTCTATTTCTTCTTTTACAAGGCATGTTCTGTAGAAGAAAGGGAGAAATGGATCAGACTGAGAGGTTGACTTGATATTATGCTAACTAGCACGTCATGAATACTAAAAGAATGGAAACTATTCATAAACATCATATAAACTCTTGCACATTAATGTTGCGCGCAACACACCCATGTGCAAAACTCTACAAGATATGGCTTTTATACTTCCTAGGACTCTATTAAACCTTAAGCTCTGATATTTGTAATGCCCCAAACCTGGTGTTCAAAATGCTAAACGATGCTCATAACCCCGAAGGATAACAAGCTAACCCATGACTGATATTGGTACCTGTACAATACATAATATAACATGATAATGAAGAAACATGAACTGAATGGCCTTAAGGCTCAATACTGAACAAAATCTAAATAATAAAACATCTAAGTGGGGTAATAGAATACCCTAAACAAAACTAAAAATACTAAAATCTGAAACATGATAGTCTGCATCTAGTTTAAAAGCCTCTAATATCTGATTAATTTGAATAAGGATTTGATGGAACATGTCCCCAACTAACTCCAACTAATAAGCTAATCAATGAGAAAGTAAATAAATAATCATGCCGTTGAAGGATGAGGACACACTTTGGACTCTCACTGCTGAAACTGGAATCTCAAAGCCCTATCTAAGTAAAGCTTTGTTTCTGCTGATCTGGAACTCATGTCTCTGAACCTTTGGTGTATCATAAAATGAAATCACCATAGATAAGATACATCAGTACATTGGAATATACTGAGTATACATGTGAAGTAGGCTATCTGCAAGGGTTCACATGCATGATTATCGTTAACTCGCTATCTATCATAAACGTGAGAATGCATGAATAAATTCATAATAGAAACTAGCAATGTGATAACATAATTACTGTGTCTAAAATTTGATAACCTAACATGTTAATAACTGATATAACTGATAACAT
The DNA here is from genome assembly GCA_026120095.1 of Capsicum chinense. Taxonomy (NCBI): domain Eukaryota; kingdom Viridiplantae; phylum Streptophyta; class Magnoliopsida; order Solanales; family Solanaceae; genus Capsicum; species Capsicum chinense. The sequence goes on along the minus strand of JAPEIP010000005.1, from coordinate 171,469,223 downwards.
AAAAGACTGCATCTGACAGTCCTAAATAAGATGGAACTATCTGAGTTCTAAAATATATCTAAGTTTACTAAATCTAACAATCCTGAATTCTGAAGAACTATCTGAGTTCTATTATTAAAACTAATTGTATATATATGAAAATCCTTATTCTATAACATGAAACTATGGGAAGCAGTTATCTAACAGATAAGCCGCTAATACGCCATTATGGTTAAGTTGGGGTCCAATCTGTAACCTCAATTGGAAAGAAGTCAATACCACGCCACTGGTAAGGACAAGCTGTGGCGGACCCTCATCTGATAGTGTCCCTTGTACGAGAACTATTGGACCCTTATATGATAGTGCTTATCCATCTCATCAACCCTCATCAACAATGTTGATTTCTCGACCTATACTAGCGACATAGTTCTCAAATGCAAGGATGACAATTAAGGATTATATCCTCATTTTATGGTATGTGTCCACATCTTTGGGTTCACTCGGTGCTAATTTCTACTCCTATCTGAATGGACACTGAACATGATTTACTGAATTAAACATAAGTTGAATCACTAAATTCTATTGATTGGCGGAATACTACTAATATTTGACAACTGACAGAGTTTATGAGATCATGGAGATTTTCCTGAGTTATAAGACTGTCTAGAGTCTAAGGATTTATATCTTGACTGAGAGTATCATGAAAACATGACATGGCTCTAGGTACAAAGCTAATATTTTGGGTACAAGTACCCCCAGGACTCGATAGAAGGAAACGAACAAATCATGACTTGCTTAAATACATAATAATCATCATAATGCATTTGCTGAAGCATTTCATCAAACATGTGATAGGCATAAGCTTTACAGGGGGATTTCATGATATCATGTTAATTAGACATTTTTTCTTTATCTAGGCATTTAATCAAAACACATGGTAGGCTTAGGATGTGTAAAAAACATCATACAATAATTAACTGTCATGATTCAATTCTAATTTAATCATTCACGAGTCTAGTCATAGGATTTCATGAATCAATACCTATATAAATCAACCCATATGGAATTTAGCACTTATTCATGGAATACAATTGAATTACTCATTATTAACATAAACAAGAGCAACCAAATCATGAAATTCATAGGAAAATTCATCACTTGAATTTAGAAAAGGAATTCTTGGGCTTCATGGATAAAAGAAGTCCATGAATGAACACTATACATACCTGGGTTAAGGTTGTTTATGTTCTTGAACTTGAAGAATTGGAAATCCCTTAGTTCTTGAAGAAGATTGGGTTTTGTTCTTGGAGATTAATGTTAGAGAGAAACCCAAATATTTGTTATGAAATAATAATAAACCAAATGGTCTTTAATCGGATATAATTAGTTATATATAGGCGGGTGGTAAATGATCAAAATACCTCTGTTAGAACAACCAAGAAAAACTGAATGTAGGGTGCGACGGTGGCTTCCAATGTTCCGTTGAGGCTGCCATCGTACTAGGGCAGAATGTTAGTCCACTACCTCAGTGCGACAGCAGGCTTTGATGGTCCGTCGAGCTAGCGACTGTCCATCGACCTAACCATCGGTTTTTGGCAGTCCGATCTACTTCTATAACATGTCCATAACTTCTTCCCCCGAAATTGGATTTTGATAAAATTGGTATCGATGGAAAGCTTATTCAATTTCCCATGTGATGGAAAGTAAAAATCATAAAAATACCACATGTAAAAAATGGTTTCATATTCCAAAGAAAGTTCTGACATCCTTGAGATGATTTCAAGCTAAGAAAAAGGTACAGGTATTACATCAATGCCCTTTTCCCCTAAGGGGAAAAACTCATGAAGGGGGAGGTATCATACCCTTTCCAAGGAGTATAACCTGAGCTAAGTGATCATATCTATAATTGTCATCAACGTAGAAGTAGGAATTATCTAATAATTTGTACTTACATTGGCTACGTAGTCCTTTGGAAGATAGGATGCGCTAAACCCACACTTCCCGCTTGGTGTTAAATACTACTCCCTTTTTATTTGCTATGCTTATTCTATTAGAAATCAACTTTAAAATAGAATAAGGGTTTATCGAAAACCAATAATGCATTTATTTGTTAAAATCTATAAATAAAGCTGATTTAAATTCTATAATCTGTAATAATTTGAAAAGTTGAATCCATAGCTAATCTGATGATCAAAAGATCAAAGCTTTACTGAAAATCAGAAAATAATCTAACAATAGGCTGCTTAAAGCATCATCTTTCCTGGAAGAATAATTTTCAATCTTGGGTAATAACCCATGCATCAATCTCATGTCAAAACATTATAATAGTAATCCTCAATAATTAAAACAATGATAATTCATCTCAAAATCTGTGAATATTTGCAATACGCATAAAAGTAGGAAAATAGACATCCAATTCAACTTCAAAAACAGTGGAAATCTCATAATCTTGCAATTAGCAATAATGGGTATAAACCTTAATTCAAAACTCATGTAATTTCAGATAAAAAATTTTAAATTTGTTATTTGAAACAAATTTGAGACACAAGGATGAAAAAGGATCCTTGATCATAAACCCCACATAACTTATTAGATGATTAGATGAAGAAACTTGAATTATTTATTATTATTTGAGTTCTTGAAGATGCCTTCTTGATTATATTGTCTTGGGAATCCTCAATTTTAATCTTTCTTGGAAAAATAGTGGAGGATTTTGATTTCTTGGAGAAGAAGCTTTGGAGCTCTATAGTTTTTATTTTTAAGTGAATGATGAATAGTGAGCACAAAGTGATTTGAATAAGATTAATCTTGTGTTTTGGAGGGGTTGGGGCTTGGGAATTGACCAAATTAACCCCTTTAACTTCTAAGAAGAAATAGAAAAGGGAACTAAAAACTCTGATTTAGTAGGCCACCAAGACGCGCCACTATCATGGTGGCTCACTTGAAATTGGAAACTGGAAAATTGGGGATCTCCGCGATGTGGTCCTATCGTGTTGTCCCACCGAATTTTATCAATTGGGTCCTGTAACTTGAATGTGATGTGCCGCCATTACGGTACTCCATAGAAATGCCATTTTGGCCTTTGGCACGATTCGTCAATATAACGTGCGCTTCTAGAAATTGACAAATAGGAAATGAGAATATCCATTATGTACAAATATCATAGAGCTCTTTTGGAATATGACGATTGTTATTTTTACCTTCTCAGTGACTCATTTAGTGCCTACGTGGCTCTCTGTCAACTTAAAAATGCCATAACTTTTCAACTGCATATCGGATTTGGGCAAATTTGGTATCGACAAAAAGCATATTCAATTTCCCTTATAATGGGTGGTATAAATCTAGAAAATTTCACACGAAATAATTATTATTCATTTTTAAATCTGTACCTTATTATTCTAGGAACAAATTTACGGTAGGAAAAGTATGGGGTATCACAATATCTCCCCCTTGGGAATATTCGTCCTCGGATGTGGCTAGTTAAGTTGAAAATACTGAGGAATCTAAGGCTATAATCTATAAACTATATGACTGAATCTCAAATATATGAGTTGCTGAACTTATCTGTGAGTGCATGATCAGTTAATTTGAACTAGAGAGTCACTAGGACAAACCTCCAGCTAATTTGAACTGTTTGAAAAGAATACTAAATTATATAAATTAATAATTTGCAGAATCTGAATTAATAAGTCCCTGAACTATAAGGACTCACCAACTGTAGGATGTAGATGGAGATGCTAACCTACTCATGGTGCTAATATTGACCACCTGAACCTACAGTATAAGACAATATAGCACATTGACATATATGTGGATTAGTACTTTGAGGATGTACTGAGTATATGGGGGTAAAATACATAAGTAAAACATCAGATCATCATCAGAATGTAAAAAACAATATATGCTTAATGTAAATGACTCACATAAGCTAGAATATCTAAAATGCTGAAATCATGAATAATAAATCAATCATTCTTTATAAATCTGGTGAGTCATAACTTTTAGTTCAAAAAGTTGTACTAGTATTCTATCTATAAATTATATTTTCTAAATGTAGAAAGAGCTCACTTCTAAAATCTAAAATCTAAAATCTAAAGTCTGTAACTGTTATCTTTTTGTATACAGTAATCGGTGTAAATTGTGAGCCTTTACACTTAGTTTTCTAAACGATTTTCTTACTAGTAGGGAGATACTTTGAAACTGTTCTGAAAACTTTTACTGTTAGTGAATTCCTTTTAAAAAAATTCTTCAAGCGAGGTTCTTCTGACCGACATAAACCAAGTGAGCTATCGTGGAGTCCAATATCTTGTTCCCTTAAGCAAAAAAACTCATGATAGGGAGAGATGTCATACTCTTTCCAAGGAGTATAACCTGAGCTAAGTATCACATATGCAACTATCATCCACGTAGAAATCGGAATTATCAAATAATTTGTACCTGTGTTAGCTGCATAGTTCTATGAAAGATAGGATGTGATAAACCCATACATCCTGATCGATGCTAAATACTACTCCCTTTTTATTTGCTATGCTCATTGTATTAGAAATCAACTTTAAAACTAGCATAAGGGTTTATCTAAAACCAATTATGAATTTATCTGATAAAATCTTTAAATAAAGCTAATTTGAATTATTTGAAGTGTAATAATGTGAAAAGTTGATTCCATAGCTAATCTGATGATCAAAGGATCAAAGTTTTACTCAAAATCAGAAAATAATGTAACAATAGGATGCTTAAAGCATCATCTTTCTTGGAATAATAATATTCATTCTTTTGTAGTAACCCATGCATCAATCTCATGTTAGAATATCATAATATTCATACTCAATAATGAAAACAATGATAATATATATGATATTCTACTCAATAATGAAAACAATGATAATATATCTTAAAATCTGTAAATTTCTACAATATGCATAAAAGTATGAAAATAGGCATGCAATTCAAATTCTAAAATATTGGAAATCTCATAATTTTGCAATTAGCAATAATGGGTATAAACCTTTATTCAAAACTCATCTAATTTCATATTTAATCATGTAAATTTTTTGATTAAAAACTAATTTTGGGCACAAAGATGAAATAGGATCCTTGTTCATAAATCCCACATACCTTGATAGATGATTAGATGAAGAAACATAAATTAATTACTCCTATTTGAGTTCTTAATGATGATTTCTTGATTATCTTATCTTGTAAATTCTTAATTTTAAGCTTTCTTGGAGAAACAATGGAGAATATTGATTTCTTGGAGAAGATTCTTAGGAGCACTAGGGTTTTTCTTTCAAAGAGAATGATGAATATTGAGCATAAAGTTCATTGAATATGATTAATATTGTTTTTTGGATAGATTGGGACTTGGTAATTGATAAAAATACCCCCTTTAAACTTTTAACTAGAATTGGAAAAAGGAACTAAAAATTCTAATTTAATGGGCCACCACGACGCGCCACTATCGCGGTGGCTGACTGGATATTGATGATTGAGATATTAGAGATCTTCGCGATGCAGAGCTATTGAGTTTTCCCACTGGATTTTGATAATTGGAACCTATAACTTCAACGTGATGATCCAACATCTTAATACCCTACAGAAATGCCATTTTGGCCTTTGGTGCGACGTGCCAATATCGTGTTGGGCTTCTGGAAATTGACAAATGGGAAATTAGACATCTCCGTGATATGCCAACATCATAGAGGTCTACTGGTATGTGATGATTGTTATTTTTTCCTTCTCCGCGAAGCATTGAGTTCCCAGGTGGCACACTGTCAACGTAAAAATACCATAACTTGTCAACAATATATCAAATATAGGTGAATTTGGTGTCGATAGATAGCTTATTCAATTTCTCACACAATGGGAGAATTAAATATGTAAAATTCTACATGAAATAAATATTATTTATTTTGGAAGGTATCCCTTAACATTCTAGGAATGAATTTAAGCTAGGAAAAGTATGGGGTATTACATTATTTAGCCTATTATTCTATTGATTCACACAAAAAAAACTATTCCTAAACATTCAACAATTCTCTTAAGAGCTTTTGGGGAAAGAGAGCTAGGTCTTCAACTTGAGGATTATTTTAGTGCTAGCTTTTGTTATTTTCTTCCATTATTTTTCTCTATTTATAGATGTGTCTCTTCCCTACTTACAATTTCTAAAAAGGAATGAATTTTATGGTTCATTTTGATTTCAATGTAGCAAGGTTTATGGTTTTCAACTATTAATTGTGGGTTTTGTTTATAAAATGGGTTGGTAATGGTTTTTGATGGTTTAAATATTTATTTATATGAATCAATGATGGTTTTCGGTAGTTGCATTGCATGGTAATGGTTTAATGTTCTTTTGAATTAGTTTTGGTTATATTATACCCCCAAGGTGTTAGATAAAATGCTTATAAAGATATGTTTATTTCATTGACCTCTTTTAATGGAACTCTTTCTTATTTTAAGCTTATATTTGAAACTATAAATGGTTTAAATTGTTTACAAAGGTTAAAATATATTTTTTATGCTTGTGGAGAATATGATTGTCTCCCAAAAGGTTAATGTGGTAAACAGAAATGACACTTGACATTCCTCTTGATCTAAATTGTTTGGGTATGGATAAATCTTTCAAGTATGGTTGGTATGACAATACCATTAATCAATGACCTTGGTTAATAAATGGTAATTGGATTTGTTTTGCTATATTTTTAATTTTTGCATTAATGGCGGGATGTGTAAATAAGCCATAGAAGGCGGAGGTTCTGGGGTTACCAAAACTAGAAACTCATATTTGTCGATATGAGAAATCCTTAATGGCCACGTGCTTGTGTCATATTTTATATTAGAGGGATGTACTAGTCATCCCATAGGTTATTTCCTGTTCGTACGGCTACACGCACAACTACTCTTTCAGCAAAAGGAGCTAAACCTATACGGCCTAAGGGTGTGTTGAAACATAAAGATTACATAGCACAGGCAAAAGGTTTTAAATGCATGTTAAACACAAATTACCTTTCCTGACAATTAATATTTACATGAATGGTTGTATGCATAATGGATGGTTTTACTTGGTTTTTTAAATGGTATTACTTTATCCTTATCCTAAGATACATGCTAACGGTTACTTGCTAACCCATCTACTTGCGGCTATATTCCCACACTATGCAGGAACCTAACATTTGACTCCTCCTACATAGTGATCAACACAGGGATAGTATTTTGATTAAAGTGGTGAGCTTCTATCTTTCTGATAGGTTCTATTTCATGATATGGATATTCTTACATATTTTGCTTCTGTGTTGGATAGATGTTTTGGCCATGGTTGGGGGCATGTCCTAATCATATATTTGTACTTCTTTGGATAAAGGCTTTTTGGTACATCTGGGGGTTGTATGGGCAAAATCGGTATTAGTGTCGTCCTTGGTATTTGAATAAGTTAGGAGGCTAGAATCATCGTACATAATTTCTCATTGTTCTATCATATTACATTTTGGGATTGATTATTTTATTATGCTTTCATATTTTTGTTGGTTTGGTATGGCATGAACGTTAGGGCATGGTACGATTAGACTTAGTTGGTTCGGTCATAGTCAGGACCCTTTCCCAGAGTCATGATGTGAAAAATAATGCTATTATATTATATGTCTGAAATTCACTTCATTTTAAAGATATAATAGGTAGTTAGGTTTGGTTAAGGTTGCGGACCCCGACCCATGTTGGACTTGGGATGCCCATTACGTCTAGGGCCAAGTTCAGGGTATGATTAGTTTTTATCAAAGCCTTAGATTCTTGTTCAACTGGAAAGTCCACAAAGTCGTGTCGAGTGGAGTCTCTATTAAGAGTATGTAGCGCACTACACTCATAAGAGAGAGTCAGCAAGACATTTTGGAATGTTTCACTTTCTTGAAATACTCAATCCTAGAATCCTCTCTAACCCTAGTTTATTAGTCTTTCAGATTATACCTCCAAGATTTAGAATTTAAAGAAATCTTTTTGCCTCATATAGGGATAATGCTGAAGAGGTACCTTCTATGTCTGGATTACATATTCAAACTCATCGTTCTATTCTTGATTATGCTAGAGTTCCTCATATTTCTTCTAGTGTTTCTCACGTCCCACGGTGTAACATAATAAATGTGGAGTTTAGTTAATTTATCTATGTTATTGCTTAGATAGTTGCTGCTGAGGCTGAGTGGGGTACGGCTAGTGCTTTGTCAGCTGAGTTCACAGTGGTTGTTCAATTTATGAAGATAATTCCTTCTACTTTTATAGGAGGGAAGATGAAGAAAGACCCACAATGTTTCTTGGATGAACTATTGAAGATATATAGGCTTCTGATGTGGAGTGAGTTATCTTTGTAGCTTGTTAGCTCAAAGATATTACTTGGCAGTGGTATGAGAAGTGGGATAGAGATAAGGGTGATATGGAAGAAGAAGGGTTGTGGGAGGCTTTTTATCATGCCTTCATTGATCATTTCTTTCCTCAAGAGTTGATTGAATCTTAGATGGAGAAGCTTGTGAACCTCAAGGAAGGAAGGATATTGGTAAGGGAATATGCCTTGAAGTTTTATCAGTCATCAAGGTATGCTCCTAATTTGGTGGAAGATATGAGGTCAAGAATGAGGACATTCACTTCTAGGCTGAATAAAGATCTAATTTTGGAGAGCAAGACTACTTTGCTCATTAGGGATATGGACATATCTAGGTTGACTATTCATATGTAGTAGGTTGAGGATGAGGAAAAAAGCAGGCAAAATTTAGGGATAGGCACGAAATGCTGGGAAAATTTTTTGATCAGGGAGGTGTCCAGTCTCAGGGTTGTAAAGATGGTGGAAATTGGTAGAAAAAGAAAGGGTATTTTTTTATCCTTCTTTGCTGCTTGTTCTCTTTACCCACATCAGTTGGGTTATAGGCATCACTAAGGTGGTGATAATTTGCAAGCTCAGGTTGCTTAATCTCAAGCGAGTGGAGGTCAGTCTATTTCTTCATTCCCTACTAGTTAGTTATATGGTCCTCCTTATTGAGGATTCTGTGAGAAAAGTAGAAATAAGTTATTCAAGTGTGGTCAGGTAGGCCATCGTCTTAAGGATTATCTGGCTAACAAGGTTTCTACATGGTGAATAAGATTACGGTGGCTTCATCTTCTGTTCTTACACCTGGTTGTATGGCATTTACTTTTGTAGCTGCTCCTAGTTCTAGTGCTGGTCAAAATAAGTTGTGTATGCATTTGCATTCCAATAGGAATCTGAGGCATCACCTGATGTTGTAACTTATACATTATAGCCCTTCTCCCATAATGTATATTATTTGCTTGATTTGGGCTTCAGTCTTTCTTATGAGACTCTTTATATGGATATGTCTTTTTGTTTTGATGCAAAAACTATTTTAGATCATTTTTCTATTTCTAACCATGTAGGGGACTCATTTACTATTCAATGGTAATATAAGGGGTGTGGTGTCTGTTGGTGATAGGTAAACCTTGGTAGATCTATTTGAGTAGGGAATGGTATATTTAGATGCAATTTTAGGTATGGAATTGTTGCATTCTTGGTATGAATCTGTAGACTATCGAACTTGTAAGGTCTTGCTTAGGTTCCCTAGCTAGGTATAAATAGAATGGGAGGGTTGTTCTTTAGCTCCTAGGGGAAGATTTATTTCCTATCTTAGAGCTTGAAGGTTAATCTATAAAGAGTTTCTTTATAACTTAGTCAGGTTTAAAGATTCTAATTTGAAAGATCCTTCATTGCAGTTATCTTTTGTTGTTAATGAGTTTGTAGATGCTTTTTTGAAAAATCATCCTACAGTTCCTTGGGAAAAGGATATAGAGTCTAGTATAGATTTATGTCGGAACACTACTCTAATACTTATTCCTTCATATAGAATGGCTCTAACTGAGTTAAGGAAACTCAAGGAGCAAATTCAGGATCTTCAAAATAAGGGGTTTATCCATCCTAGTTTTTTCTAAGGGGTGCACTACTATTGTTCATACTGAAGAAGCATGGTTCCCATTGGATATAAATTGAATATCGAGAATTAAACAAATTCATGGTAAAGAATGTTGCCTCTCCCAAGGATAGATGGTCTGTTTTATCAGTTATAGGGTGGCAAGTTCTTTTACATGATAGATCTTCAGTCTATGTACCATCAGCTTAAGATTAGTGAGGTAGATATCCTTAAGTTGACTTTTCGTTCTCAATTTGCGAATTCTGATTTGTTGGTGATATTATTAGGATTGTCAAATGTGCTCACAGTGTTTATGGATTTGATAAACAAGGTTTTTAGGCAGTATTTAGATCTATTAATGATTATGTTTATTAATGAATTTCTGGTGTATTCAAGGAATGAGGTAGATCATGCTAATAACCTCTATGTGCATGTAATGTTATCTAAGTGTGAGTTTTGGTTGAATGTTGTGACTTTCTTGGGTCATATTATTTCTTATGGGGGGTAATGGTTGATTCTCAAAAGGTTGTTGCAGTGAAGGGATGGCCTAAGACCATGACTTCATCCAATATTCAGAGCTTCTTGGGTTTAGCCAAGTATTATAGGGAGTTTATGGAAATCTTCTCATTGATAGCTGCTCCTTTGACAAATTTTACTCAGACAAAGGTTAAGTTTTCTTGATCAAATGCTTGTGAAAAGAGTTTGGAGAAATTTAAGGATAGGTTGATGTCGGCATAAATTTTGACTTTGCCCGAAGGTAATGATGGGTTTTTCATTTATTTAGATGCATCTTGAGTTGGGCATGGTTATGTTTTGATGCATCTTAGAAATATGATTGCCTATATTTCCAGACAGTTGAAGGTGCATAAGAGAAATTATACTACTCGTGATTTAGTGTTAATGGCAGTTTTGTTTGCTTTGAAAAAAGTGGCATGATCTGTATGGTGTTCACGTGGATAGCTTTTCTAATCATAAGTCTTTAGTACATGTTCACACAAAAGTAGCTTAATTGCAGGCAATGGAGATGGCTTGAGCTTCTCAAGGATTATGATATAAGTCTTCATTACTACCCAGGTAAGCCAAACATGGTTGCCAATGCTCTTAGCAGGTTGTTTATGTGAAAATTATCTCATGTAAAGAAAGGAAAGCAGGAATTATTAAAGGATATTCAACCTTTGGCATATATTGGGTTAGTCTTTTAGATTCTAAGGATGGTGGTGCAATGATACAATAAGTGACTCGATCATCTCTTGGGGAAGAGATTAAGGAGAAGTTAGTGTTAGATCTGATCTTAATGAAAATCTAGAGTGATATTGGTGGGAAAAAGATTGCGGTGTTTGAGATTAGTTGTGATGGCACTTTGCGGTACCAAGGGAAGTAGTGTGTTCTGAATATTCATAGGTTGCGACAAAGGATATTTGCTGAGGCTCCTGAGTCGCGCTACATTGTCCATCCTTATTTGGAAAAGATGTATAATAATCTTAAGGAAATCTATTGGTGGAAAGGTATGAAGATAGATGTTGTCGACTTTGTTGCCAAGTGTATTGTGTATCAATAGGCTAAGGTTGAGCACTTGAGGCCTAGTGGATTGCATCAAGAAATAGAGTTGCCTTAATAGAAATAGGAGATGATCAATGTGGATTTTGTTACCAGTCTGCCGTGGTCTCAAAATCATTTTTATTCAATTTGGGTCATCGTGGAATGGATGAATAAGTTTGCTTACTTTTTGCCGGTAAGGACTACCTTTTTGGCGGAGTATTATGCGATGTTGTAACTTCAGGATATTGTAAAGCTACATGGGGTGCCTTTTTTGATTATTTTTTATCATGGTACATAGTTTACCTCTCATTATAGGCGGTCTTTCTAAAAGAGATTAGGGACTAAGGTTAGTCTGAGTAACTCTTTCCATCTGTGATTATATGGTCAACCAAAGAGAACTATTCAGACATTAGAGGATATGCTTCAGGCATGTTTTATTAATAATAGTGGCAGTTGGGTTGAGTATCTACCTTTTTTGGAGTTTTCTTACCATAATAACTATAAATCTATCATTGGTATGACTCCTTTGAAGGCATTGTATGTTAGGAGTTATATATCTCCTATTGGATGGTTCAATCTTTGTGAGGCGGATATGTTTGGTCCTAATTGGGTCTATATAGTTATGGAGAAGGTGAAGTTGATTCATAATAGACTTAAGGTTGCTTAGAATTGCCAGAAGTCCTGTGCGGATGTTTGGCGTAAAGACTTAGAGTTTAAGATTGGGGACAAGGTGTTCTTAAAGGTGTCTCTCATGAAGGGAGTAGTGCGGTTCATCAAGAAGGGAAAACTCAAACCTTGGTTTATTGGTCCTTATGTGATTTTTTGGAGAGTGGGAAACGTTGCTTATGAGTTGGAATTAGCTGGGAGTTTGGGTTTGGTTCATCCGGTCTTTCATGTTTCCATGTTGCGGAAGTGTATTGGCGATCGTTTTTTGATAGTTCCTTTAGAAAGGTTGGATATCTCGGATTCTCTGTCTTATAAAGAGGTCCCAGTTGAGCTATTATATTGGAAAGTTCATCGTTGCAAACAAAGGATGTGGATTTGGTTAAGGTTATGTGGCAAAACCATAAGGTGGAGGAAGCTACTTGGGAAGCGGAAGAGGACATAAAGTCCAAGTATCCACATTTGTTTTCTGCTCCTGGTATTGTTTGGAAGGTATATGTTCTTGAAAACATCTTTATTATCTAAGATTGTAAAATGAATGATTAATATCTTTGACTCTTTGTTTTCAAACTTTTTTAAAGGGATGTTTGATAATGCAAATGATTCTGTGTATGGTTACATTTATCTTATCCGTCATTTAAGGATTAATGATCCAAGTGGGGGAGAATGTTACATCATGGGTTTTGTCCTTAGAAATTTTTCCTTGGAAATCATTCTCTGGACCCTATACGACCTATTGATATGATCTGTATGCTCGGGTATGAGTGGTATGTTCCTATCGTAAGCTAACAAGTGTTAGTTGGCGTTATAGTTTTTATCACTAGAATGTTCATGACTTAAGGGTAAGTTACATATGATTCATATAGGTGACTCGTATGGTGGGCAGTATTTGATCCTCTTGGTAATTCACTTTGCCAAGGATAGGGATCATAAGTATGGATCGTATGCTGAGGTTACGACCTTGTTGGATGAGTCATATACTAGACAGTGTCTGATCCATGGTTAAGGCCTGGGTACGGCTGGTGGGAACCAATCATAATGAAGGGTATGACTCGTAAGAGGGCAAGTCGTATACCTGTGACAGGTTTTTCAGGGACTTAAGTGGGGTATTCTAGAAATTTTCCTACTTACCCTAATTATGACTCATGACTTCTAATACACTTATAAAGTTATTTATCCTATTATTTTATTCATTAAAACATAAAACATTTAGCAATTCTCTCAAGAGTTTTTGGGGCAAGAGAGCTTGGATTTTAATTTGGAATTACTTTGGAGCTTGCTTTGGTGATTTTATTCCATTATCTTTCTCAATTTAAGGCATGTGTCTCTTCCCTAATTACTATTTCTAAAAAGGCATGAATTTTATGGTTGTTTTAATGGTTTCAATGTCGCATGGCTTACTGTTTTCAACTATTTATTAGGGGTTATATTTATAAATGGGTTGGTAATGGTTTCTTGGTGTAATTATTCTTTTATATGAATCAATGATGGTTTTGGGCAATTGGATTGAATCGTATTGGTTTAATGGTTTGGAATTGGTTTTGGTTATATTATGCCCCTAAGGTGTTTGATAAAATACTTATAAAGATATGTTCATTGCATTGACCTCTTTTAATGGAACTCTTCTTTGTTTTCAGCTTATATATGAAACTATAAATGGTTTAAATGGCTTAAAAAGGTTAAAGGCTAATTAGGTATGCTTATAGAGAACATGGTAGTATCCCAAGATGTTAATATGGTAAATGAAAGGGGAACTTGAGAGTTCCCTTAATCTAAATAGTTTGGCTATGGAGAAATCTTGCATTTATGGTTGGTATGACGATACCAATAATAAATGGCCTTGGTTAGTAAATGGTAATTGGATTTGTTTGGATAGGGTTTTAATTTGTGAATTAATGATGGGATGTGTAACTAAGCCTTTGAAGTTGGAGGCTACCAAAATTGGAAAGTCATAGTTGCCGATATGAGGGGTCCTTGATGGCCATGGGCAAGTGTCACATTTTATATTGGAGGGATGCAATAGTCATCCAATGGGATATTTCCTAGTCGTACAGCTACACACATAGGGACTTTTCCAGTAGGGGGATCTGAACCCATAGAGCCAATGGCTGTGGTTAAAAAGAGAAGGTAAAATGTTTCAAATGCATACTAAACACCAATTCCCTTTACCGGCACTTATATATATGTATATTTGTATGTATAATGGATGGTTTTACTTTGTTGTTTAAATAAAATTACTTTATCCTTACCCTAAGATACATGCTAGTGGTCACTCTTTAACCCATCTATTGGCCACTGTATACCCACGCTCTACAGAAACTAGCCATTCGACTCTTCCTACATAGTGATCGACTAGGGGACAGCATTAGGATTGAAGTGGTAAGCTTCCATCTTTCCGAAAGGCTTCATTCCATGATTTGGATATTCTTATACAATTTTCTTTTATTTTCAATATTGATTTTTGCCATGGGTTTGGGCTTGTACCAACCAAATATTTGTACTCTTTTGGATAGAAGATTTGTCTTACTTCTGGGGGTTGGTATGGCCAGAATCAGTATTGGTGTCGGCCTTTGCATTGTAATAAGTTGGGAGAATGGCATCATCAGATATAATTTCTCACTGTTCCATCGTATTTCATTTTTCCATTGATTATTATATTATATTTTGATACTCTCGTTTGTTTGGTATGGTATGGACAGTTAGGTTTGGTAAACTCGGTTGGGTCGCTCACGATCGTGATCCTATCCCAGAGTTTTTGTGTGAACACTAACCATATCTTATTATATGTTTGAAATTCATCTCATCTAGAGGCTGTAATAGGCGGTTGGGTTGGGTTAAATGAGCAGTCCCCGGTCCTTGCTGGACTTGGGATGCACATTACGTCTAGGCTCTATTTATCTAGGTATATAACATACCTTATTTATTCCTATAATAATTTTCTACTTCAATGTATAAGGTGACTAATTTATGCTATGCAACCTAACAATATGTTGTTGTCCACTTTTATTCACCCAATGTGTGGCGGTGCTGGCAACACCTAACAATTTTTCTACATTACGAATATATTCGGGTATTGCGTAGGTTCATTGGTAAAATAAATATAATATTTTAAATATATCATACTTGATAAAAAAATATTTCTCATAAAACCATTATTATATAATACTAATATTTTAACATATCTTGATTTATTATCTCTTCTTAAAATTTTAATAAATTCTAAAAACTATTATAAAGTAATATAAATATATTATAACTGAAGAATTTATCAACATCAAAAATATTTTGGATAGGTAGTGAATTATATTTCTACCAAACGCAAATTTAGATTAAATATTTCACAATATATTTTGTATTACTAAATTTCTCAAATGAACCATCTTGAAATTGAACTATCAGTCCTAGCAAATAATAAATAACATATGAAGTTATAGAAAATCTCTAGACACTAAAAATATATGAAAATACAGAAAATGATCGTATGGGTCATTACAACATCCACTACTAAAAGGACTTTCATCCCCGAAAGAAATGAATAAGAAAATACCTTAAGGCTGAAACAGGTAGGGATATGGCACACATATCACGCTCGGTCTCCCAAGTAGCCTCAGCACCTCAAGGTGATGCAATCGATCCAATAAAAACATTATCTAAATGATCCTAAAGCTGACTATTTGATGGGTGTTGATTTTACCACTCATTCGCACTAACTATTTATGTACACTACCATGTTTGTAAAGTTAAATAAGACAATTGATAGTGCACTATTGATAGTTAACTATGTATGTGCAATACCATGGTAGTGCACTATTGATAGCTTAATAAGACACAATTGATAATATAAAACAAAGAAAGCGGGATGACGAATAAGAGGAGACTATGGCAAAGAGTTTGACCAAACTTGAGCTCCTAAACAAATATGTTATGGGTGCACATGTGGAAATGGTAAATATCACAACGTCAAGATCCGATGGTGAGGAAGCTAAAAAATTTAATGAAGAGATCAAATGTTTTCCTAACCATTCGAAGGGTTTTCACTAGGTCAATCAATGACAAGGAGAAAATCAAAGTTGGATAAATCAGGATGGTGGTTGATTTTGCAAAGATCGTGAACATGCTTATTGCCATTTTGTGCCCCACCATGACTGAGTTTATAACAGGCAGTCAAGCCCTATTAATCCAATACCGAAGATTTTCTAGAAAGAATCTTGAATAGAGTAGAAGGTACGAACAAAATGGTTTGTGAATTGAACAGGGACTTCTCTCAACTTCATAAAACTGTGGTGTCTCACTCCGCTTGTATTCGGAAATTTGAGACCCAAATTGGCAAAATCTTCGCACGAATGAATGCAAAGCTTTAAATTGGTCCCTATAGTTATAATATTTCAAATCTGGAAAGCAATGATCAAGTTTTGGCAATATGTGTATGGAGTAAGAATACAGAGGAGGAGTTACCCCAAAGTCAAGAAAAAAAGGGAAGAGAAAGATGGAAAAAGTAGCCATAAAAAAAATTGATGATGGAGAGGTCGATAAACAGGGACTTGCAGAACTCTCCTGAAAATTGAGAAAGAACAACGTCATGCCAAGATGATAAGTAAGGCGCTATGTTGGGGAGAAGACACAAATGTTATGAAAGTGGCATGTATCCTTGTTGATATGTTTGTGTAGTGTCAATGCTAGGTTTTACATATGAATAACTCATGCAATTCTTGCACTATTGAGTTTATTGGATAAGTTTTGAAAGGGGTAAGTATGTGGAAATGTGCATCACTAACTGAACAATGATCGAAAAGGTGTAAATTGAAGAAGAGTTGAACAAAGGAAAATAGGGGAGTAGAAATGCCCTTAGTTCTCGCAATCGCGACACCTAAGAACAATTTTGGTCATCTGAGTGACTGCGATCGCAGTTGCATAGTCTAAATTGGAGTTTCTGCTACTTATCCTTTGATTTCCCTCTCATTTTTTGCACACTCCCCTTCAATTTTTTGATTGCAAAATTGATCCAAATTTTAGGGACATGATGGTGATGCAAAATTTGAGAGTGATATTAGCCCCTGATGTGATTCTAGGGAGCACCGTTATCCCTTTTATCCTTGCTTATCTATGAAATGGGGACAATACTACCTTTTCAAGTTGGGGGTGTCTCCTTATTCATTTGATTTGTGCCTATATTATTTACATTCTTATGTACTTTTCTTGTAACGCCCTGGAAAATAGGTCCCGGAGCGTCACACGGTGCTTGAGGCTATGAGTAGCCCCAAGCTAACCCTTTGAGCAATTTTCATTTGGTTCAACATAAATCAATGGGGTTTCCATAAATAACACTCAAATATCAACAGAGTAATCATCATCCAAGAATAAAAGAATTTCAGAAAGATAACAAAATACAACTTATTAGTCAACTCCAACATCTATACTAGTCTGACAAGCCTCTAAGAAAATCAATAAAACCAGCGAGCCATTGAGACATGCCCCAATGGACTCATACTTAGTTATCAAATGTAAATAATTCCGTGAAACCAACATCAGACATCACGTCCTCAGAACATGAGGACTCACCACAACAGAGGATGTAG
>JAPEIP010000005.1:171431265-171451434 GCA_026120095.1 Capsicum chinense | reverse complement strand
TTGGTTTTGGTTATATTATGCCCCTAAGGTGTTTGATAAAATACTTATAAAGATATGTTCATTGCATTGACCTCTTTTAATGGAACTCTTCTTTGTTTTCAGCTTATATATGAAACTATAAATGGTTTAAATGGCTTAAAAAGGTTAAAGGCTAATTAGGTATGCTTATAGAGAACATGGTAGTATCCCAAGATGTTAATATGGTAAATGAAAGGGGAACTTGAGAGTTCCCTTAATCTAAATAGTTTGGCTATGGAGAAATCTTGCATTTATGGTTGGTATGACGATACCAATAATAAATGGCCTTGGTTAGTAAATGGTAATTGGATTTGTTTGGATAGGGTTTTAATTTGTGAATTAATGATGGGATGTGTAACTAAGCCTTTGAAGTTGGAGGCTACCAAAATTGGAAAGTCATAGTTGCCGATATGAGGGGTCCTTGATGGCCATGGGCAAGTGTCACATTTTATATTGGAGGGATGCAATAGTCATCCAATGGGATATTTCCTAGTCGTACAGCTACACACATAGGGACTTTTCCAGTAGGGGGATCTGAACCCATAGAGCCAATGGCTGTGGTTAAAAAGAGAAGGTAAAATGTTTCAAATGCATACTAAACACCAATTCCCTTTACCGGCACTTATATATATGTATATTTGTATGTATAATGGATGGTTTTACTTTGTTGTTTAAATAAAATTACTTTATCCTTACCCTAAGATACATGCTAGTGGTCACTCTTTAACCCATCTATTGGCCACTGTATACCCACGCTCTACAGAAACTAGCCATTCGACTCTTCCTACATAGTGATCGACTAGGGGACAGCATTAGGATTGAAGTGGTAAGCTTCCATCTTTCCGAAAGGCTTCATTCCATGATTTGGATATTCTTATACAATTTTCTTTTATTTTCAATATTGATTTTTGCCATGGGTTTGGGCTTGTACCAACCAAATATTTGTACTCTTTTGGATAGAAGATTTGTCTTACTTCTGGGGGTTGGTATGGCCAGAATCAGTATTGGTGTCGGCCTTTGCATTGTAATAAGTTGGGAGAATGGCATCATCAGATATAATTTCTCACTGTTCCATCGTATTTCATTTTTCCATTGATTATTATATTATATTTTGATACTCTCGTTTGTTTGGTATGGTATGGACAGTTAGGTTTGGTAAACTCGGTTGGGTCGCTCACGATCGTGATCCTATCCCAGAGTTTTTGTGTGAACACTAACCATATCTTATTATATGTTTGAAATTCATCTCATCTAGAGGCTGTAATAGGCGGTTGGGTTGGGTTAAATGAGCAGTCCCCGGTCCTTGCTGGACTTGGGATGCACATTACGTCTAGGCTCTATTTATCTAGGTATATAACATACCTTATTTATTCCTATAATAATTTTCTACTTCAATGTATAAGGTGACTAATTTATGCTATGCAACCTAACAATATGTTGTTGTCCACTTTTATTCACCC
The DNA here is from genome assembly GCA_026120095.1 of Capsicum chinense. Classification (NCBI taxonomy): domain Eukaryota; kingdom Viridiplantae; phylum Streptophyta; class Magnoliopsida; order Solanales; family Solanaceae; genus Capsicum; species Capsicum chinense. The sequence goes on along the minus strand of JAPEIP010000005.1, from coordinate 171,449,956 downwards.
AATGTGTGGCGGTGCTGGCAACACCTAACAATTTTTCTACATTACGAATATATTCGGGTATTGCGTAGGTTCATTGGTAAAATAAATATAATATTTTAAATATATCATACTTGATAAAAAAATATTTCTCATAAAACCATTATTATATAATACTAATATTTTAACATATCTTGATTTATTATCTCTTCTTAAAATTTTAATAAATTCTAAAAACTATTATAAAGTAATATAAATATATTATAACTGAAGAATTTATCAACATCAAAAATATTTTGGATAGGTAGTGAATTATATTTCTACCAAACGCAAATTTAGATTAAATATTTCACAATATATTTTGTATTACTAAATTTCTCAAATGAACCATCTTGAAATTGAACTATCAGTCCTAGCAAATAATAAATAACATATGAAGTTATAGAAAATCTCTAGACACTAAAAATATATGAAAATACAGAAAATGATCGTATGGGTCATTACAACATCCACTACTAAAAGGACTTTCATCCCCGAAAGAAATGAATAAGAAAATACCTTAAGGCTGAAACAGGTAGGGATATGGCACACATATCACGCTCGGTCTCCCAAGTAGCCTCAGCACCTCAAGGTGATGCAATCGATCCAATAAAAACATTATCTAAATGATCCTAAAGCTGACTATTTGATGGGTGTTGATTTTACCACTCATTCGCACTAACTATTTATGTACACTACCATGTTTGTAAAGTTAAATAAGACAATTGATAGTGCACTATTGATAGTTAACTATGTATGTGCAATACCATGGTAGTGCACTATTGATAGCTTAATAAGACACAATTGATAATATAAAACAAAGAAAGCGGGATGACGAATAAGAGGAGACTATGGCAAAGAGTTTGACCAAACTTGAGCTCCTAAACAAATATGTTATGGGTGCACATGTGGAAATGGTAAATATCACAACGTCAAGATCCGATGGTGAGGAAGCTAAAAAATTTAATGAAGAGATCAAATGTTTTCCTAACCATTCGAAGGGTTTTCACTAGGTCAATCAATGACAAGGAGAAAATCAAAGTTGGATAAATCAGGATGGTGGTTGATTTTGCAAAGATCGTGAACATGCTTATTGCCATTTTGTGCCCCACCATGACTGAGTTTATAACAGGCAGTCAAGCCCTATTAATCCAATACCGAAGATTTTCTAGAAAGAATCTTGAATAGAGTAGAAGGTACGAACAAAATGGTTTGTGAATTGAACAGGGACTTCTCTCAACTTCATAAAACTGTGGTGTCTCACTCCGCTTGTATTCGGAAATTTGAGACCCAAATTGGCAAAATCTTCGCACGAATGAATGCAAAGCTTTAAATTGGTCCCTATAGTTATAATATTTCAAATCTGGAAAGCAATGATCAAGTTTTGGCAATATGTGTATGGAGTAAGAATACAGAGGAGGAGTTACCCCAAAGTCAAGAAAAAAAGGGAAGAGAAAGATGGAAAAAGTAGCCATAAAAAAAATTGATGATGGAGAGGTCGATAAACAGGGACTTGCAGAACTCTCCTGAAAATTGAGAAAGAACAACGTCATGCCAAGATGATAAGTAAGGCGCTATGTTGGGGAGAAGACACAAATGTTATGAAAGTGGCATGTATCCTTGTTGATATGTTTGTGTAGTGTCAATGCTAGGTTTTACATATGAATAACTCATGCAATTCTTGCACTATTGAGTTTATTGGATAAGTTTTGAAAGGGGTAAGTATGTGGAAATGTGCATCACTAACTGAACAATGATCGAAAAGGTGTAAATTGAAGAAGAGTTGAACAAAGGAAAATAGGGGAGTAGAAATGCCCTTAGTTCTCGCAATCGCGACACCTAAGAACAATTTTGGTCATCTGAGTGACTGCGATCGCAGTTGCATAGTCTAAATTGGAGTTTCTGCTACTTATCCTTTGATTTCCCTCTCATTTTTTGCACACTCCCCTTCAATTTTTTGATTGCAAAATTGATCCAAATTTTAGGGACATGATGGTGATGCAAAATTTGAGAGTGATATTAGCCCCTGATGTGATTCTAGGGAGCACCGTTATCCCTTTTATCCTTGCTTATCTATGAAATGGGGACAATACTACCTTTTCAAGTTGGGGGTGTCTCCTTATTCATTTGATTTGTGCCTATATTATTTACATTCTTATGTACTTTTCTTGTAACGCCCTGGAAAATAGGTCCCGGAGCGTCACACGGTGCTTGAGGCTATGAGTAGCCCCAAGCTAACCCTTTGAGCAATTTTCATTTGGTTCAACATAAATCAATGGGGTTTCCATAAATAACACTCAAATATCAACAGAGTAATCATCATCCAAGAATAAAAGAATTTCAGAAAGATAACAAAATACAACTTATTAGTCAACTCCAACATCTATACTAGTCTGACAAGCCTCTAAGAAAATCAATAAAACCAGCGAGCCATTGAGACATGCCCCAATGGACTCATACTTAGTTATCAAATGTAAATAATTCCGTGAAACCAACATCAGACATCACGTCCTCAGAACATGAGGACTCACCACAACAGAGGATGTAGAATAGTGTGCCCGAAGAATCACTATTAAACCTGGAACTGAGCACCTGAACCTACATTCCAAGTAATTGCAGCCCATATCCAAAGATGTGGGTCAGTACCATGGATAGGAACCAAGTATATGGTGGTGTATACAGTTGTATAAACATCATCATCATAAATATTAATAAGAAATATGTAGGATGTATGAAAGACTCACATAGCCCGAAGAAAATCATCATAATCATGATAGGATGAAGTAAGTACAATAACACATGTGAGTCATCATATAATTTGTCAATCACTTTCAGTTCATAAAGAATATCAATTTTCATAATGTAAATATCATTTAAATATTATGAAAGAATAACTTTCACAATTCCACTTTCAAATCACTTCACCATTCACCATAGACACAATGAAACACACACACCTGACAAAAAACATATGAGATACATGGAGTCCAACGTACAACCCACGTTGGCGAGAGCCGTCCTATCCTTGCAATCGGAGTAGGACTATCAATATCAAATCCACACAAACTAGTGATCACTATATATATCAGCCTCAGGCTCACTTCTATGGGGGAACGTAGTTCTAGGGAAGTAAGGTCTCTTTATACCTTCCACTCGGTGCTAAAGATTTCTCTCGGACTTAGCTCAGATCATTTAAAAGACAATCCACAACAAAACAATTTCAGTAATATATAAATATACATCAGGAGCCATCATGCTTTCCATCTATCAAAATAAACTACGTTGTGAATTTCTTTCACACTCGAGTTCAAAATAAATCCATTAAGACCAAAAGGTTAAATCATTCAAAATATCTCAAATATTAAACATCAACGTGCTTATAACACACACTTTCTCAAAAAAAAAAACATAATTTCCAATGTAGATTCACGACCCAAATATCAAAATCATGATAAATATTGCTCAAGATTCATGCTTTATATCACCACACATGTAAATTCATCTTTCTAAATCATAAATATCAAGATTTCATAATAATCATCATAATATATGGGTTCATGCTTCAAATTCATAAAAATCAAATAAAAATCATGCCTTTGTGAAGAAAATTACTTTTGGGCATAAGAATGAAAGAGAGTTCCTGTTGTAAAACTCCACATACCTTGAATGATGAACTTTAGATCGATACTCATTTTTGAGATGTTAATCCTGCCTTTGATGAATGGTTCTTGGAGTTCTTGAACTAGGAACTGGGAATCTTAAATAAATTTGCAGAATTAATGGTGAAATTTGGAGGTTCTTGAAGTTTGGAGGTTCTTGAAGTTTGATGTAGGAGCTTAGGGTTTTCTTTTTGATGGATTTTGATGAAATATAACATATAATACCTATAATAGGCTTTAATATAGGGTTTGGATGGATTTTGGGTGAGGGGGAATGACCAAAATGCCCCTAAAAATCCAAAAAATTCTCGAATCTATCCTTTGGTGGACTATTTTAATAGTCTAAAGGAGATCAACCATAACGTTTTACTTCGGTATTCAAATTGGATAAAACTAATTTCTTTAGAAAGAGGACTCTCATATCTTTCCGTTGATCTATAGTATATCACGTATATCATTGTGTACGAGGATTTATGATCATTTGAAGTTGACCCAAAAATTCACTTTTGTTATGCTAAAGTAGATCGACCATAACTTTTTGCTCAGATAGACAAATTGGATGAAACCAATTTCATTGGAAAGAGGACTCGCAGAGATTTTCTTTGATATATATTAGATCACCCAGATCATTATGTACAAGGAGTTATGATCATTAAAATTTGGAGCAAAAATACGCCAGGTCTCAGTACTTTTTCCTGTATGTTTTACTATTCACTACTATTTACGGTTTGATCGGAATATTCATAACTCATTGCTCGAGTGTCCGTTTTGGATGATCCATATTTGTTGGAAATCATATTTGATCCTCTACATAATGGTGGGTAATAATCTAAGACATTTCATACGAAAAATTTATAATTCATTCTAGAAGATAGAACCCAATACGTTTATGTAGAAAATTTCAATGAAAAATTTCCCCGAGTATTACATTTCTGATCCTTTGGAAAATACTTATTTGGGTAGTAATACCGGGCACTTTGATGGTGTCTACATTTGCATGGATTAGTTACTTTATTCTTAGTTTGTCTCTCTATTTTAGTTTTAATAGATGATATTTTTTCCATCATCATTAGGTTTTTAACCATAGATGCAGGGGTAGTCAGAGTACCCTATGTCACTGAGGCCATAAAATGCAAGAGAAGTCTTAGTACCTATAGCATTAAAGATTTGGGATCACATTCATACCGATTGGTGAAGACTGAGTAACCATATAGGGAGTTCACCCATACTATAGTGTGCAATGTGAGACTATAGCTTGGGTTGTTGCCATGATTAGAAAATTGCATAGTGCGGATACAATAGGAAACAACCTCCTCCATCCGAAAATTTTGCAAAATTCGAAGGCATGGACATGAGCAACCTTGTGACGAAACTTTCCCTCTTTCTATGACTCCAAAAATTGACTTCAATAAAATCGTGAATATTTTATATTTATCTTGAGCGGGTAGATTAATTGAACCCCCTTGACGACATTCTCATGCCATATGAGTGAGCTTAATTGTCTGCATCTCATTTCTAGTTGTACCATCTAAAATTTGCCATTTTAGTCTTTCAGATCTAAATTTTGATTGTGGTTGGTTTGTAAAATAATCATAAGCCATCTTTTGACTTTGACAGGCCACTTTACCCTAAAAATCCTACCAATAGATAGGAATTACCCTTAGTCACCCTCCTTGATCCTTTGGAATTTTCTTTGGAAAATACATTACAAGTCGTAACCCTTCTATTCATTCTCTTTGAGCCATTGGACTTTACTTTGGTAAATGAATTACAAACCATGAACCTTCTATTCATCCTCTCATAAACCCTATCCTCCTTTAACTTAAATATACAAATTGAGGCTAAAAATCCTATGTTGAGGGTGGTTGAAAGAGAAATAAGTGTAGTTGAGCGACGAAATCAGAAGAAAGTGCCTACGAGCTTAAGCAAGTAATCATTATTCTTTGAAATAAGACATAGTACATCAAAAGAAAGAGTTGAATGAATCTTAATGCAAGGACAAAAATTACAATAGAGAGGTGAAAAGAAATTAGGTAAAAAAAATGGTAATGTAGGAAAAATAATAAAGTGAAAAGATATAGCCCTATAGCAAAGCATCAAAAGAGTATGATGTAGAAGTTCAAGGAGGGTTTAGACTTAATTTCCTAAGTTGATACATTACAAGCTCAAAAATCTGTTTGTGATTCCCAACCAAGTGTAGTCATTGTAGTGGTGATTTAAAATAAGGGCATGCCTATGGAATGGTACTTGTTAACATGGAGAATTTCTTGAGAGAGTAAGTATTTGTACTTAAAATTCCTTGTTGCATCATTGAAAACTAGGCATGTGAAATTATCATTCTTATGAGGAGACATATGAACAGGTTGAGGTAGGTAAAGTTTTCATCTTCCTACATGGTTAGATAAAATGAGGTATAACATGGTGTGGTTAACAAGTGAGTCAGTTCTAGAGTTCTAGTAGTTTTTATGTGGTTTCTCCCCGAAGTCTATTGCATCCTTCGCTGTTCAACTTTATGATGAAAGAAGTAAAAAAACCATTGACCTATGTGTGAAGAGATTTTCATGGTTGTAATCAAGTTGGGTCTTCATGATCATTGGAAACTTACATGTGGGCTTACATGGGGAGTTGTCTCATAGTAAAGGGTGGTTCTGCTTGAGGACAAGCAGGATTCTAAGTTGGGGGTATTGATGAGTGGTGATTTTACCACTCATTCACATTAACTATTTATGTGTACTACTATGTTTGTAAAGTTATATGAGACAAAATTTATATTTAATGAACTAATCTCCATACTTTGCAGGAATATAGTTGAGAAAGAAAAAAGATATGAAATGGAGCTTAAAATGATAAAAAGGGAGCAAAGAAGCATGCAGCTGAAGACCTAGATCATTTCAGCCTTAGTTACCGCGACCGCAGTCCTCAGTAAATGCTCGGGGTCAGTTAAGATGGTCAACATAATGTGGTCGCAAAACACAAATGCATTTGCATAGCCGTAGTCGCAATAAAGCCTACAAGATTTTCTTTCAGAGGGAATATGCCTAAGAAAAGTTTGTAACATTGCATAGACGAATTCCTAACCATATATAAGCAAAACCCCTACTTCATTAGGTATTTCTTGCCTCATAGATGTTTTTGAATTGAAAAGAACAAACCCTAATTGTGTAAGTGTGTAACTTCTCCTGGAGGCTTAATTTCTTAGTAATTTTATGAAGAATGTATGTTTTGGGATAGTCCTTAAGGTATATCTCTCTTTACTTTCTTCATGAGTATCGAAGTAATTTACTCTTGATATTATGTTGAACTAAGGTGTAATTGTGCATGGGTGTTGTGTTTGCATGATTTTTAGTTGTTGAGTATGGATTCCACCGTTTCTTGCGTTAATAGTAGGAATTTGATGGGTGAAAACCTCAAATATCCAATTAGGTTTGATGGGTGAAAACCCTAAACTCTAAAAACCCTTCATCAACCATCAAAGAGGGATGAGGTTGAACTTGAGGTAAAAAGGGTGACAGGGGGACAAGGTAATTCTGGACAATTAAGCCTATGGTTTACACCTTTTGCAATCTTTGAAATAACTGTATTTGGAATGTAAATCTTTTCAAGAGCATCATCCTAGAAATAGGGATGCTTGATTTACCTTTTGGGTGACTATGAATTGCACACTTTTTAGGTGCTCAAAAAAGCCAATGGGTTAAGTTGTTGTAGTTTTATTGAAAGATTGACTATAACGACTTTATACCTAGCCTATCCTTTGGTCAACAACTATGCTTCATGGTAAACCATAATCAACCAACATCATTTTCCATTATGTAGACATAATCCCAAGATCCTCTCTAATCTTGATTTTAAATCAAAAGTGTTATATTCGTGTATTGGTTGTCGAAAATCATTACAAACCAATCTCCCCTATTTTAATTTTCATGTCTTGTTTGTTATCATTCTGGGTAACCTTTTACTAATTAGAGCACCCATACAACTTCAAATTTATAATTCGCTCCTCTTAGATTCGACCCTAACTCTAGTTGGGTTATTGACAATGACAGCCTCACCCCTCAGTAATGGGAGTGAGTTGGGCGTTATCACTATTCAGTTTCTTTAGCTCGGTAGGAGCCATATGATATAGAGCCACAAAAAAAAGGTTAGGTTCCTGGATAGAGGATAATAATAAACTCCACATCATTCTCAAGAGTACGGACAGGTTGGTTGATCAAGAACACATCAGGAAACTCAGAAACAATTAAGATAGAGGCAAGCGATGGACTCTAAGTACCGACATCTCAAACAAAAGAAATAAATGACTCACAACCCTTAATTATCACTCTTAGCTCAAATGTAAGAAATAATCCCCATTTTTGTACGACTAACACAAAACGGGGTATACTAGGCAAGGCAAAGGTAACAATTTTAACAAAATAATTCAAGACAGCATGGTAAGGAGATAACCTATTCATGCCTAGAATCACATAAAAATCTACCATAACAAGACAATGAGGTCAATCTGAGTATCAAACTCCCACCAATAACTACACAAGATCTATATACCCAATCCACTACTAAAGATTCACTCACGGGGATAGCTACATGAAATGACATAGATAAACACTTCGAACATAAACGTAGTCAAGATGCAAAATTAGTAGAAACATTTGCAAATATAAAACCGGGATCAAACAAAGAAGAAGTTGGTTGATGGAATATGGAAATCATACATGTGATCACAACATCTAAAGCCTCAGCCTCTTCTATACTTGATACATCATACTAATGACCCTGTCCACTACTGGACTGGGTGTCTGATCAACTACCTATCTTACCTTTCAACGGGTCACCTCTAGAATATTTGGACAACCCCTACCTAACAATGACACTAATCAGATCGATTGTGCAATCAAAATAGAATGCTCAACCATCCTAAACTTGGGACACTTATGGGTGAAATGAAAACCCTGTAGGTATAACAAAATCTCAGTACTCTGCTCTTAACATGACCTGAACCATGGTCGGGTCAGGTCAGGTATCTTAAGTCCCGCATGATCTGGAAATCACTACCTACACCTAACCAAACTAACCACCACAAACACTAATGACGGATATATCCGAAACATATTACAAGATAGCATGCAATAGGTTGAGTAATCTTAAATGCATATCTATAAATGACAGCTGACAATCGGCTATCCAATAGACCAACACTGCCCAACAACAACAATTATCTAAGAAAAGCCTTTTAAACAATGATCAAAAACTGAACATCAATAAACTCTCGAGACATGCCCCCGATAATAGCAAAAAATATGTCTAAGACGTAAGAGGAACAAAGCTAAAAATGTAGACTTTAGATGTATTAAATTTCACCACTTCAATGTAAACTCACGAGCTAATCTAGATTCTTGAGTCCTAATCATTGAACAATTGTGGGACTACTGGTGCTGGCAAAACCTCCACTATAGGTGTTGCTGTCCCAGGCTGTGCTCCTTCAATCGATGGACCACCAACTCATTCCAATAACTATACCAATACATCCCAAACAATAGATGTAGATATAAACTAGGTGGATCTTGGGATTCCCCCTAGCCCACCTTTTTTGTTATGGAATGACTTGAGCTCTCTCAGTTTTAGGAGCTATAATAGGATCAATTAATGGATCTCTGGCCTGATCTAAAACATGGGTTGCTGCTCTATCCTGCCCCCAATATTTAGGTCGACCTCTAATGGAAACTCTAGAAGCAAACATGAGGTCGTGATCCCCAGCTCTCAAACCTCGCGTCCTTGCCATTGGCATAACGAGTGAACAAATAAATTACAGTCAACTCAGACCTAACTCACAAAATGGATCAAGAAAATGAGATTGTTCCAAAAAAATACTTTGTAGCCTCCCGAAGATAGGATAGAGACGTCTTTATGCTGATCTATAGGAATCTACTAAACATTGACTCTAGTATCAATAGTAACGGTGAAAGCTAAGCTCAGATACAAGGTTGTTACAAACTAATTGCTCATGTCACGATGACGCCTACCTTATGTCCCCCTAAGTAGGCAAACAAAGCCATAGCCCAGAATAATAGGTAACAGATTAGTTGAAACGCCTAGAGATCCCATCCCAAGACATCACACGATTCTTATAGACCCGTCGGACCACAAGTTAACCCTTTTCTGATATCTGTACCTATACACTGCATAATATTTGAAATAAATGCAGAAACTTGACATAAGGTTCAACACATCTATATATACTCAAAACTAAAAACTGAATACTAATAAATCCATCTGAAAAACCGCTAAACTGTCTGAACTGTGGAGTTGATAGAAAAGGTTCCCAAATAACTCCGTCAACTGAAAATAAAAAAAAACTAAAATAATAATAGTAAACTATGATTCAATCTCAAAAGAAGAGGAGTCACTACTACTGCTGCTAACGGCGACTGAAAAGCTGAGTATAATCTGGATCCCGTGCCTCTGAACCTATGGTGTCAAATAAAACACCATAGCGCAAATGCGTCAGTACATGAATATACACAGTATGTAGACAAGGTAGGCTAATGCAAGGGCTCATGCATGCATAATATCTAAATGAAATAGTCATGAAGGATGCCGCATGAGAACACACACATGAATGCACAAAACATGAACACAATCATCCTAACACTATATACTGAAACTCGCATACCACTTTATTGAAGATTGAAATCATTACTGACACTGAGATACTGAATCACTGACTCCTCTAATACTGATAACTGTAGATCTTGATGTGCTTACATCAAGGACTATACTCTGAGCTTACTACTTTTGATAGATAGAAGTAGAGATCAAATTTTCTAAGAGATTATTCTTGAAGCGATTATTAATGATAAAAAGTATCATTATATCTGAATCTAATGACAAGAATATTCAATAAAAATATGATACTGTGATCAAGCCTGTCTGGTGGCATATCTCTGAATATGATATCAATCAACTGTATATATGACCAAACCTATCTGTCGGTATGGTCCATGAATCAACGGAACTATCTGATTTCCTCATAGACATATATGACTGTATCTGACAGTCCTAATTTCTAAAGATTAATTCTGAAACAGAGACTGAATCTGAAAGTGAAACTATGGGAAGTAGTCACTTAACTGACATGCCCTAACCTACCATAGGTGGGGTCCAACCTCTACCCGCAATTAGGAGGGTGCCAATACCGTGCCACGGGTAAAGACATTATCTTTATGTTCATTATCTTTATGTGCCACTCATCTATCATGTACTCAAACAAGAACGGTGGAGCCCTCATCTAACAGGTCAAGCCATCTTATCTACCCTTATCTAAAAGATATGATGTCTCTCATCTTCCCTCAACTAGTAGGTATGATGTCTCAACCTGCGGTGCCTTCATAATTCTGGAGCACAAAGATTGCATCTAAGAATCACACCCTCTACTAGTAGGTGAGTTCCCAACCTTGAGCTCGCGCAGTGCTAGTTTATACTCCCAACTGAAAGACTCTGACTGAATTCTTAAATGAGCACAACTTAACTAAATATGATACTAATCATGTTTCTCAAAAGATCTAACTGAGTTATACTGAGATTTCTTAGTTCTGTATCAGATGGAAAAGACATTGGATCATAGTATATGACTGACGATACAAAGTTTGAATAGATTACTCAAATCACTTCTGAGATTAGAATTGAATCAATTGAATACTATTAGATCTGAGCTGATTACAAGACTAAGGATATATTATGAGCGATACAGAGATTACAGAGATTTTTGAGATTTCTGAGCTTTCTTAAGTTCCGCACTTGTGTGAGGGTACAGAGTTCTATAGTTTACAGAGGTTTGAGGATCATGGATCAAATAGAATTATCGAGAAACTGACACAGGCTCTAGACAACAACTCTATTTTTGGGTATAAATACCCGCAGGGATCACTATCATAAAAGTAAGCATCATCATTCTTTAATCATCACAAACATTCATGCATCATCACAATCATTCAATCATGTTCACAAGTAATTCAGGAATCATGTCATATGTTCATTTCCACAGTCCTTAAACATCACCTCAAGAATATAAAGATCTTAAACATGTATTCATCATCACAGATCTAAGGAGTCACTTTAAATATCTCGGAATCATAATCATATAATAACGTAGGGGAAACATGCTACTATATTGTACTCCCTTCAACAAGGTTTTACCTCAGATATTTAATACCATATCAATCTTGACATGTGTTTGAATATCCTATGGCTTGGGGAGAATTCATACTATCAAGTCATAACTTACTTGCTAACCACTTGGCATGCATTAAAAGCTTAACTTATATCAAGAGCTCATAATTGGGGGAAGTTACAACCACCATATCTGGACTTGTTCACTAGGGTCTTTCAACACCCACTAGAAATGACCGATTTTACACCTACTTGAGAATTTCATGCTATCTTGTCACATTTTACTCACTAAGGCATTTTATCAAAGACTAGGCATGCATGCACTAGCTCACAATTTGGCGTTTCCTATTCAACATACTATAGTGGCCCTTATGCTTCAACAAAGCTCTTTATCAAACCTATGGGAAATGTTCTTCACTTATTCAACCATTTATACACCCAAAAGTCATGAACATATCACATGGAAAAATAACTTCAAAAGGGTCTATCACAAACATCACATGAATTCCACATACTAGGGTAAAAGCTCATAAATTTTGTAGGCAGACATAAATCAAAACTCAACAACTCATTAAATATCCATTTCAACTTATACAAATCATTAACAACTCATAAACATAAAAATCTTTTAGTTTTAAAAAGGGCTCTTAAGCTTCTTGGATGAAAAGGACCCAAGAATCAACATCTACGTACCTTAACCTTTGAAATTGGATGAACTTTAGTGCTTGAAACTTTATCCACACTTGAAATAAATAAATTCTTAAAGCCCACACTATGAGGAACTTGATTCTTGAAGAAACCTTAAAGAATTTATGGATGAATTTTGGAAAATTAGGGTTCTTGAATGAAACCCTAGATAGTTTTGAGAGAATTGGAAAGAAAATAATTGAATAAGGGTTTGAATGAGGGTTCCTCATAATTATAGAGACTCAAAAAAGGTGGGAAATGACCAAAATACCATTGAAAAAATGCCCTTGAATTTCTGGAAAAACATACTTGACTCCATCCGTGACAAGCCGTCAGGTCTGTGATAGGCCGTCATGAATGGTCATCACAAAACGGGTCAAAAATCTTAATTTTCTGCCCAGGGCTGCCAAAGTCATCAGAAATGTCGTCAGAATGTGATGACGTCGTCAAAAATGTAATTAGAAATATGATAGCCCATCAGAAACATCGTCACCATTTTCTAGCTTGACATGCTGGAATAAAATAGGGATAACTCTTTGCTGCGATATCATATTTAGGCAAACTTTGTATCATTGGAAATCTTATTCAAAGATATTTCATTTGATATATAGACAGCCACCCAGTTCTTCATATAAAATGAGTTATGGTCGATTGAAGTTGACCCTAAATTTTACGGTCACTAAAACTTGAATGATAGGAAAGCTTTCAACTCGACCATGAGTTAAGGGATCTCTATGATCTTAATTCATGCTCAAATAGATTCCCACACGATTCAAAGTATTTCATACTTGGGAGGATATTTATGAAACATTTTGACTCAGATTTTTGCTTTACCAAATACGCTCTAAGGCTCAGACTGGAAGAGGATTTTATGGGCCATTACATTATTTCCCCTTGAAAACATTCATACTCGTATGTCACTTAATAGACTGAGATTACGGATCAATGGAACTTACTCAAGAAATGTAAACATCTCAGATTAGGACTATGCAACTGGAACGACTGACATATAGAGTTCTCACACTGGGCATACATATATGATGCATGGAATACTCGACTGATGATACTCATAGATGAATTCTCATAATACACATGCATATCTGATGAATGGACTCATAACTGGGATGATCTTATGAATACACGATTGAACATATGCTGACAAGTTGAAGTCTTTCAACTAAATGTGCATATCTAATGCATGAATGTCTGGCTAAGCCGACTTTTGAAAGCACGACTTGACAATGCAATAATGATTGATGCTAACTTTATAAGGAAAATTTAAACATGCATCGAGATAAATCTAATAGCATGTAAAATTATAATACCATGGGGTAGCTTCCCCTTGGGACTCTATGTCCCTCTAAACACACTTCGTGAAAATACTGGAGTGGTGCGTAAGGCACCTAAAGACTAGGTCATAATTGACCGATCAATATCTGAAACTTATGCATGACTCATGCTAATATATAAGCTCAAAATGAGAGAAAAGGATATATCAATGCATAACATAAATATAAAGGGACCATAACATACCCGGGTTAATTTCATGGGATCTTTCCCGATCAAGGAGAGCCTAAAGTGCATATAATATATTATGAGATGAAGGATGACTACGCTGACTTCGAGGACCTGGCTTAGGATAGTCTCAAGCTTAGTGACCGGTCTCTCCACATCCAAAGCACACATCAGTATCGGTTCTACATACACCCTTATGATTCTTACCACATTCTTCACACAACAGGTAAGTATGAACACTACTAGTACTACTCTGGGCTTTGGAGCTTGGCACTCCCTCAAATCTGACACCCTCAAATGCAGGTGCGAGTACACTAGATGAACATGGAGCTGGAACTAAAAATATCTGACCATACTAAGAACTTCTACCTCCTTGAGACCCTGACTACGAGAAACCATGACTACCTTTCTTGGATCTCTTACTCACTCTCTCTCTCTCTCCTTCATCTTATCTACCTCAATTTGTTGTGCATGAATCATTAGCCTAGGAAGATCCATATCTCTATTGAGAATGGTAAGTTTAAACTCTTTCAACACATTACTTGATACCCCAGTCAAAAACTTACTCATACTCGCTCTAGGGTCATCTATCAAGTTGGGAGCATACTTAGCTAATTGGTTAACCTTAAGACAACACTCTTTCACTGTGATGGAGCATTGCCTTAGGTTCATAAAATATTCTACCTTAGATTCTCTCATTTCTAGCGAGAAAAAAGTATCTAGAAAGGCACTCTAAAACTCTAGCCAAGCCACGGGAGCTACATTCTCCCCTCTACTTTTCTCCCACATCAGTACCCAGTCATGAGCAATATCTTTCAACCTATTAGATGCTAACTCAACACTCTTCTCCTCTGATACATGCATAATCTGGGTGATCTTCTTCACTTCCTTAAGAAACAACTACGAATCCTCACCTACTACTGACCCAATGAATTTGGGTGGGTTCATTTTCATGATGCTTCTAATCCTGCTTGTGGCAGAATTCCCATCTTGTTAGGTGGGACTGCAGCCTGACGGTTGCCATAAACATTAGTCTCCACCTGGGCTAGCTCATAGAAAGCTGCCTAAACTCTGTATATGATAGTTTATTTTTCAGGATCTACTGACTAAGGGGGATGGTCATCAACTCTATGGACAAACTATCTGTGAAGAGGCATACTATGTAAATAAAAGAATGAAGTGGATTAGAATGAGGATCAACTTGAGCTCATGCTCACTCGCATGAAATGATCACAGAAAGAAGAGGAACTACACCTAAGAACATCCTGTAGCCTCTTGTACATAAATGTGGTGTGCTACACATCCATGTACAAGACTCTACTAGATGCAAATTTTTAGACTCCCTATAATACTCTTGAACCTTAAGCTTTGATACCAAGTTTGTAACACCCCGAGATCCCATCCCGAGGTGTCACATGGTGCTTATGGACCCGAAGGACTACAATCTAACCCTTTTCTAATATCTGTATCTATACACAACATAATATCGGAAATAAATATGGAAACTTGCAATAAGGTTCAACACATCTATTCATACTCAAAACTAAAAACTGAATACTAATACATCCATCTGAAAAACCTCTAAACTGTTTGAACTATCGATTTGATGGGAATGATCCCGAACTAACTCCGTCAACTTAAAATAAACAAAATCTTAAATAATAATAGTAAACTGAGATTCAACCTAAAAAAAAGAGGACTCACTGGTACTGCTGCTGATAAGAACTGAATTGCTGAGGATAATCTGGATCCCATTCCTTTGAACCTATGGTGTCAAATAAAACGCCATAGCACTAATGCGTCAGTACAGAAATATACCGAGTATGCTGACAAGGTAGGCTAATGCAAGGGCTCATGCATGAACAATATGCAAACTAAATAATCATGAAAGATGACGCATGATAACACATACAGGAATGCATAGAACATGAACACAATCATCCTAACTCTAGATATTGAAACTCGCATACCACTTTACTGTAGACTGAAATCAATACTGACACTGAGATACTGAATCACTGAATCCTCTAATACTGATACCTATGGATCTGGATATGCTTACATCAAGGACTATACTCTAAGCTAACTACTTTCGATAAACAGAATTAGAGATCAACTTGGCTAAAAGATTATTCTTGAAGAGATTATTAATGATAAAAAGTATCATTATATCTGAATTTGACGACAAGAATATTTGATAAAAATATGATGATGTGATCAAGCCTGTCTGGCGGCATATCTCTGAATATGATATCAATCAACTGTATATATGAACAAGCCTATCTATCGGTATGGTTTATGATTCAACGGAACTATCTGAGTTTCTCATAAAGATAGTTGACTATATCTGACATTCCAAATTTCTGAAGATTGATTCTGAAATTGAGACTGAATCTAAAAGTGAAACAATGGGAAGTAGTCACTTAACTGACATGCACCAACCTACCATAGGTGGGGTCCAACCTCTACCCCCTATTGGAAGGGTGCCAATACCGTGCCACAGGTAAAGACATTACCTTTATACGTATTATCTTTATGTTACCCTCATCTATTAGGTACTCAAACAAGAACAGTGGAGCCCTTATCTAATAGGTCAAGCCACCTCATCTACCCTCATCTAATAGGTATGATGTCTCTTATCTACCCTCAACTAGTAGGTATGAATTCTCAACCTACGCTGCCTTCGTAGTTCTGGAGCACAAAGATTGCATCTAAGAATCACACCCTCTACTAGTAGGTGAGTTCGCATCCTTGAGCTCGCTCGGTACTAGTTTTTACTCCCAACTGAAAGACTCTGATTGAATTCTTAACTGAGCACAACTGAACTGAATCTGATACTGATCATGTTGCTCAAAAGATCTAACTGAGTTAGTTTTAAGATACTTAGTTCTGTATCTGACGAAAAAGACATCGAATCATAGCATATGACTGACGATACAGAGATTGAATAGATTACTCAAATTACTTCTGAGATTAGAATCGAATTACTTGAATACTATTAGATCTGAGTTGATGACAAGACTAAGGCTAGATTACTAGTGATATCGAGATTACAGAGATTTCTTAGATTACTGAGCTTTCTTAACTTCCACACTTGGCTGAGGATACAGAGTTCTATAGTTCACGGAGTTCTGAGAATCATGGCTCAACTAGAATTATCGAGAAACTGACACGGGCTCTAGACAACAACTCTATTTTTGGGTAGAAATACCCTCAGGACTCGATAGCATAAAAGTAAGCATCATCATTCATTCATCATCACAAGCATTAATGCATCATCACAATCATTCAATCATCTTCGCAAGTAATTCAGGAATCATGCCATATGTTCATTTCCATAGTCATTAAACATCACCTAAAGCATCTAAGGATCTCAAACATCTATTCATCATTACAGTCACCAAGGAGTCACTTTATGCATCTCAGAATCATAATAATATAATAACGTATGGGAAATATGCTACTAGAATGTACTCCCTTGAACAAGGTTTTACCTCAGCTATTTCATACCATATCGATCTTGACATGTGTTTGGATATCCTATGGCTTGGGGATAATTCATACTATCACATCATAACTTACTTGGTAACCACTTGGCATGTATTAAAAGTTGAACATATATCAAGAACACATAATTGGGGGAATTTACAACCACTATAGCTGGACCTGTTCACTAGGGTCTTTCAACAACCACAAGACATGACCGATTTTACACCTACTTAGGAATTTCATGCTATCTTGGCACATTTCACTCACTAAGGAAATCTATCAAAGACTAGGCATGCATGGACTAGCTCACACTTTGGGGTTTCCTATTCAACATACTATAGTGGCACTTATGCTTCACCAAAGCTCTTTATCAAACCTATGGGGAACGTTCTTCACTTATTCAACTATTTCTACACCCAAAAGTCATAAACATATCACATAGAAAAATAACTTCAAGAGGGTGTATCAAAAGCACACATGAATTCCTCATATTAGGGTCAAAGCTTATAAATTTTGTAGGAAAACATAAATCAAAACTCAACAACTCATTAAACATCCATTTCAACTCATACAAATCATTAACAACTCATAAACATAAAAATCTTTTAGCTTTAAAAAGAGTTCTTGAGCTTCTTGGATGAAAGGGACCCAAGAATCAACATCTATATACCTTAACCTTTGAAATTGGATGAACTTTAGTTCTTGAAACTTTATCTACACTTGAAATAAATAAATTCTTGAAGCCCATACTATGAGGAACTTGATTCTTGAAGAAACCTTGAAGAATTTATGGATGAATTTTTGAAGATTAGGGTTCTTGAATAAAACCCTAGATATTCTTGAGAGAATTGGAAAAAAAATAATTGAATGAGTGTTTGAATGAGGGTTCCTCATATTTATAGAAACTAAAATAAGGTGAGAAATCACCAAAATATACTTGCAAAAAAGCCCTTGAATTGCTGGAACAATATACTTGACGCTATCCATGATAGGCCGTCAGATCCATGATCGGCCGTCATGAATGGTCGTCACAAAAGGGGTCCAAATTCTTGATTTTCTGCCCAGGGCTGACGATGTTGTCAGAAATATCGTTAGAATATGACGACGTCATCAAAAAGGTAGTCAGAAACGTGATAGCCCATCAGAAACTTTGTCACCATTTT
>JAPEIP010000005.1:171360975-171431165 GCA_026120095.1 Capsicum chinense | reverse complement strand
TGATAGGCCGTCAGATCCATGATCGGCCGTCATGAATGGTCGTCACAAAAGGGGTCCAAATTCTTGATTTTCTGCCCAGGGCTGACGATGTTGTCAGAAATATCGTTAGAATATGACGACGTCATCAAAAAGGTAGTCAGAAACGTGATAGCCCATCAGAAACTTTGTCACCATTTTCCAGCTTGACATGCTGGAATAAAATGGGGATAACTCTTTGCTCCGATATTCAAGTTAGGCGAAATTGGTATCGTTGGAAAGCTAATTCAAAGATATTTCATTTGATATGTAGAAAGCAACCCAGTTATTTATATAAAACAAGTTAGGGTCGATTGATGTTGATTCAAATTGTTACGATCACTAAAACTTGAACGATAGGAAAGCTTTCAACTCGACCATGAGTTAGGGGACCTCTATGATCTTAATTCATGCTCGAATAGATTCCCACACGATACCAAGTATTTCATACTTGGGCGGATATTTATGAATCATTTTGACTTGGATTTTTGCTTTACCAAATACGCTCTAAGGCTCAAACTGGAAGAGGATTTTGTGGGCCGTTACATTAGTAGGAAAAAATCATACAAGATTGCATGCAATTACATCAATAGTAATAACAACCGATAGACAGAAAGGAAACATACACCATATACAAAAATGAGGAAAGGAAAAATTACCAAATATACTAATGAATCCTTCCCAAACCATGGTAAGATCGGTGCTAGATCCACTACTAAAAGATGCCCAAAGTACTAGACGAAATCCAAAATTTATCCAATTTCTAAAACTAGTCTCGAGTACAAAAGACTAAGCTATAGTAAATACAGGAGGATCAACATCAGACGACAGTAAGCTCACCCCGCTCTGAATCATTACTGGAAAGTAGGAATCAAGTCAATGTCTCCTTCTACTACATGGATCTTCATCAAGGAAAAGATGTAAAAGTATAGTATGAGAATGAAAACAACGGGAAATAAGTAGGCGTTATCAGTCGACTAAGCTCAATAATCAAAAGGCATAACAACAATATGAGGGTGTAATCTAAGTCATCAATAAAAAAGGATAGAAATGTAAATAGCAACCAAGCTATGAAAATTCAATATAGGAATAAATTTATGCGATATAGAAAAAAACAACACCTTAATAATATACAAATCAAACATAACCTAATTGGGGCCACATTAGCCCGCTAGGCAAACTGAAAAAGGTAATTAATCCAATTGTACCCCCATAAGCTGGGGGGACACACAAAAAGTAATTAATAAAAATAAACATATATTTTGTAACTGAACTACATATAACGCAATCATAATAGCCATTCAGATATGCACAGGATTTAAACCGGGCATAGTAGGTAATGGATGATAACAAGAAGACACATGCTGGATTTAAACCAGGCATAGTAGGTAATAACTACAGGACATATATATAATATACAATATGACTCATACTAAGAAGTCAAATTTGAATCAGAACTAAGAAGAACCACAACCATAATAAGATGCTAGACATGAATTGGAACTCAAATAAATGACAACCATAATCATATGTCGAAATCAAACCATAACTCATAGTAATCATACCCAACTGTAATATTAAAATTCATATCATACCAGAAAAATGTCAAGTTGAACCAAAATTCACAATCAAATACAAAAATAAAGTATATACTAAACCTAAAAAGAAGCTAAAATATGTCAAATTACTGTACTCATGTCTTAATTGAAAAGGGACGAATTCAAGGTTTTTACAATTTTATTCCACGACCTAAAGTGAAAGATGCTAGATTTTATTGGTACATAGAATACCATAATTTACTAGAATGGTGTCCTAATCTAGATATATTAAATGATAGAAAACTACAAGTACTCATCTAAAACTAGCATAATTGTATATAATTTAAGTAAATAAGCTCAATCTAATAGTATGGTAAACCCAGCTTACCTGAATGCCAATGCTAAAATGTCCCTCTGCGAAGCCTCCAAATAGTTTCAGTAAATCAAAGCTTGAAAAATTGATAAAAACAATTAAGTTTACATTTGGAGATTAAATGTATTATACGTGTATGTATTTTAAAAGAAAAAAATAACGTGGGAGGTTCTAACATATAACAAAGTTATCAAATTATTCAAGTAAATGTTACTTGGTTGATTAAGTTAGTATTATATACATGCATGATGAGGAATTGTCCTTTTTAAGGCCAAGTAACATAGGTATTGTCCAGCCACTTCACCTCCACGTGGACTTGAGGTGGCAATACCCATAACATTTATTATTATTTTATCACATACGTATTTATTCGGGTACTACGTAGGTTCGCGGTAAAATAAATATAGTCTATGAATATATTTTAAGTAATTGATAATTATTTGTAATAAAACCTTTATAATATAATACTAATATTTTAACATTTCTAGATTTTCTATCTCTGCTTAAAATGATAGTAGAATATAAAAGCTATTATAAGGTAATATAAATATAGCATAACTTGAAGAATTTGACGCCTGTCAAAAATATTAGAAGGGTAATAAATTATACTTCAATCAAATTCTAATTTAAATTAAGTATTCTACAATATATTTGGTATCACTAGGATTCTCAAACGAACCATCAAAAATAGAATTACCAATGCCAACAATTCATAATTAACTTGGGGCAGTGTAGAGAAGATCTAGACATCGAAAATGAATGAAAATAAGAAAAATAACCATGAAGGTCATTACAACATCCACTACTAAAAGGACTTTCATCTGTGAAAGTAAAGCTTACGAACATACTTAAAGGTTCAAATAGGTAGGGATACTGGGCGTATATATCATACTTTGGAGGAAGGTCTGGTAGGTTAGCCGAAAACACATTAGGAAACTTGCGAATTAGGAACAAAGTTAAGCGATGGACTCTCAGCACTAGAATCTCTACCATAAGAAAAAAATGAATCACAACCTCTCAATATCAGTCTACTAGCTTGGTTGCAAGAAATGATTCCCGCCAGCATACTGCTAATAGAACCCTGCCAGACCATCATGGGTATGCCAAGCTTGGTTGAAGTAATGATCTTAACAAAATAATCAAAGATCACATGATAAAGAGATAAATAGTCCATTCCTAGAATCGTATCGAAATCTACTATATCTTGGACAATGAGATCAACCTTAGTACCAACCTCCCAAACGATCATCAAACACGATGTATATACCTGATCCACTACTAAAGAACCACCAAAGGGATAACTATATACGATGGAATAGATATAGACTTTAAGCATCTACCCAACCGCGATGCAAGATAAGTGGAAATTTATGAAAATGTTTAATTGGTTGTCCTGTCAAACCTGAAGGCTGAATTATCCTACACTAAGAACATGCACAGGTGATGTTACCAGTAACCACACAGTCATAGTATGCCCCGAACACTCTAATTTTTCTTGAAGGTATGGTAGATTCAAAATGAATACCCTGACTCAGCGATCCTGACTGAACACCCCTCTACGGTTTGCTGCTGATCTGACTACTAGAATAACTAAACATGGGCAGACCCCTATCTGATAGCTGAAGCATTGCCTGGATTGGCAGACTAGTCTAACCTAGATACTTAGAAGGTTTTTATTATTGGTACCTACCATTAAATCCTCCTATGAACAATGAATCATTATAGGTTCCTTAGTAACGTGGTCCCTTATCGCTTCCCTCTTAGGAATCAGGATCCCTCTCCTCTATAGAATAAATATGCTGAACTATCACAAAAAAAGACTTCATTGAAGTCACAAATCTCTATGTAGCCATACAAAGTAATAATCTCAATCCCTTGATAAAGCATCAAATCTGCACATACTCCGTAGGTAGAAGCATAGCGCCGTGTCTGGCTAACTCATGAAATTTCCCTTTATACTGAGCCAAAGATATATTGTCTCAATGTTGTTAACGTATCCTGAAGATACTCACGCATGCTGTGAGGCATATACTTCCTAAAGAAATCCTCGTAGAACTAAGTCCAAATCACGGGTAGAGATCTAGATGCCCTTAAATAAAGATAACCTCTCCACCATCTCCTCTTTGTCGTGTCTAACTGAGAAGCAACAAAGTCCACAACTCATGCCTTAACCATCCCCAAATTTTGAAAATTTTCAATGAAACTTAATTGAAACTCATTACAATCCTCTCCAGAGGTTCCCACAAACCTGGGTGGAGTCAATCTACTGGTGGTTCTGGGATTACTAGTACTTAAGGAACCTCTATCCTAGGTGTTGCTGCAGATGGCTATACTCCTTCTATTGATTGACCACCAACTAACCCCAATAACTATTCTGGTGTATCCTATTAATCCAATGAAGATATAAATCCAGGTATAGCCTAGGCTCCACCCTTGACCACCTCCTGTCATGATGGATTACCTAGAGCTCTATCAGTTTTAAAAGCTATGATAGTATCTGGTAATGGATCCCTGGCTTGATCTAGAACAAGGGTTGTTGCTCTATCCTGCCCTCGACCTTTAGGTCGACCTTGACTTTTAATAAAAATTGTAGAAATGAATTTGGGGTCTCAATCCCTAAATCTCGAACCTCATGTCATAGCCATCTTTGTAAAGAGCGCACTAATAAAAATTACAACAAATTCAGATCCAACGCACGAAAATGGATTAATATTATAAGATTGTTCCTTAAAAATGCTCTGTAGCCTTTCAAAGATAGGATACAGACATCTCTATACGGATCCGCGGGGCTCTACTAAACATTGGCTCTTGTACCAATAGTACTAGTAAAATCTAAGCTCTAATACCATAATTATCACAACCTAATTTCTCATGTCATGATGGCACCTACCTTATCAACCAAGAAAGCAAGCCAAGCCATAGCTAGGAATAATAGGTAACTAGCTAATAGGTAATAATCCAAAAAGAGCGTGATTCATTATATAAATAGTAATAAAAAGTGACAAACAGAAAGAAACATATATCATATAATAAAATGAGGGAAGGAAAAGACTGAAATACACAAATAAAGCCCTCTCAAGACCTGGTAAGGTCGGTACTAGAACCACTACCAACACATTCCCAAAGTACTAGAGAGAATCCAAAA
Source organism: Capsicum chinense (assembly GCA_026120095.1). NCBI lineage: Eukaryota > Viridiplantae > Streptophyta > Magnoliopsida > Solanales > Solanaceae > Capsicum > Capsicum chinense. The sequence goes on along the minus strand of JAPEIP010000005.1, from coordinate 171,426,094 downwards.
TATACCAATATGTACAAGAAGTCTAAAGTACAAAAGACGAATATGGAGTAGAAAGAGGAGGATCAGCCTCAGACGACAGTAAGCTCACCCTGCTTTAAATCATTACTGGAAAGTAGGAATCATGCTAATGTCTATTACTACTACACAGATCTTATCTGGGAAAAGATAAAATATGTAGTATGAGAACGAAAGCAACGGGAAATCAATTGTTATTATTAGTCGATAGAGCTTAATAAAGAAAATGTATAACTACAATACGAGGGTGTAATCTAAGTCATCAATAAACAGGTATAGAAATGTAAACAACCACCATGCTATGCAAATTCAGTAGAGGAATAAATTTAAATAATATAGAAAATAAATAATGTAGTAATAATAGACAAATCAAACATAACCTAATTGGGGCCCCATTAGCCCGCTAAGCAAACTGAAAAAGACAATTAATCAAATTGTACCCCTATAAACCGGGGGGACACACAAGAAGTAATTAATAAAAATAAACAAAATAATCTATAACTAAAATCCATATTACAAAATCATAATAGCCATAAACATGTGCACCGGGCTTGAACCAAGGCCAATGGGTAGTAACGACTGGCCTTATAACGAACTCTAACTGGTAGTAACGGATGATAATAAGAGGACATGTGCAGAATTTGAACTAGACATAGTGGGTAGCAACGAGAAGCCATATATATATTATACAAAAGAATTCATAATTATATGTCAGACTCGAACAAGAACTTCGAGAAACCACAACCATAATAAGATGTCCAACATTAATAAGAACTGAAAGAAACCATAACCATAATCAGATGTCAGACTTTAACTGAAGCTAAAAGTAATCGTAGCCACTATAATATTAAGATTCATACCATACCAGAACAATGAAAATGTGGTACAAAGATTCATAATAAATAAAATAAATAAAGTATATACTAAACCTAAACTGAAGCTGAAATACCTCTAATTACCTTACGCATATCTTAATTCAAAAGGGACAAATTCATGTTTTGGAAATTTAATTCCACAACCTAAAGTAATAGATGTTATATTAATGACACACCCCGAAATTGGGACATGTCGTAGGGGCACCTCAAGCCTACATGAATCGAAGGTAACCCAGATAAACCGTCACAATAATCTTACTCATCACATGGTTTGGTGAGTCCCGACCATATACTGAGATAGAGTAAAAACATACTACAACTCATAACTTAAACAATGTCTAACCATTTCATAAATATTTACACTATAACCAATATACCTAAATTCACAGTCATCCATGATACACCAAAGTTAAAAATATATATGTTGGGACAAGCCCCCAATAATAGCCAAAAAAAAGTCAAAAGAAGACTAAGTCTAAATATAGGGGACCAAGAATGAATGTCTTCTGAAATAAGAAAGCTCACCACTCCGTAGTCAATGCATGAACTACTTTGATCATCTATGCACTGCGCAGGAAGAGAGAAAATACTCTTCGGCCCCTGTGTCGCGTAGGGACTTAGTAACTGAAGATGAATAGTTATTGGAACTTTATCATGTAACTCAAGGATAAGAATAAAATAGCATCATCATTCAACAACAAGAAATATATTATATTCAATAACATTCATAACTTTATCCATATATATATATAGACACTTCACATGCTAGTCAAGGGGACTAGATTTATCAACACTTTGAAAGCTATCACTCATCATTCATGCATTGCAGGACTTCAATCTTTGCAGGAATTCATTCTTCCATACTTATAGATTCAAGAATTTCTTATTACGCATAGGACTGTAACCATATTAACATATCATTACGTAAGGGACTCAAATGTCACACACATCCATTTAAATGACGCACTCTAACTATATACATATCTATTCAAGTGAGGGACTCTAACCACACACACATATTCATATAAGTGAGGGACTCTAACCACTCACACACCTTCATTCAAGAAAGGGACTCAAACCATATGCTCACACATTTTGCAACGGTCTCTAACCTCATGCCATATTAGATAGGGGACTCTAACCACAAGCTAATTCATTTTCCGAGGAACTTAGACCTCATGAGATCTTATGATGAAAGGGAATTTAACCTTATGCCATAACGATAATCATTAGTCAACACTAGGACTCTAACCCTTTATCCATGCATCTGCATATATTCAACTTCACACATAAGGACTTTAAACCATATAGAAACTTTCAACATCATACATAACCACATAGTCCTTATGAGAGTCTTCAATGATCAACCAATTAAATAGGCCAATGCCTTAATTCAACTAATCATACAACACAAACTATGGTCCTCAATAGCCTTACAACCTATTCACACTTTATTAGCAATTCTATAGTATAATTAAGTTCAATACACAATTCAAGTTCATTTTTGTGTTAGGGACTTTGATCTCCTTCTTATTCATCAGACTATCAAGGTCATCAATGAGACAACGTGGCTCATTTTACATTCACAGTATCATCTATCAAGAATTCATACATATAGGGCCCTTTCCCTATTTTCAAAGCATCATCATCATGTAACTAGACATGTCACTTGGACAATTTCACAAACACGTTATGTGCAAGACTTTACCAGGGCCAATTTTATGGTAGAAATTATCAAGACTATGTTTACTCAAGAGCTACATGTTAGATCATATAAAACAAGCATTCTAATGTGTAAACTACAATCAATAACATTTGTAAACATAAGACTAAGCAAGAATCATCATTAGTTATCATTAGGCAATAAAACCCTTTTCATTTTCTTCAAAACCACCTTGTGCACTTACTAATACAAGTGAGAAATACATGGGTTTATAGTTATTTAGATTGGGGAGGAGGTCCACGCCTTAAACAATATGAATCTCTATATTGACTCCCCTTTTCCTCTTAAATACCACTCCTGAGACCCTAGCCTCAACTTGTTCAAAGATGAACTAGAGAGAATATTTAGGGTGTTTGATCCATCAAAGTGGATGTTTAGGAGGCTACACACAATTATATAGTGAGAGGGCTTAGGGTTTTAGAAATGGGAATGGCCACAAGGCCCTTAGTTAAATCTTGAAAAAGAACCCATCTAGGGGTACGACTCACCTTATGACTCACTTAAGCAGTTGTACCATAGATACGAGTTATACCCTAACTCGTACCCTATGCCTCTCTTATGTGACACATACTTTTAAGGGTTCGACCATGCACCCTTCAGACGTATCCAAGGGGTACAACTCAACCTCTATTCATATGCCCCACTCATTATAAAACCAATACACTTAAATCTAAGACCACACTCCATACGACTTACCTAGGTATGACTTGTTCTCTTAAGGTATGATTCAAAAGGGGTCACTCATATATAAGATAGAATGCTACCCTTCCTATGCTTCTCAAGGTACGAGATGGGAGGTGAGGGAGAATACGACTCTTGTCCATTGGGTACGACTCAATCCCCTAGTCTTACCCACCTATTGATACCAAAAGATGAAGTTTTTCAATGATTTTACATCTAGGTGTTTCAATTCTCCCCCACTTGGATCATTCATCTTCGAATTAGTGGTAAGGCAAGAAATAAACACAATCCAATATATTATCATACATTAAAACGACCTTCAAAAAAGTTTGACCAAGCATGCTATAAGGATATTACACACATCATTCTCATCATCAATCAATCATTCACGTCATGGTCTTTGGGACTCAAACCCTTTATTTATTAAGAAACTTGTTCATTTCAAAGCTTAGGGACTTAAACCCTTTCTTATCAACATTTACCCATTTAACAACATAGGGACATTAACACATTAACTCGTCAAGGATACTTACTCAATTCAAGGATTAGGGACTAGAACCCATCATTTACCAAAGATATAAATCAACTTAAGATAATAGGGACTTAAACCCATCACAACAAAACACCTATAATTTCAAACCATGAGGGACTTGAGCCCATAGTTTAACAAGATAAAAATCAACTCAACATAATAGGGACTTTGATGCATTGTCTATAAAAGTCTAAAGTTTAAAGCAAGGACATCACACATACCTTCGTCCTAAGTTTTTGGAATTGGAAACAAAAGTGGATACTTGGACTTCATGTCCTATTCTGCCTCCCAGGTACCTTCCTCAAACTTTTGGTTCCTCCATAAAACCTTCAAAGGAGAAACTTTTTTTGTTCGTAACCAGCAAATATATCAATCCAAGATCCTCACTAGGATCTCCTCATAAGACAAAGATTCTTAAATATAAATATTGTTCAAGGGAACAACCAATAAAGGATCACCCACATATTTTCGTACATAGATACATGGAAAATCGGGTGAATAGAGTTCATTCTAGAAGAAAACTCCAACTCATAGGCAACATTATCAACCCTCTTTATAATCAAGTATGGACAAACATACCTAGGGCTAGGCTTCCCTTTTTTACTAAACCACATCACTCCCTTCATGGGAGACACTTTCAAGAATACCCAATTTGCCAATACTAAACTATAAGTCCTTATGCCTTATATTCGCATAGGACTTTTAACAACTTTGAGTCATTTTTAATCTATCACAAATTACCTTTACCTTATCTAAGGCTTGGTAAACTAGATCAGAGCCAAACAACTTACCCTTGCTAACCTCATACCACCAAATACGAAATCCATATATTCTACCATACAATGCCTCAAAGGAGCCATGCCAATACAAGTGTGGTAACTATAATTATAAGTTAACTCAATCAAAGAAAAATGGTCATACCACCTACCACCATAATCAATTGCTAAATCCTACAACATATCCTCAATATTTAGATGGTCTTTTCTATTTGTCCATCCCTTTTTGGGTGGTAACCGGTACCCAAAAGTGGGATAAAAATGAATGACCATGATCTGAGACAATAGAAACTGGAGCACCATGCAAATTCATGATCTTTGCAAGATAAAACTTAGTATAATCTTTCTCCAAGAAAATAGTCCCCACAGACAAAAAGTTAACAAACTTGGTAATTCTATCAACGATGACCCAAATGGAATAACATTGATTTTGAGATCTAAGAAGATTGGTAAATAAATCCATATTAATTATCTCTCACTTCTATTTGGGTAATGGAATTTCTTGATACAAGTCCCCGAACCACAAGTGCACAACTTTCACTTGTTGACATAACATACACTTGGCCACATAGCCCCACATCATGCTTCATTTTACCCCACCCATATAACTCTCTAAGATCATTACACATCTAGGTGGAACTTATATTTATTTCATAACAGGATCCATGAGCCAGGACCATGACCCTTTCCCTCAATCCATCGATGTTGGGAAAACATGGCCTACCTTGGTATATCAAGATACCACCACCACCAATCACCTAGTCTGAAACATTGTGTTGATCCACTTTACTCTTGATCTTTATCAAGTTGGGGTGGGTCCAATGCTTGCTTTTCCTTTATCTCAACAACAAGAGATGACTAAGATACCAAAAAAAACATACACACTACTATCCTAAGAGTCATCAAGTCAAACTCAAAGATTATCCATATAGTGAATACCTTTCACCAATTCTGGCTTATCCTCATTTACATGGGCCAAACATCCCAAGGACAATCTACGAAGAGCATCGACGACTATGTTCACCTTACCGAGATGGTGTTGAAGACTTATATCATAGTCATTCAACAACTCAAGTAACCATATTTGCTGGTGATTTAATTCCTTTTAGGTAAATACATATCTGAGACTCTTACGATCGAAAAAGATATCAACTTGAATCCCATATATGTAATATCTTCAAATAATTAATGTAAATACAATGGCTAACAACTTTAAGTCATGGATAGGGTAGTTCATCACATGAACTTTCAGTTGTCTAGAAGCATAGGACACCACCTCTCCATGTTGCATCAACACGCAACCATGACTGACACAAAAAGAATCACAATAAACCACAAAACCATCACTACCCTCAGGCAAGGTTAAAACTTGAGTCGAAGTCAACTTGTCTCCCAACTTCTCAAAATTACCCTCTCATGCATCAAACCACAACAACTTGACCTTTTTTTGGTTTATTTGGTCAATGGGGCAGCTATAGTAAAGAAACTCTCTACAAACCTTCAACAGTAACTGGCTAAATACAAAAAGCTCCAAATATCGGTTAGAATCATAAGTCTAGGACACTTCTTAACCACCGCAACCTTTTAAGGATCCACCATGATCCCTTTACTAATGATAACATAACCAATAAAAGCTATTATTTTCCACCAAACTCACACTTGGAGAACTTGGCATATAAATGATGATCCATCAAAGTTTGTAACATGGTATGAAGGTGATCTATATGATCCGCCACACTCTTAGAATACACTAAGATATCATCAATGAATACAATGACAAATATTTCTAAGAATGGAAGAAAGACCCAATTTATCGAGTCCATAAATGCCTTCGCGGCATTGGTCAACCCAAAACCCATAACAAAAAACTCATGCTGACCATACCATGTTCTAAAAGTTGTCTTAGGGATATCCACATCACTAATCTGAAGCTAGTGATACCTGATCTAAGACAAATCTTAGAGAAATACTTCGCTCTCTGAAGTTGATCAAACAAATCATTGATCCTATGAAGAGGATATTTGTTTTTTAGGATCACTTTGTTTAACCAATGAAATTAAATGTACATACAAAAGAGGATATCTTTCTTGCGCTCGAACAACATGGGAGCATCCTATTTGAGACACACTAGGACAGATAAAACCTTTAACTAAGAGGTCTTTTAATTGCTTCTTAAGCTATTTTAGCTCCACTGAAGCTATTGTATAAGGAGGCATAGAAATACGATGAGTGTTCAGGACAAGATCAATCCCAAAATAAATTTCCCTATCAAGAGAAACACCGGGATAATTAGTGGGAAAAACCACGAGAAACTCATTAACCATGGGAATAGATTCTAGAGAAGGCTCTTCCGAGTTAGAATCTTTAACTTACACTAAATGATACAAACACCCCTTCTTAAATCAACTTTAGGTCCTTTAGATAAGAAATAAACCTTTTCTTAGGCACTAGGGAACCATCTTCCCAAATAATGATCGGCTCATTAGGGAATCAGAACATGACCCTACGGGTCCAACCATCTAAGGAAGTATACCAAGAGTGCAACCAAACAACCCCTAGAATGACATCAAAATCAACCATGCCTAACTCTATCAAGTCTACAAGGGTATTCTTACAACTAACCGATATCACACACCCTTTATAGACCCTTCTAATTACTACGGGGTCTCCGATCAGGGTAGAAATAGAAAAGGGAACTGATAGACTCTCAAAAACACAATCAAGATAAATAACCTCATAAAAAGTTAATTAAGAAATATTAGACTCTAGATTAAGAAAATAATATACATCATGGGAGAAAAGTCTCAATATACTCATGACAATATCGAGTCGTCTCAGAATCAAAGTGAGTAGCAAGTGTATACAAGTGGTTCCGATCACTGGTTTTGGAAATAGAAAAAGAGATAGACATAGAACCCTTTGGTGTGGGAGTAGATGGAATGGAAATTAGGGATTTATTGGCATAATAATATGTTAGGTAGGGGAAATCATGCTACATATGCCCAATCTAAAAATAATGTAAACATCTATTTCTCCTATTCTAACACTAACCATAATGACTCTAACCACAAAATTTCCAAGGAGGGCAAGGTGGAGTTGACTGGGAACCACTATCTCGAAATTGGGTAACCCTGTGCCTGCGACCATTCACTAATATAAGTTCAATGATCACCCAAAATTTTTAGGTAAGGAGAGTGAACAATTGCCAACTAAAAAGAACTCAAACTCCTCCACTGCTTCTGTGGCTACTTGCCACCATCATCACCACTATGCTCAGAAGGCCTAAATTTTTTTCCTTGCCTCTCACTAAGCTAAAATTGCTTCTTTTTATCTTCTTCTATTTATTGCAAATACACAATCAACAAAAAAATATATATGTTGTCAATCAATAAGGTCGCCATTCTTTTATGGAATAACTTACGTGTGAATTCCAAGACAAACTTACTCATTCTAGCCCTCGTTGGCGAAAGAATCTCAAGAGAATACCTTGGCAATTGATGGAATTTCAAGCCATACTCTTTAATGAACATCCTTCCTTTCTTCAACTTCATAAACTCTTCCACCTTATCCTCCCTCAAATCTTGAGGAAAGAAGACGTCTAAGAAATCCTCGAAAAAGCCCTCCCATATGGCAGGACTATCATCAACACCTCTAGACAACTACCACCCATCATATCATTGGTATGCTACATTTTTCAATTAGTAGGAAGCAAAATCAACGGTATCAATCTCTGAAGCAACCATGATTCAGAAGATTTTTTGCATTTCATCAATAAAGCCTTAAAGATCCTCCTCAACAATTATACCAGAGTACATAGAAGGGCTCAATCTCATAAATTAGCCAATTCTTATGGCCTCAGAAGAAACGACAGCTGGAGTACCATGCTTTACTTTTGAGGCTACCAAGAGTCGAGAGATTAATAGAGCTACAACACTCAACACTAGTAGCATCGCTTTGAGGTGACTGACTAGGAGGTTCACTCTCATAGTTAGGGTTTGTGGGGATAGGTGGAACCCCATGAAGATGGTAATATGCCACAACCCTAACCTAGGTTTGGACTCGAAAATTTAGATGAGCTTTATCCATAGGTCCCTTAGAATGGTTTGCCTACGCCTCAGATCTCTTTAGAGGCAAGATTTGAAAAATAAGAAATACAAATAGAGGAATCCAAGACCTTACACTCTATATCTTGAGATTGAAACAAAAGAAAGGAAAATATTTTCTAAAATGTCTCATAGCTCCTCTTACATAAGTGTTGTGCGCTTCACACCCATAAAGGAGACTCTACTTGACGTGGTATTATCGATTCCAAACTGACCGTAACCTAGGATATAATACCAATTTTTCATGGCCAAAAACAAAGCCATGTCGTAGGGTCACCTCAATCCCATAAGGAATAGAGGTTGCCCCAATAACCCATTACAATTATCACATTAATCATATGGGTTGGGTGAGTCCCGACCATATACTGAGATAGAAAAAAAATAATACAAGTCATAACTTAAACAACGTCTAACCATTTCATAAATATCAACACACTTACCAATATACCCAAGTACATAATCATCCACAATACCTCTATACAAATTAAAGTTTAGATATGAATATGTGGGGTCAAGTCCCCGACAATAACAAAACCTAGTCAAAATAAGACTATGTCTAAAGATAGGGGGCTAAGAAGGAATATCTTCCAAAATAAGAAAGCTCACCACTCCATAGTTAATGGATGAACCGCTTCGATTGTCTACTCACTTTGTATGAAGGGAAAAAGATGCTTTGGACCCTATGTCATATGGGGAAATAATGTTCAGAGATGGTTAGCAATAAGAACGCTAGCATGTAACTCAAGGATAAGGATAAATTAGAATAATCATTCAACAATAAGAAATATATCATATTCAATAACATTCATAACCTTATCCATATATATAGAGACATATCACATGCTAATCAATGAGAAAATATTTATCAACACTCTGAAAGTAATCATAAATCTTACAAGCATTGGAGGATTTCAACCTTCCACTCTTATAGATTGAAGCATTTCTCATTAGGCATAGGACTTTAACCATATTCATATATTATCAAGTAAGGTTCTAACCACACAAACATCTATTTAAGTGAGGGACTTTAACCACAAACACATCTATTTATGTAAGGGACTCTAACCACTCACACACTTTTATATAAATAACGAACTCTAACAACTCACACACCTTTATTCAAGAAGGGACTCCAACCACATGCTCACACATTTATCAAGGAACTCCAACCTCATGCCATATTAGATAGGGGATTCTAACCCAAAGACAATTCATTTGGTGAGGCACTTTGGCCTCGTGAGATCTCATTATACAATGGACTTTAACCACAACCAATTTGATTAGGCAAGGGAAATTAACCTAAATCCATCACAACTATCATTATTTGACATTGCAACTCTAACCCTTTATCTATGCATTCACATACATTCAATTCCACACATAAGGACTTTAACCCATATAACTAATTTAAACCCTATACATGAACACATGGTCCACATGAGAGCCTTTGTTGCTCAACCATTTATAATAGGACAGTTTCTTAATTAAACTCATCATAAAAATCAAACTATGGTCCTAAATACCCTTATGAGCAATTCACAGTTAATTGGCAATTCTATACCATACTTTAGTTCAAAACACAATTCAAGTTCATTTTTATGTTGGGGACTTTAACCCCCTTCTTAATCATCAAACCATCAATTTAATCAATTACATAATACATGGCTTATTTTACCTTTATAATACCATCTATCAAGCATTAATGTGCGAGCTTTGTGCTAGCATATTTAAGGCTTTTAACTTGGAATAATTATAAATTCCTAAGTAACTTTTGTCATTTTTTATTACATTTTCTGTGATATTGCAGGTAAGTAAAGATGCATGAAAACCTATAACAACTACATTAAGAAGGATTAATTTTGAGAGAATAGATACGAAGATCACAGTTAAGCACTTGTATTATAAGTAGTCAACTTAGTGTTAAGCTGTCAGAGTGGTCGTTAGATAAAGATAGTTTAAAAGAGCTAAAGTGAAGTGTTGATGACTTAACCTGATAAGTCATCAAATTCCTATTAAGCTGTCAGATCAGGTCATCACCTATAAGATGCAAACATGGATTCGAAAGATGAGTTAATAACTTAGTCTTATAAGTTATCTACTCCGTAATAGGTCATCAAAGAAGGTCGTCACCTATGCATAAAAAATTTGAGATTTAAAATTTAACACCTAAATTAGATGGAGTATTTAAGGGAATGTTTTAGGTTGTCAATGGCATCTTGAAACATACAAAAAATAACAGCTTTCTGAGTATTTGATATGATTTTTTTTAATTAATTATTTGGGATAATTATTTGGCTTTTGAGAAGTCTCGTTCGGTTTAGAAGGAAGAACAATCATATATCTTTAATGTTTATATGTTGCCAACTATCGAATTATGAATTCAATAGATGTTATTACTTTTGATATCATAAGTAACTAATCTTCTCAACCCAAGTCTTGGGATCTATGAGTTTGGTCTTGTAAATTCATTAGTTGATCAAGATTCTCAAGGCAATAGGAACTTCTTGATTATTCTTCAATTAATAATGTTGTCTATTGGTTGCAAGCAAAATATTATACCAAATTATTGATTTGCTCGAAGTAAGAAATCAATCTTATAGGAAGGGAATTATGAATGAGGATTTGGAAGCGTTAAACTTTTATCTAACGATTAACGTTGTAACAAGGTCAATTAACTCAAGATAAAGTCTGGTTAAGTATACGAATTTCCTATGTTTGAAAAAATTAGGTAATTAAATGACTAAATAGGTCGAGAAACATTTAAGTAGTAATTTGATATTGATAATATGTTGTTCCTACATTTTACAAGAATCTTTACCTATAACTAGTGTATATCAAGTGCAAATACTCACAGTGAACACAACTCTAGTTTTCCCTTACCATTAATTTGATACATTGAAATAATAGTTCCAAGCTATTAAATCAAAGAGAACAATAAGTTTTGCTTAATCTCAGAAACCCTTATTTACAAGAACCTATTAACTATTAGTCGATTAACTCATGAATAGCTTAAATTAACTCCATATTCCCTGTGGTATTCGACCCCAACCTAGTTGGGTTATATATTTGACAATGATTGCTTACTCTCTCTTAAGAGAGGTGTAATTTAGGCGCATCAAATTTTGGCACCGTGGCCGGGGAATAGTCTTTAATTGACTATATTTGTGATAAATGTCTCCAAGTTATGGTTTTCTAGATTTTAAATTTATTTGTTGTTTTAGTTTTTATAGATTTTGTGTTGTATATGCCATGAAACAAGAGGTTAGGGAAACCACTATTACCTTTTTATCCGATACCGCAGTCAATTGGAAGAATGGCAGATTAATAAGAAACAGATAGACAAGACACTCTTGCTAGGGCTAGCTAAATCAATAAATTAATGGTCAAAAAGTGTGTCATCCTAATACAGATAAAAAGGAAATAAGAGACAATGATTTGTTGGATCATGCTAATAAAAGGTGTGCAGAGAATATAGTCGCACCTATGAATAGAAATCGTCCTTTTAGAGCAAGACAAGATTGTAGCCTATACAATTTAATATTAAGAAGGATGAAGATAAAATGAATGGAGCAGGTGTAACTGGAGCTCTTATTCCTCTACCTTTGGTACTTGGAACTAAGTTCAACATCACGAGCACTATAATTCAACTTCTTTATGTGAAGGGGCTATTTGGTGTATTTTTGGGTGATGATCTGAATATGTATTTACTGAATTTTATCACTATTTGAAAGTCCTTTAATAACCCAGGAGTAGGGTAGAATGCCTTTGGGTTTTACCTATTTCTATTGTCTTTGCCTGGGGAGGTAACACAAAGGCTTAATGGTTTGGCTGTTGATTCTATGACAAACTGAAGACAGTTGAAAGGATATTTTCTAGAAATATTCTTACAGTAGAGGGATGATATCAATAATTTTAGGAAGATCCTGACTGAAGCTCTTCACTAGACTTGGGAGAGGTTCAAGAAGAAGTTGATGTATGTCCCAATCACAAAATGACTGACGTGCACTTGATGGAGACTCTGCATTAAGCCTTGAATTCTATTACAAAACCGATTGTTGATAATGCTGTAGAAGGAGTATTTATGAATCTTAACTTTCCAGAAGCTTCAGAGATTCTTGATAGGATAACCAAAAAGAGTATAACTTGGCATACAATAGATTTTGAGGTACCAAGATCTACCGTGTCTAGTAGAATAAGTGCAAAGAAATACAAGAGAGAGAAAGAATGTGACCCAGACATGGCATACATGAAAACCAAGATGGATATGCTTACTAAACATTTATTATCTGGGAAGACCAAGAAGGTAAAACTATTGGGTAAAAAAGTAGAGCTAATTCATATTCATAGGAGGAAGCCTACTATCTAAAAAATCAGGGGCGTTTCTATGGAAATAGCTAAGGGAATCAAGTTTGGAACTATTTTTACAAAGCTAGTTACAAGGATAGGGAGCAAGGAAGTTTGAAGAACAAGAATGACAGGAGTGGATTATATGTACCTCCTGGAAATTGGGATAATGCTTCTACCAGTTCAAGAAAATTATTCATAGAGGACATGATAGAGAAGCTATTAAAGAGAGTTGAGGCAACCAATACAGGGCTAACAATGATGAAAAGTGATTTATCCTTAATGAGTCAGCTAGTAAATTCGCATTAAACATCTATCAAATAATTAGAGCAATAGATGAGCCAACTCTTAGCTGTACTTAATTAGAGAAAAAATTGTACATTGTCAAGTGAAATAGTACAAAATCCTTGGAATAATGGCTCTTGCATGGCAATTACAACTCAGAGTGGTAAAGTAGTACCTGGCCCTTCTGTGGGGAAATTCGTGATTAATTAATGGTGTGATTGAAAATGGTGTAGAAGATGATGAAATCCATCCAGTGGAGTCAAAGAATTTTGATGGTAATGCGGGAAAATCTAACAATATGTAGGTTGATGAGTTAGAAAAACAGAAGAGAAAGGAAAAGGAGGTAGTTGTTACTACTCTCCCAAAACCACCGCCACCCTTTCCTTATCGATTGAGAAATTAGGTGGATGACACAAAGTTCAGTAAATTCATGGAAATATACACTTGGTTGAGGCACTAGAGCAGATGCCTGGATATGATAAGTTTATAAAAGACTTTGTGATAAAAAAGAGAACAGTGAGCTAGAACCGATGGATAATATTCCCCATTACAGTGCCATTTTGACCAGATCTTTAGTGCAAAAGAAAGAAGAACAAGGAGCATTCACTATCCCTTATACTATCGAGTCACTTGATTTTGCTAAGGCATAATGCTATTTTAGAGAAAGTATTAACTTGATGCCCCTTAATTTGTATAAGTAAGTTGCTTTAAGATATACTACGCCCATAAATATGCTATTAGTGATGGCAGATAGGTTGGTAAAGTAGCCAGTGGGGATATTGTATGACGTCCTCATTAAGGTGATCAGATTTATATTTCCTATGGATTTTTTTATTCTTGATTGCTAGGTACCCATAATCTTGGGTAGACCTTTTCTTTCAGTTGAAAGTATACTTAATGATTTATGCGTTAATGAGCTACTGTTCAGGCTTAACAATGAGGTAGTCATTTTTATCTGTTCCGGTCTATGAAGCAACCTAAAGAGATAAGTTTATTCTCTATTATTGATGTTTATTATAGGGATAAGTAAGAAGTGTCAATAGAAAAGAAGTTTGTTGTTGAACTTCTAGTTGCAGTCTTCATGAACTTTGATAGGAAATGAATTAAAGCATATGAAGAGATAGTCTGTGCCCTGATGGGAATAGGATCATATTAATATACACCCAAGAAGCTAGATTTGGACCTAAAAAATTATCCAACTCCACCGGCTAAGCTATCTATAGAAGAGTCACCGGTGTAAGAGTTGAAAGAGTTGCTAGGATATTTACGATACGTGTTTCTAGGCAGTGGAAACACTTTACCAATGATTATTGTCTTGGATAAGGTTGAGCATAATGTTGAAGAACTTATATCTGTGCTTAGAAGATATAAAAGGTCTATTGGTTGGACTATTGCTGATATCATTAGTATTCCTCCAAGTATTTGCACTCACAAAATTCAACTTGAGGGGCATTTTATACCAACCAGTGAATATAAACATTGCCTTAATCCACCAATGCAAGAAGTGGTTAAGAATGAGATAATTAAATAACTCGATGTAGAAGTAGTATATCTCATCTCAAATATTAAATGGGTAAGTCACATCCAATGTGTTCCAAAGAAAGACGGAATGGCTATAGTGGCAATTGAACAGAATGAGTTGATTCCACTCAGGCCTATTACAGGGTAGAGATTTTGCATGTACTATTATAAGCTCAGCTCATGGACTCTGAAGGACCACTTCCCGATGCCTTTTATGGATCAAATTCTTGATCGGTTGGTGAGAAAAGGTTGTTATTGTTTCTTGGATAGGTATTTGGGATACAACCATATTTCTATTGCTCCAGAGGATCAGGAGAAGATGAATTTCACTTGACCATATGGTACTTTTGCTTTCTAGCAGATGCTGTTTGGTTTGTGTAATGCACCTACCACTTTTTAAAGGTGCATGATGTCTATCTTTTCCGATATGGTGGAGGACACCTTGGAGGTGTTTATGGACGACTTCTCAGTGGTAGGTGATTCTTTTGAGCCGTGTCTAGTTAATATGAGTAGACCATTGCATAGATGCAAGGAGTTCAACTTGTTAAATTGGCAGAAATGCCACATCCTAATGAAGGAGGGCATTGTCCTTGGTTACAAAATTTTAGTTAAGGCAATCAAAGTTGACCGAGCAAAAATCAAAGTTATTGAGAAACTACCACCCCCTATTTCAGTAAAGAGAGTGTTAAGTATCCTCAACAAATGCAGGATTTTATTTTAGATTTATAAAAAAATTTTCCAAAACTGCAAACCCAATGTGCAAGCTTTTGGAGAAGGAGACCAAGTAAATATTTGAAGATGAGTGCAAAAAGGCATTTGATTGCCTTAAGGAGAAGCTAGTTGCGGCACCAATCATTATTGCGCCAGATTGGTCAAAACCATTCGAAATCATGTGTGATGCAAGCAAAGTAGTGCTTGGGGCTATGCTTGTTTAAAAGAAACATAAGATATTTTATCCCATTAACTATGCGAGTAAGGTAGTAAACGGGCCCCAGAAGAATTACACTTTGACTTAGCAGGAACTTCTTATGGTGATTTATACATTCGATAAGTTCATTGCTTACTTATTGAGGACTAAAGTAGTAATGCATACAGACCATGCTGCTTTGAGGTATTTGATGGAAAAGAAGGATGCAAATCTAAGGCTAATCAGGTTGGAGTTATTACTTCAAGTGTTTGACTTTGAAGTCAAAGATTGAAAAGGATGCAAAAATCAAGTTTTAGATCACCTGTCTAGACTTGAGAGAGATCAAGAAATCAAGCATGATCTCAAAATGGATGATATGTTTCTGGATGAGAAAATCTTGGTTGTTGTGCTCGAATGAGTACCTTGGTACGCAGATTTTGCAAATTATGTGGTGAGTGAGATTATTCATAGAATCTTTCCTTTAAACAAAGAAAGAAGTTTCTTCATGATATTACACAATAATTTTGGTATAAGCCATATTTATTTTAGAGGTGTGTGAATAATATTAGTAGGAAGTGTATCCTGGGGGAAGACATGCTGGATATTCTAGAAGCCTATCATACTTCTCTAATCGAAGGTCATCATATAGGTGACTGTACTACAAAAAAGGCATTATAGAGTGGATACTATTGGCCAACCTTGTTCAAGGATGCAGATGAGTTTGTGAGGAAATATTACCAATGCCAAAGACAAGGGTCAATATCGAAGCATCATGAGATGCCTATGGCGAAGATGTTGGAAGTGGAACTATTTGACGTTTGGGTTATCCATTTCATGGGGCCATTTATGAGCTCCTATGGGCTAAAATATATCTTGGTAACTATGAACTATTTGTCTAAATGGGCTGAAGTAGTGGCTTTGGCTGATAATGAAGGCTAGATAGTGGTGGCTTTTCTGAAAAGGAATATCTTCTCTCATTTTGGAGTGCCAAGAACTACATTACTGATAGGGGAGTCCCAGTTCTAAAACAAAACATTCCGAGCTTCTTTTTTTAAATACAGTGTAAAGCTACATAAGGTTTATACTCCATATCACCCACAAACTCATGGGCAAGTGGAAGTTTTGAATCGGGAGATAAAAGTAATTTTAGTTAAAATGGTGAATGCGAGCGAAAAAAATTAGTCTCAAAAGCTAGATAATGCCTTGTGGGCATATCAAACTTCTTTCAAGACACCTATTGGGATGTTACCATATCAGCTTGTCTATGGTAAAGCATGTCATACTTTGGTTGAGTTAGTTCACAAGGACATGTGGGATCTTAAATGACTGAACATGAACTGGAAAGAAGCAGTTGTGTTAAGACTGGGGCAACTAAATGAAATGGACAAATTTTGTCTTGGAGCCTACGAAAGAGCTGATTTGTACAAAGAAAGGGTGAAGAGTTACCATGATGGAAGAATACAGAAGAGAGATTTTAAATACGGTGATTGGGTGCTGTTATTCAACTCTTATCTTAAATTCTTTAAGAGCAAATTGAATTCAAGATAGTCTAGGCCGTTTAAAGTAAGTAAAGTTTTTCCATCAAGTGTGGTGGAATTTGAAGGTAAAGATGGTAGTCTGTTAAAAGTTAATGGGCAAAGAGTCAAGATCTATGTTGGTCCAATGAATGATGCGAAGCTATTATCCATTGTGTATCTCAATAAAGTCTGAGTAGTTGAGATAACTAAGTCGTGCCACGATAGTAAATCAGGCGCTATGGGAGGCAACCCAAACTTTTATGTTATAGGTATGTTTGTTTTGTTTTTAAAGTGTGTGATTGTAATGAGTTTTTTAGGTATTCAAGGGTTAAGGTGAAATCGATCTAGTCATTAAAGTGGAACTGATGACCAAAGCTGATCGGTTATCAGCCTGTTGATAATGCATCACTTAATGTCATCAACTTAAAAAAATGGGACATTATTCTAGATAAAGGTGACGACCATAGTTGATAAGTCATTACCCTCGTGATAAGGCGTCATGTGAGGTCGTCAGTTGAGCCAATAGTAAGGTACAATATGGATAGAGGTGACAACTAAAGCTTATCAGCTATCATATTTGTGATAAGCTATCGCACTTGGTCATCAAAAGACCCAATATGGGATGACATTCTACCTTAAGGTGATGATTATATGTGATGGGATATCAACTAAGTGATAATTCGTCATATAATTTTAGGCCCAGAGAAGACATCCTGACCCGAGCCACATCCTTTAACCTTGGTTTTTTCACATTCCAACTCTATTTTTCGTAATTGATTTTCTATCCATTATTTGTTATTATGTTTATTTGATTTTTATTTATTACTTAGTAGATAATTATAGAAAACAAAAAAATAGGGTATGTAATTGCAATCACTTCGAATTACATTGCCTTGCCCGTTAGGTTTTTTTTCAAAAGTTAATACTCTACTCCCTTTTTATATTCTCTAGACAAAGTGAAAAAGGGTGTGAAATTTCTTCTTCTCCTTCTCTCAAAAACCAGTCAAGCTCACTTTTCTTGTCTAAGCAACTTGAAAAACCTCACAAGGGGAGCTTGTAATTTGAGTTGACTAAGAGGTATTTTTAAAGCTCGACTCTTTTTCTTTTGTAAGTAATGATAATTGCCGAATAATTTAAACTTTGTAGGCTTTGAAGTGTTCATGATCAACTTTAAGTAATGCATAGTGAATTTGTTACTCAAGATTCATTACGTATTACATCACTAAAATGTGCTCCTGAAAAAATTCTTGCTAAAGTTGAAAATTGCACCATTGTTGGGTAAAAATCCACTAAACCTTAGCTTTTCAAGATTATTGAGTTGAATTTGGGTAGGGGTTCTTGTTGAAACTTAAAATTAGGGTTACCAGTTTTGAATTGAGCAATAAATTTTGAAATTTCAGCCCAAGAATTGAATTCTACCTATTGCCAAGCATAATTTTTAATAATGACTATGTTGAAAAGTCTTCAAAGAAATAAAACTGGGTTGAGGATTCCATTTTGGGGGATCACCTAGCTGATGAGATATCACATAAGTGACGGCTTATCAGACCAAGCCATCAATTATTGTTCAAACTGGCTACATTTTGCCTAAAGCTGGCGACTTGGCTGAAAGGCTAAAACATACATGATGGCTTATCAGACCAAGTCATCACTTGTTGTTCAAACTAGCCATATTGTATGTGATGTTGATGACTTGGCTGACGGGCTATCACATAAGTAACGGCTTATCAGACTAAGTTGTCACAACCTTTCTCAATGACATTGATAAAACCCTTTAAAGGGTGGCACTGAAATTGATTGTCTTTGGCTTTATTATATACTCTTATGTATTAAGTCATTGTTTTCTTTTGTCCTTGCTGTAAAATTGATCATGACTCCTAAAGGAAAAGAAAATAATGTTGCTAAGAAGGTGACTAAGTATAACATAACTCAAAGACTCCTTAACTAATCGGAGAGTGAGGAAGAAGAATCATAGGTTTGAAGACGTAACAAAAGAAAGCGTCTGAAGATAGGTTGACCTTTTTCACAACCTGAAGAAGAGGTGATGAAGAAGTTAAGATTGAGGACAAAACACCTGTCCCTCTAAGCATCCCTCTTCAGAGTAGCCCAACTCTTAGGAACCTTCATTACAACATCCTTCTTATGAACACCCAACTGGTGAAAATTCTCAGATAAAGGGAGATATGATAAAATACAAGAATCCTAGTGTGCGAGAAACTGTAAGATGGCAAGTTCCTAAAGTAGACAAAATCTACCATGGAGGAATGACAAGAGCAAAAAAACAAGTATTACACGGCCGATATGTGAAGAGATGGGGATCATCACTACTAGGTTGAGCAAGTAACCCCAGATGGAGAAAGGATTCAAAGACTATGATTTGGTATGGACTACAAAGGGAGGTTAATTATTCTGCCCCACACTAGTCTGGGATTTTTATCTAAACTATCATGCTACACTAAATAATATGCGTAATGAAGGAAAGAAAGTTATAAACATTCCCAACATGACTAAGATCCCAGTGAAGGGAGTAAAGGTGGATCTATCGGACAACACTATTAATAGATTCATCCATGACCCAAACTTCACTCCTTCAGCCACTTATCTGGAATTCTATTTAAGGATGAAGGAAAGGGTAAAACTTCATCCTTTGTTGGCAAACATGATAGCTGAGGGAGAGCCAGAATGTATGTCAAATGCAAATGAAAGGTTCTTTAAGGCCTCACTAACTCAGGAGGCAAGATTTTGGTGGGGCATAGAATTCTCTAGATTGATGCCAACAGCTAGAGACAACATTATTGGTAAAGATAGAGAAGTTTTAGTGGAAAGTATAATGTCTATGCTTCCCTTGAACTTTGAGGAAATTATTGCGAATGAAATAAATATTTAGGGAATAAAACCCGACACTGCATATCACTATTCTTTTCTAGTTATAAAGTTATGTGAGGCTGCTCATGTACATGAGATTGAAGGCGTAGATTAAGAGATTCCTGCTCAGAAAACTCACAATCCCATCAAGTATGATAAAAATCAACTTAGGATAGTATTAGACAAAGGAATAGAGGTTGAAAATGAACCAGTCAGGGCCAAGGATATGCAAATAGCTACTATTGATACTAGATCAACATCAAATATAGATGTGCTAATTCCCGATTCTATACTGAAAACATCTGTTACAAGGATAGATTCAGTGCCTGAGAGCAAACAGAACCCCATAGTTGTAGCACCGGTGTTGGAGTATACCTTTACTTCTCTTAATTTTAGGAAACTGGTGAAGCGAACAAAGAGGTTCATTGCATAGTTAAAGTTGTTGGATAGCCAATTTGAATTGGTTGTGGATAAACGAATTAAGTTGAAATTAAACCCTTACAAAATTTTCATAGACGTGTTGATGAGTTGGAGAATCATTTTAATTCAAGATTGAGTGAGATATCTGACCCGTATCTTCCAAATACCAAAGAAGATTTTTGCAAGGTGAATGATGACATTATGGCACTACAGTGCAAAAAAATTGTATTACGTTCATACCCTACTACTGAAGAATTAGAAGATGAAGGCCCGCTATTTGACATCAATTGAAAACTAATGAAAAAAGGGAAAGAAAAAAGCAATAAAAAGATAAAGGAAAGAGAAAAAGAATTGATAGTGATGAAAAAAGACATTGGAGAATAAAGCAAAGAAGAAAGCAGAGAAAGAGAAAATAAAAAAGTCAATGTGAATATTGAAAGTGGATGGTGAACCAGTAGACGAAGCATTAAGAGTGACAGTTATGGAATCCTTGACTAGTATGCCTCCGTTGAATGTTGGTAAGAATGTTGAGGAGTTTTTCACTCTGCCAAGCAATGTGGCAGATGTGTCAGCACGGCCTGATGCTCTAAATGTAGTTATTCTAGTTGATGATGCAGCAGCAGAGTCAGCGACTCATAATTCACACGCTTAAAGTGCTGCAGGTATATCCTACCCCTTATTGGTCATGCATTGAGGGAAACGCACACTTATGTATGGGGGAGGGGGGGTACTTGTAATAGAGTTTTATGTTTTTTGTTTGTGTTTTTATTTTGTGTTTGTGTTTAGTTTTGTGTTTTTTGTGGTTAACTAGGAGAGAAATAAATTTCTATGGTATTTGACATTTTTGTTATGGTTAACTAGGAGAGAAATAAATACCCCTTCGAGTGCATATATTTCAACTGTGTGATATGTATCTACATGCGATTGTTGTGAATCTTGTTGTGGTATTACTATTAGCGACATAATAATCATCGCTAACAATTGGATAAACCTGATAGGTAGTAGCTTGTGATGTACCTTTGTGACAAGTATGTATGAGATATTACCAAGTTTCCTCTGTGTGTTAAATCCAGAACTTGTCCAGTTATTCTTTTCGAGGTTGGAGGATAGTGGTTAGGAAACAATAATAGGCCATTTTTTATATCAGTCCACTTTTAGCCTAAATAATCTTCCATGTGTGAATAATACCCATTGATCCCCATTTGGATCCTATATTCCTATTTTTCTTGTTAAACATGTCAGTTTCCCATTTTTATCATAATGAACCTGTTTTGGCCCTAGTAGAAAAAGAATAATAAAAGACAAGTTATGAAAAAATAGAAAATTAAAACCACTAAAAGACCGTACCCAACCGGAGTGTGCTTTAATAAAGAAAGGGAGAAATAAGGTAAGGGTTAACAAGTGAGACCGCAAATATAGTGTAGTGCCATGGAGTCTTAGTAACTTTAAATATCCTTGCATATCATACCAGCCCTATGCTTACGTACAAAGCCGATGAAAAGTCCTATAGTGGTCCTTAGTTAACTATCTAAAAGCTTTGGTAATGAAAATAAGGGCAAGCTTATGGTATTTATCATATATTAATTGGAACTTTTTTTTGAGAGTGAGTGTCTCTTGGTCGGCCCCACATTGACATACTTTATTTCATGTTTAAATAAGGAGGGACTTCTTTGTTGTAAGGGCACGTGGGTTTCATTGCTAGCTGCTTACTATTTTTGGTAGTGAGACTTGTAGATATGTGTGGTTGTTGTTGCTAATGAGATGGCATATCTTGATTCCCTTGTGTCACATTGTTGTTATTCATGAATACCCTCAGTCAAACTTAATGTGATTGAACTTGTAGAGGGTAATGTGTTTTAAGCAAAAAATTGATGATTGACTGTTATATGTAATTTACATTCACTTGGTTAAGCATCGTAGTATTGTACTGTTTTAGTTGCTTAAGGAGAAGAAATTATTTTAAGTTCAGAGTGTTGATGTGTGATCTTTGTGCTTGCACATTTAAGTCTTAAGTAACTTTTGTCATTTTTTAATATATTCTCTGTGATATTGTAGGTAAGTCAAAATGCATGAAAACCCACTATAACTATGTCAAGAAGGATGAATTTTGAGAGAATAGATATGAAGATCAGAGTTGACCACTTGTATTATAAGTTGTCAACTTAATGATAAGCCGTCAGAGTGGTCGTTAGATGAAGACAGTTTACAAGAGTTGAGGTGAAGAGTTGATGAATTAACTTGATAAGTCATCAACTTCCTGATACGCCTTCAGATCAGGTTTTCACCTGTAAGCAGCAAACATGGATTCAAAAGAGGAGTTGACGACCTTGTCTGATAAGTCATCAACTCCCTGATAAGCCGTCAGAGGAGGTTGTCAGCTATGCACTAAAAATCTGATATTACAAAATTAATACGTAAATTAGCTGGAGTATTTAAGGGAAATTTTTAGGTTTTCAATGGCATCTTGAAACTTACAAAAACAGTAACTTTCTAAGTGTTTTCTCTGAATATTTCGAATTAAGTTTTTGGGATTATTATTGTGGTTTTGAGATGTCTCTTGTGGTTTAGAAGGAAGAACAATCATATATCTTTATTGTTTGTAAGTTGCCAACTATCGAATTATTAATTCACCTTATGTTGTTGCTTCCTATGTCATGAGTAACTAATCTTCTTAACACAAATTATGCGATCCATGAGTTTGGACTTGTAAATTCATTACTAGATCAAGATTCTCAAGGCACTAGGAACTTCTTGATAATTCTTTTGTTATGCATGTTGTCTGTTTGTTGCAAACAATAGATTAGACCTATTTATTGATTTGCTCGAAGTAATAAATAAATCTAATACAAAGAGAATTATCAATGAGGATTTTGGAGCATTAAACTTTCATCTAATGATTAACGTTGTAACAAGGTTAATTAACTTGAGATAAAATTTGGTTAAGTATACGGATTTCCTATGTTTGAAAGAATTAGGTAATTAAATGTATGAATAGGTCAAGACACATTTAGATAGTTCTTTGATATTGATAGTCTGTTGCTCCTACATGTTACAAGAATCTTGAGCCATAACTAGTGTATATCCAGTGCCAATACTCATAGTGAACACAACTCTGGTTTTCCCTTAAAATTAATTTGATACATTGAAATATTAGTTGGAAGCTTTTAAATCGAAGTGAATAATAACTTTTGTTTAATTTTTGAAATGCCCATTAATAGGAGGCTATTAACTATTTGTCGATTTACTCATGAATAACTTAAAGTAATACCATATTCCCTGTGGGATTCCACCCCAAACTAGCTGGGTTATATATTTAACAACAACCGCTTACTCTCTCGTAAAAGATTTTTAATTTGGGCGTATCAAGTATTCATACATATTTGGCCCTTTCCCTAGTTCGCAGCATCATCATTATGTAACTAGACATCTCACTTAGACAATTTCATAAACACTTTGTGTACAAGCCTTTTCCAAGGCCAATTTCATGGTAGAAATCATCAATACTACGGTTACTCAAGACCCGCATGTTATACCACATACAACTAGCATTCATATGTTACAAATATCATCAATAGCATGTACAAACATGAGTCTAAGCAAAATTCATCATTATTCATCATTAGGCAATAAACTCTTTCCATTTGATTTCAAAACCACCTTGAGCACTTACTAATCCAACTGTGAAATACATGGGTTTAGAGTTAAATATAAAGGGTAAAGATACATGCTTTAAACAAGATGAATCATTAATTCTTCAAAAATGAGCTTAAGAGAGTATTTAGGGTATTTTATACTTCAAAATTGATGATTACGAGGCTACATACACATATATAGTGAGAGGGCTTAGGGTTTTAAAAATGGGAAATGACCACAAGGCCCTTAGTTAAAAGCTGGAAAACAAACCCATCCAGGGGTATGACTCACCTTATGAATCACTTAAGTAGTCATACCCTAGGGTACAAGTGGTACCCTAACTCGTAACCTAGGCTTCTCCTAGGTAACACATACTGTAAAGGGTACGACCATGCACCCTTGAGTTATATCCAAGGGGTATGACTCACCCCCTAGTCGTATGACCCAATAAAAACAAAATCAGTCCATTCCAAGCCAATACCTCACTCCATATTAATCACCTAGGTACAACTCTTACCCCTAGAGTATGATTGATGAGTGTTCACTCGTATAGAAAATAGAATGCTACCCTTTCTAGTATACTCAAGGTACAAATAAGGAGGTGGGGGAGGATACCACTCGTATACATTGGGTATGACTCATTCCCCTAGTCGTACCCACCCCAGTGACACCTAAAGTTGTTGTTTTTCAATGGCTCTAAGTCTACGTGTTTCAATTATATTGTAAGAAAAAATACACAAATTTACTAGAACAGGGTCCTAATCTAGATGAGTAAGGTATGTTATATATATCAAAAGGTATGAAACTTCAAGTACTTATCCAAAACTATCATAATAGAACACAATTTTAGTAAATAAGCTCAATCGAAAGCTAGGGTAACCCTAGCTTACCAGGACTCCAAAGCTAAAATCTCTCTCCGTAAAGCCTACGGATAGTTCCACTATATTCCAAGCTTGAACAATTGATAAAAACCATTAAGTTTACTTTTGGACATTAAATGTAATATCGGTGTATATATTTTATAAGAAAAAAATAGCGTGGGACGTTCTAAGATGTAACAACGTTATCAAATTATTCATGTAAATGTTACTTGGTTAATTTAGTACATACATAATACTAGCCAACTATCCATTTATAAGGCTAAGAAGGTAAGGGTCATCCTTAACATAGGTGTTGTACACCCACTTCACCTCCACGTGGAGTTTCGGTGGCAACTCCAATATTAGTTATTATTATTTTATTACATACGTATATATTCAGGTACTATGTACATTTGCGGTAAAATAAATATAGTATAACTAATAGAAAACTATTTTTAATAAAACCACTATTATATAATACTAATATTTTAATATTTCTAGATTTTCTATCTCTACTTAAAATGTTAATTGAATATAAAAGCTATTATAAGGTAATACAAATATAGCAGAACTTAAAGAATTTTACACCTGCCAAAATATTTGTAATACCCTGTACTTTTTCATAGCTTGAAATTGTCCCAAGAACATTAGAATCTTTCTTAGAAAGATGAATCCACTTTTTGTCATGTGGGAAATTGAATAAGCTTTCCACTGATACCAATTTCATCAAAATCCAACATCGAGAAAGTTATGACCAAAATACAGAAGGCAGTAAAACTGCACAGGTGCGATAGTGAGGCCGATGGACCGTCAGACTAGCAATGGACCATTACCCATGACCATATCAGCGAGGAAATATAACTACCTTATGCCCTGGATCGATGGCCCTGGCCAATGGTGTGTCATAATAGCGACGGACTGCTGCTCAGGCCGTCGCAAGGGAAACAATGAGGCCCTACTCTTCCTAGAAGCGACGGTCAGGACCAATGGACCTTCGACCTAGTGACTGTCTCACCCCACCATCGTGCCAAGGTAGTAAGTTCTAGTTCTGGTTTATGTGCAATGGTCCGTCGGATGGACCATCGACCCAGCGATGGATCATCGCACCCACCATTGCATATTTCGTTCAGTCATTTTAAAGTTGTTTTAAAGGGGCTTTTTGTTCTTTTACTGCCTAGTTATAACTGACCAAAGCTCATAAATTCATTATCTATCTACAATAACAAAATTAGGATTTTCTCTCTAAGATTAATCCCCAAGAAAAAAATTTAAATCTTCTTCAAGAACTAAGAGATTCAAATTCTTCAAGTTCAAGAAGTTCAAGAAACTCAACCCAGGTATGCAAAGTGATCATTCATGGACTCCTTTCATCCATGAAGCCTAAGAATCTCTTTTCAAAGTTTTATTTTATGGATTTATTTATGAATTTCATGTTGGGTTGCTTTTGTTCATGTTGATAATGACCAATTCAATTCTAATCCATATTGGGTGATAAATTTTATGTGGAACTGATTAGTATAAAGGTAGATTCATGTGGGCTAGTGAGCAAACCCTTTTTGGGTGAAATTAAAGTTTAATCATGATGTTTATTTATTGTATAATGTTGTCTACATATACTATGCTTACCATATGTTTGATTAAATGCCTATGCGAAAGAAAAGTGCCCAACTAGTATGATATTATGCAATCCTCATTTGTGTACAAGTTTATGCATATCACATGCTTGATGAAATGCCTTAATAAATGAATTATGGATTGTGATGTAGGTTATGTATTCAAGAAAGTCATGCTTTGTTAGTTTCTTTCCATCGAGTCCTGGGGGTATTGGAGCCTATAATTAGTTCTGTGCCTAGAGCCTACGTCATGTTCTCAAGATACTCTCAGTCAAGCTTTGTTTGGTAGAATTCAATCATTTTGATGACTTAGGAAAACGCAGTAACTTCAATAAATCTCAGTCGGTTATCGGACCTCAATAATATTCCATCAGTCAATGGAAATCTGTTAACTCGGTCCAGTTATTTCGGTTAATAATGTTCAGTGTCTATTCAGATGGAAGTAGAAATTTGTTAGTTTGTCAGTATTGTTTATGAATATGAACCCCATGAATTCAGCCTACCTCACATGCATACCAGTACATTCAAAGTACTGACGTATTTACCCTATGGTGTCTTATACCATAGGTTCAGAGACACGAGCTCCAGAACATCGACAGCATTCCAGTCTCAGCAGTCAGAATTAGCAGTGAGTCCTCATCTTTCAAGGACATGACCATTTCTTAATTATCTCATTAATTAATTTATTAGTCGGAGTTAGTTGGGGACATGTCCCATCAACTCCTTATTCAGATAGTCATGTTTTAGAGGCTTTTCAGATTAGAGTATGTCCAGATAGTTTATTTCAGTTAGTTTTGGGTTTTTCATACCCCACCCAGATGCTATATTTTATCAGATATTATTTCTAAATTTCGAAGCTTATGGCCTTTCCGTTCATGTTTCCATATTATATAGTATATTATGCAGTATACAGGTATAGATATCAGTTATGGGTTAGCTTGTGGTCCTTCGGGGTCATGAGCATCGTGTAGGATTTCGGGTACCATATTCGGGGTGTTACAATATTTTAGAAGGGTAATAAATTATATTTCTATCAAATTCTTATTTAAATTAAGTATTCTACAATATATTTGGTATCACCAAAGTTCTCAAATGAACCATCAAGAACCGAACTATCAATCCCAGCATGTCATAAATAACTTGGAGAAGTTATAGAGAAGCTCTAAACATTGAAAATGTATGAAAATAAGAAAAATGACTGAAAGGGTCACTACAACAACTGCAGTTTCCAACGTCGGTCACCCAAACCTCAACATTCACGACTCAACTACACAACCCTTATTTGAGCCTAATTAAAACATTTATCGCAAAATCTCAATCTTGAACCATACCTCACATTAAGGGATACATTGTTGGTATCATCATACCAACTACACTTATAGGGGGAAACATCATGACAAAACATTTTTCATTAACTTGGGGAAAAAACTCCCTTTGTTCATTAATATAAGGTGGGGGAAAACTAACTCCATTTGTTCATTAAATCAAACCATTGTGTTTCAAACACCTTTTTATATCATACCATATTTCAGGGCTAGTTCAATTTCACAAATTCTCATATTTCTTATAATTAAATCTAATTTAACATCAGGGGACATAATCACTTCAAAATCCACAAGTTTTGGAAAATCAAAATTCCCTACTTCATTTACCATACCCTTGCAGCCACCAGTTCAAAACCATATTTTGAGCATGAATAATCATAATTATATCATAGGATAACAATGTTCAACAATAAGCATTCAAAATCCCCAACCGTTGTTTCAAAACCAACATAAACATCTCATGAATAATACTTTAAAACACATGTTTTTACAAAATGAACAATGAAGGAAGAGTAACATGCATGTAATAGTAAGATGTATGGAGAGAAATCACCCTTGAGAGACCTAACTGATCAACCTCTTGAAAACCCTAAGTGTTCTTGGCCTTGAGGAAGTTAAATGTGTTGAAAAGTTACTTTGATTTATTTATGAGGGTTAATGATATCCTAAGTGGGTTATAAGATGTGAATTTCATGTTTGCTAAGATGGGAAATGTCTGGAATGCCCTAAACTTAAAAGCTAAAAAAGGGTCGCCTTTGACTACGAGCGAACCCTTTACCGGTAGGCACTCCTTACACCTCATCGCCGCGAATCATAACCAATTAAGTACCACCAAGGCAACCTATATTGTTATCCTTACGACGCAATGGAACCACTTGTAATAAGACCCTACGACTCATAGGGCCCAGTCTTAGTCCACACAAAAACCAAATTAGGACTTACACTGGACACCCTATGAGTACACCTAACAACTTGTAACATATCCTTACGGCTCTTAGTAAGCCACCCATACTCAAATCATAATCTTGCTAATAACTTATTGGTTTTGTTACGACTCATCCCAATGACTCATCAGGACACCCTACAACTAATATGGTTGAGTAGTTTCCAAGGAAGTAACCTCAAAGCTTAAGAAATTTCAAAGGACCACTAATCCAGGGTGTTTCAATTCTTCCCAACTTGCATCATTCATCCTTGAATGATGGGACAAGGCATTTATTAGCACGAATTGACTCCACTAACCTATACTCTTAGCTTTAATAGAGACAGAAAACAAAGATGCTAAGGAAATCACTATTTTCTTTAAAAAGGTCAGCAAACAAAGATGTTAAAAAGTACACATACGTTAAGCATGATTATTTGGAGTGAAAAACAAGGAAGGATACTTGGACTCCATGTCCTCTTCGACATCCCATGTAGCCTCTTTATCTTGTGGTTCCTTGACAAATCCTTAACCAAGCCTATATCCTTCATCAACAACCGATGATCTTGCCGATCCAAAATTTCAATAAGGACTTCCTCATAAGATAATGAATCCAAAAAACCTACCTCTTCCAAATGAACAACCCTCTAGTTTGAGCTCCATTCATCTGGTGTTTAACTTTTTGTTATTGAGAAAGTTCCTGGGCATTAATCCTGTCATGAATTACCTTCACCTTCTCCATCGCTTGGTGAATCAAATGCGGGCCAAATATCTCTAACTCACAAAATTCAAACAACTCGTTGGGAGACCTACACCTCTTAATATACAAGACCTCCAAACGAGCCATACCAATACTAGAGTGGTATCTATTATTATATGCAAACTCTATAAGGGTTAAATGATAAACACAACTTCCACCATAATCATTCACACAAGCTCTAAGAATGTTTTCCAGTGTCTGAATAATCCTTTTTACATGTCCATTCAACTGCGGGTGGAAAGAATTACTATGGCTCAACTTAATTCCCAAACCTCTTTGAAATGAATACAAAAACTGTGATGATAACTGAGTACCACAATCTAACATTATAGAAATAGGTGCCCCATGGAATATCATAATTTCCTTGAGGAATAACTCCGCCTAGACTTCCACAAAAAAAATTATTTTCACTGGTGAAAAGTGAATAGATTTAGTTATCCTATCCACGATTACTCAAATAAAATAAAATTAATACTGAGACCGAGGAAGATCTGTTAATAAATCCATATTAATCACTTCCCACTTCCACCTAGGCAACTCAATTTCTTGATACAAATCTCTGGGTCTTAAGTGCTCAACCTTCACATGTTGGTATACCATGCATGGTGCCATAAAACTAACCGCATCCCTTTTCATATTATTCCTCTACTAAATCTCCTTAAGATTGTGATACATTTTTGTTAAACCAAGATAAATCGTATATCGCTACTCATGAGCCTCAACCAAGAACCTTTCTCACAACCTATCTAAATAGGAACACATAATCTACCTTGGTACTTCCAGATACTATTGCCACCAATCTCAGAAACTACAACCTTTTGCTGACCAACATCTCGATTAAGTTTTGTTAATACAAAATCCAATAATTGTTTCTCCTTTGATTTTAGTACCAAGAGAGTATTGTGCCACTTTTTGCATAAAAACACTCCCATCGTTAGAGTCCAAGAGACAAAATCTAAGGTTAGCCAAATGGCTAATATGTTTCACCAATTCCCATATATCCTCATACAGATGACCTAGACTCCCCATGGATAACATTATAGGGGCATCGACAACAACATTAGCTTTACCTAGATGGTAATAGAGACTTATGGTGTAGTCCTTTAGCAACTCAAGCTACCTCTTATGCGTAAGATTCAACTCATTTTGGGTGAACACATATTGTAGGCTCTTATGATTGAAAAATATATCTTCATCGACTCCATTCAAATAGGGATTCCAAATCTTCAATGCGATGACCGTAACTAACTACTCAATGTCAAGAGCTGGATATTTTGTATCACGGACATTTAACCCTCTAAAAGAATAGGCCACCATCCTACCATGTTGAATTAACACACAACCAAGTCCCACAAGGGATACATTACAATAATCCAAGAAACCATCATTAACTCGGGTAAGGTCAAAATTAGAGATGAAGTTAACTTATCTTTTATCTTTTCAGAACTAACCTCACAATTATCTGACAACAATAATTTCACCTTTTTTAGTAAACATAGCCAACAGGGAAGCTATAGTTGAGAAACTCTCCACAAACTTCCTATAGTAATCGGCTAAACCCAAGAAACTTCAAATTTCTGTTGGAGTTGTGGTCCTAGGCCAATTCTTAACAACTGTATTTTTTTACGGATGCATAATGATCCTTTTACTAGAAATGACATGACCCAGAAAAGTAACACCTTTCTCAAACTTTAAAATCTTAGCATACAAATGTTAATTTTTCAAGGTTTGCAACACGATATGGAGGTGATTAGCATGATCCACGATATGTAGTTTCTCTACCACCAACAAAAATCACATAACCCCTAAAGACTCTTCTAGCAACCATAAAGTCAACCACTGGCTTAGAAACAAAAAAGGGATCATGGACACACTCGAGACCAAAATCAAAATATATAGACACAAATGGTGTCACACAAAAAAGAGTAGACCCTGAATAAAGAAAGCAATACACATCACGAGAAAAGAGTTGTAACATACCAGTGATGACATCAGGAGATGCCTCAGAGTCTTCATAGGTAGAAAGAGCATACAAGAGAATCTAACCAGTATCGGTACTAGAAGACAAAGTAGTAACCATTAGTGTAGGAGATGATAAAGTATTAAGAGGAATCTTATTTGCCTATGAAGAAACCTTAGAAGGACAATCCCTCTTCAAATGACCAATTTGACAATATTTAAAACATTTGTTCCTCTCTTCTTCACAAAAACCACTATTCACCTGCCCACAGAATCTACAAAGAAGGTACGATAGAGATGACTGAGCCCCACCAGCCTGAGATTAGGCACCCTGTGTCCTAAATCAACTATCATGCTGAGAACAATAAACCCCTGAAGGCTTCAAATAAGGAGCACTAGCCATAGAGTAAGAACCAGAACTCCCTCACTTCTTGTTAGACCACTTTCCACCATCTCTACCACTCTGCTGCTGACCTCTACCTTAATAAAAAAATCTAAAATTCATATTTGACCTTTCCCTTATCTCTACTTCCTTCTTATTTTCTTCCTAAACTTACAACATATACACAACTAATCTAGAAATGTCGATATCCTTGTTCAATAAGGCAACCTTACTGTCTTGAATCAAACCACGGGACAACCAAGAAGCAAATTTCCTCATTCTAGATATCATGCTAGACTCCTACAAGAAAAATAGGATCTAGGGAAGGGAATTCCTATACATAAAAGTCCAATTTTAATGGTAAATGATCTTTTCGGATGAGAAAATACTAGTCGCGGCTCATCCTTATAGCCTCCTTTGCTAAAGGTTTTTTGCGATGAGGTATTCTAGCTAGTCATTAAATGTCATTAGAGATGGTGATATATTTGGTCTCAAAAACACTTTTAGAGACTATATATCTTGTCCCTAATATATGGTTTTCATCATTAAAAAGTAGTTATTTTCTGATTACTAAATCTTTTAGGCGATGAGTAACTACCTTTTCCTAAATTAATCTATCATGATGACCATCTAACTTGTCCTAGATTAATCTTTAATAAGAGTGACTTCCTCATCCAAAATTTAACCTTTAGAGATGAGCAACTAACTCATACTCGATCAACCTTTAGGGACGAACAATCTAACTCGTCCAAGATTGCTACTAAAATCATAAAATTTATTTATTTCACTGCTAAATATAAAATTACTACTGAAAATGTCAAAAGATGGTAAATATAGTTTTAATATTTGATAAATAGAAAAAACTTAACCAATTAACATCCCGAGCTAGAATATGATGTCAATATTTTCAATATTTTCTAAACAATAAAAACTTAACCAATTAACATCCCGAGCTATGTGATGTCAATAGTTTCAATATTACTAAATAAAATAAACTTAACCAATTAATATCCCAATCTATAACTTGATGTCAAGTTCATATAATATTCTTAGTAAAATAATAATGACCTCGTGCATTCTCTTAACTTTCCTCTTCACCAGTAACTTCAATCTTAAAAAATCTGTAAGAACAAAATTCTAAAAAAGACAATTAATAACTATTGATATATAATTTAATATACTTAAGCAACAAAGAATTAATAAGAGTCTATATGTGCATACATTCAAATTGGGTGATAATCTTAAGTCTTAAACTAAAAATTAATAAGCAATATGAAAAAAAGTCAATATAATGCAGAAATAAATACAAATGCTGTTCTAGCTTGTACTAACGCATTGTAGAAAAAGAGAGACATGAGTCTTACTACTAAAAGGCATCTACTAAGATGACAACTGCAGTGAGTGGAGCAGATGACGTTAGCAAGCTTATTTACAGCTACTAGGATATAAGATTTAAACATTCAAATTTATAGTACATTTTTGTAAACCATCTGACAGAGCCCACGTAACAAAGCGGGAGACAAAGCGAAGAATTAGAGGATAAGTTTCCAAAGACTCACTAGCAAATTTGCTACTGTAATAAACTAAATGAATAGAGTAGTTTGACAATGGAGGATCTTTGATTAGATAACTATGTGCTGAAAGGGACAATAGTTGCTTAAGAAGTCCCCAAAAACAAGGAAAATCAATTGCATATCCATCTTAACATTGGTATGTATGTGATACTCATATTGTGGATATGTTGGGGATCAAAGACACATCAATCTTTCCATATAGAACTGATGATATCACAGTAATTCTAAGGTACAAAAGGGCTTCCTTATTTAGTAGCAGACATATACTACTAGGATTGGGACATAAATTTGATTTTACCATTCATAAAATCTTGAAAGGAAACCTACTTATAATTGAGAAATAGATGACA
Source organism: Capsicum chinense (assembly GCA_026120095.1). Taxonomy (NCBI): domain Eukaryota; kingdom Viridiplantae; phylum Streptophyta; class Magnoliopsida; order Solanales; family Solanaceae; genus Capsicum; species Capsicum chinense. The sequence continues at coordinate 171,392,152 of JAPEIP010000005.1, read as the reverse complement.
AATATACTTCCTCAAGGTCCTTCTTAGCATGTTCTGAAGGAAGTTTCGTAATAACCATACTGCTAAAATAATAGGACCAATGTGTTTATTTCGAAGGGTGGGTAGTGATAATAAGGATTTAACAGGATATAGAACCTAACAAACTTCGGATCAACTTCTCAGAAATGGATAATACCTTAAAGCTTCAACCAAATGCAATGAATCTTCATAAGAAACTTTGAAGGGACCTTCCCCATTGACTGTCATTTGGAAAATTTGAAATAGACCATCTAGGGATGCACAAAGCTTTTCCTTTCTACCTACAATGACAGGATAAAAAAAATTTAAAGCTTGAACTAAAGAACAAGGAACTTTTCCAGAATGTTAACTCTGAGAAGGAGCAAATTCATGACGTCATATATAAGAGAAACTAACAAAAATCCAATTTCACAAAATTAATAAAATATTGATCCTTATATTCCCTTTATGAAGAAGCTGTCATAGATAAAGTGAGCTTGAATTTGAAACAAGAGATATACAGATTTCACGAATTAGTCTCATAGAAATCAATTAAATATTGACAGAGCCTAGTTATAGAGTGAGAAATTTCATTAGTTGCTAAATATTAGAGATCTCTTACACTCATAGAGTGAGAAATTTCATCAATTACAAAATATTATTATCAAAACTTTAAACCTAAAGTACATGTACAAGTATCCAAGAGCTTTTTCTAGATATTGATACACTACAGATTGCAAATTCTATTGTATATTAAACGTATCTGAACATAAAAGTGTTGAACAAAGTAATGCACCAACAAAGGTTGGTAACTAATATCATCATCTAACTATGTTGCTTATTTTCTATCAAATCTATTTTCATGTGTAATACCAGCCTTCAAAATAATTCAAAAAGGGTCCTCTCTGTCCCAAGTTTAAGGTTACAATTCTCTGTATTTTAAAAATGAAATTTACATAACTAAAGTACTAAAACAATGATTATTACAATGCTTTGTATTTATCTAAAAGAAATTCAGAAGGTAATATCTTCAGGAGGTTCAACTTGAAAAAAATTTATTATCTAAAACATACACTTCATTAAATAAAACTATCGATACTAAACACTACCGATAAAAGTATCTAAAGAAAAATAAGAAAAGAAATGAAATAGAGCCAGAAAGAAAAGATAAAAGGATCACAAGTCACATCTCGATCGAACGCACAAGAAAAATGAAGCTCTAGAAGACTAAATTCAAAAATTTCTAAGCCTTAGCGTCAAAGGTTAGAAAATAAATAACAGTGAACAAAAGATCGTATTGTCAGCTACCCATTATATAGGTCATAACAAAAATATGAACATTCAATCAAACTGATGTTAAATACAAAATATGATTAAAACAATGGGAGTGAGACATATAAATTGATTGTATAATGGATGTACCTCTAAATTAAAGTGAAACAATTTGAAGATAATCTTGTAGAAAATAATGTATATTTCAATCTCCTTTTGAAATTACCACCAATAAACTTCAGTAACGTCAAATCAAAGGGGATACTAGCACCAACATAAACAAATGTAACCCATGAGCAGAACAACAAGAATTTCAAATAAGTCCCGATCCAGCCATAAAATGAGAGAAAATATATTATGTTTTGCCAGAAAATCAATAATTAGAAACTAAATTATACAAAGGAACACCACGTATATGCTATTAAAACCACTCATATAGAAAAAAAAAGAGCAAAAATTAAATACCCTAGTTTGATGTCGCACCACAATTGTATTATAATTGAACACCAAGACTAGAAATTTTCCATAGACTGGAGTAGGGATATTGATTATGAGGTCATATGGGAGTTCTAGGTTTTGTCTTTTAGAGGAATTTTGAAGAGGAGAGTGGCCTAAGTTTAGGGATTTTACAAGAAGCTGCTAATTAAACTCATTTTATTATTTTTTTATTTTATCTTTTATTATAATGGCCAAACATTGAGTATAGCGACCAATTTTTAAACCAATTTAAGGACCAGATTTAGTCCCTTCTCTAAATTATTTTATAAAATAAGATTTAATGACTAAAAGTAAATCTCGTACCCTTATGTGTACATTTAACGACCAACTTTTAAACTCATCTCTAAATATTGATCTCTAATAACTCTTTTTCTTGTAGTAGACATTAATTCAGGAGCATACCGAGACAACTGATAGAATTTCAAGGCATACTCCTTGACCGTAATACTGCCTTACTTCAGATTAACAAACTCTTTCTCATTCATCTTCCTCAACTCCTGAGGAAAGAATTAGTCGAGAGGAGTACTAGAAAACTTATCCCATAGCGTGGATTCTACATTATCATTGTTATGCGAAATCCTTCAAATAATAGGTAGAGAATTCTACACCCTCTAAATTAGAAACATGTGTCACATGGAAGATCTTTTCCATCTCATCAATAAAGTTTTAATGATCTTCCTCATCTTTAGAACTAGTGAAAACAAAATGACTCAATATCACAAATTGGTAAATCCTTGTGGCCTCAGAAGATGGAGTAATAGAAGCTACACGCTCATACTGAGAAACTAACAACTGAGAAAACATATGAATAGACTGACGAAATTCCTCATTCACACAACAACCTGAGGAGATCAAGGAGGATTAGAGGGTACAGGTGGAACTTTAGAAAGGCAATCAGTAAATAGACCCCTAAACTAGATTTGTACCCCAAAAACATGGTGCGTCCTATTAGCATTATCCTCAAGTTGAATAGAGGAGTTTCCATGAGCTTCAGATCTATACAACCTAAAATAAGACAATAAGAAGGGTAAAAATTCCTGAATGCCTTGTAGCCTTTCCTTTATAAGTGTGGCATACTAAATATCCATAAAAGTGACTCTACATAACACGGCTTTGTTGGATAGACAAAGACACAAAACTTAGGCTCTCATACTACCTTGACATAACTCAAACTAGGGTCAAATCGTGTCGGGTATCTCAATTCACACATAGACTAGAGATCAGCCCTGTACCTAAAGAACCAGACACCACACACACCAAATAATGGATGAATCTCAAATATATAACAAGATAGTATGCAATAGCTTAAGAAAAGTTTAATCCATTCCAAAACCAATGACTAGAAAAACAAACAACCGACAATGCCCAATAACCATAGTAGTCCAGACAAAGTTTTCTAAATAACGATCATAAATATAATATTAATAAAGTATCGGGACATGCCCCCAAAAATAGCTAAAAATAAGTCAAGACAAAAAAGAACAAAATATGAAATATAGACTTGCAATATATGGAAGCTCACCACTACAATGTAAATTCACAAGCTAATCCTAAATCCTAATCACTGTGCAGAAGGAGTAAAAGTATGACCAATTCCTACATAGCATGGGGATACAACGTTTGAAGTCAGTTAGCTAGGTGAACGCTATCATGTAATATAGGGATAAGGATAACATAATAAAATTATCAATAGTATAACATCACTCAAACCAATGAACATAATTAGATTCATATACTTATATATATATATATCGAAAATAGCCTTTCTACTTCTTTAGAGGTAGAGGTATGTATTGCGTACATCTTACCCTCCCCAGACCTCACTGTGTGGAAATATACTGGGTTTGTTATTGTCGTTGTTGTTATATGTTGAGATAGGGAACAAGGCTTAACATCTATTTGCAAAACTATAGGCTCAATTGTATAGATCAACAGTCATATAATAGTACCTATAGGCTATATGGGCAGCAACTCTCACCCCTTGGTTGGGCCCAAGTACTTGTAGCCGCATGAAATGGAGAATAATCTCATATATATGCACACGGGGGACTCAAACTTCCCAATATATACTATGGTGACTTAATCACCCGATCGTATGATGATTTACTGGGGACTTAGACCTTCCTAATTATGAAATTATAATAATAAGGAGGACATAAATCACCCTTGTGACTTTGACATGTACGTCTACAATTGCAGTTTCCAATATCGATCACTTAAACCTCCCCTTTAAAAACATAGCTACACAACCCTTATTAGAGCCAAATTAAAAAATTTATCACACAATCGCAATCATGATCCACACATCATATTAAAGCATACAATGTTGGTATCGTCATACAAATTACACTTGCAAGGTAACAACTTCATGCTAAAAACAATTTCATTAACATACAAAAAATAACTCTCTTTGTTCATTAATAGAAGGTGGGGAAATACCGACTCTTGTTGTTCATTAAATCTGACCATTGTGTTTAGACTACTTTTTATATAATGCAATAGTTCAGGGCTAGTTCAATTTCATAAATTCTCATGTTTCTCATAATTAAAACTAATTTCACCATGGGGTTAGAGACATAACCAAATCAAAATATAGAAGTTTGTGAAACCCTAATTCCCTAGTTCGTTCAATATACCCATGCACTCACAAGTTATAAATCATATTTAAAACATAAATAATCATAATTAAATCATGGATAAACATTGTACAATAAGAAGTATTCAAAATCCCAAACCTTTGTTTCCAAACCAACATAAACATCTCACAAACAATAATTTAAAAGACATGAATAACAAAATTAAAAATGAGGGGAGAGTAATAAGCTTGTAATAGTAAGAAGCGCAATGAGAAATCTTCCTTAAGTATAATGATTGATCAACCTCTTGAAAACGCTAAGTGTTCTTGAACTTTAGGAATTTTAGAGATTTTAGAAGTTACTTTGATATGTTTATAAAGGCAAATAATACACTAAAGGGGTTATAAGATATGGGTTTGAAGTTGGGTAAGAGTGGAAATATCTAGAATACCTTTTATTTAAAATCTTAAAAAGGGTTAACTTTGAAAACTAGTCAACCCTTGATAGTAGAAACTCTTTACAAATCGCACCACGAGTCGTAACCAAGGCAGTACTACTAAGTCACCATACATTATTTTCCTTATGACTCAGTAGCACCACTTGTAATAGGACCCTACAACTCATAGGATCTAGTCATAGTCAACAAAGAACCCAAATTGGGATGTACATTGGACACCCTACGATTATACCTAACAACTCAAAATATATCCTTATGGCTCTAAGTAAGTCACTCATACTCAGAGAAGAATCTCACCATAAACTTATTGGTTTTATTCTGACTTATCCCAATGACTAGCCAGCATACCCCATGACTTATAACGTGAGTTGTTACAAAGGTAGTGAGCTCAAATCTCAAAAAAATCCAAGGGCCATAAATCATGGATGGTTCAGCTCTATTTGGAAGATTTGGCTAATCCAAAATGACTATCCTGACTCGACAATCCTGACTGAACACCTCTTTGTAGCTGTATATTGTTCTGATAACTTAAATCACTATAATCGTGCTGACCCAATCCGATATCTGAAGTAATACCTGGATTGGCCTACTAGGTTGACACTAATTCTGAAAGGCTATTTTTGGTAGTACCTACCATGAAATCATCGGCCTGTGAACTGTGGATCTCTATAGCTACCCTAGTTATGTGGTCTCTTATCATTGCCCCTTTGGGTCTAATGATCCATCTCTTCTATTTATTATACATGCTTAGCAATCTTAGAAAAAGACCTTATGAAAGTCACCAAACTCTATGTAGCCCTACAAACTAATAATTGTAATCCTCTGATAAAGCACTAAATTTTCTCATACTCTATAGGTAGAATCAGATTGGCATGTCTGGCTAACTCATTAATCTTACCTCATAATCAGCCAAAGACGTAGAACGCTATCTTAATAATGTAAGCTTATCTTAAATACGCCTAATCATGCTGCATGGCATATACTTCCCCAATAAAGCCTTCCAGAACTATGTCCAAGTCAGTGGTAGAGATCCAGCTAGGCTGAAGCCAAGATAACCTCTCCACTACCTCCTTATCTTGTCTAACTGAAGAGAAATAAAGTCCACTCGTTGCGCCTTAACAAACCCTAAATTCCATAAATGCTCCTCACAACTTAATAAGAACTTATTAGCATCCTCTCTTGGGGTCCTAGCAAACCAATTTAGAGTTAATCTAAAAAATTAAACTAGCATCTTCTACTCTTTTGAAGGCATCACTTGCTGGGATACTATTGGTTATGGGGCCACTGGTGCTAGCAGAACCTTTACCCTAGGCGTCCCTACTACAGGTTGTGCCTCTAAATTAATACCACCCAATGGTATTGGTTGAGCTCCCTCGGTAGGTAGACCATTAACTAGCCCTAATAATTATACCAATGCATCTTAAGGACAAAAAGTTATATAAAATTGGGTAGATCCTAAGTTTCCCCGACAAAAAGTTTTATAAAATTGGGTGGATCCTAGGTTTCCCTTGGCCCACCTGCTGCTATCGTAGAATATTTAGAGCTCTCTCAATCTCAGAATATATAAAAGGATCAGGTTATGAATCCCTAGACTAAATTTAAGATTGGCATTACTGCACTATGCAATCCCCAAACTCCAGGTTTACCTCAACCCTTATTCAAAATTCTAAGAGTGGGTCCGAGGTCCCAATCCCTGGCTCCCACACCCTGTATCCTTTCCATCTTTTTAATGAATAATGTGATAAAAAATAACACCAACTAAAAGTCAACACAGAAAAATAGAATTAAGAAAATGATATTCTTTTGTAAATTGCTTCATAGCCTCATGTAGATAGGATACAAACATCTTTGTACCGATCTATGGGACATTACTAAACATTGATTCTAGTACTAATAAGACCAGGGAAACCTAGCCTTTGATTCAAAGTTGTCATCACCCAAATTATGTAATAATAGTGCTTACTGTAACGAACTAGTGGGCAAGACAAGCCACAGATTAGAATAATAGGTAATGAGCTAACAAGAAAAAAGCAGCACGTATAATGATAACAACAATAACAAGTGAAATCAAGAAGGGAACCTACAAAATATATCAAATTAGAGGAGGAAAAGGGACTAAATAGGCAAATAAATCCCTCCCAATTCCTAGTAAAGTCCACATTGGAGCTACTTTTTAAAGATATGAAGCTACGAAAATGTGGTAAAGAAATAAATATAAGTAATATAGAAAATAAATAATATTGAAATAATATACAAAACAAACATAACCAAATTGGGCCCCCATAATCCCTCTGGGCTTACTAAAGATGACAATTAACCCAACCTTAACCACATAAGTCAATGTGACACCCAAGAAGTATTTAATAAAAATAATTGCTCCAAGGAAATCAAAATAGTCATTTACCAGTTTATCAAGCATGAAGCGACAACAGTGTGTAGTAACAAGAGTCTAGACGCTAGACTCAAACTGGTAGTGATGGATAATAACAAGAATCCATATGCCGAATTCAAAATAAAAATTGTAGGTAATAACGAGAGGCCACGTATGAGATATACAAAAAACCTCATAATCAAATGCCAGACTCGAACCGGAACTCAATGGAACCACAACTCCAATAATAACAATAATCAATAATCAATACCTGAACTCCTAAACCATTATAATCAGAGATCAGACTCAAACCAAAACACATAGTGATCATACCTAACTATAATAAAAAATACAAACCATACTATAACTAATGCCAAAGTTGTATGAAAATTCATAATCGATTGATAAAAATAAAGTATATGTTGAACTTAAACCATACCTTTCATACATTAATTCAACATTTTCACATCTTAATTAAAAAGGAAAAAATTCAATGTTTCACAACTTAATTTCATGTCCTAAAGTGATAGTTTCTATATCATACTTAAAGACAAAATATAAAGATATACTAGAATAGGGTACTAAATAGATAAATAAGGCATGTTAGATATGTCTAACGGTACGAAAGCTACAATTACTTATCAAAAACTAGCATATTACTACATAATTTTAGTAAATAAGATCAATCTAAAGGTAGGGTAAGCTTATCATACCTAGATGATAAATCTAAAAAATTGTCTCTTCGAGAAGTCTCTGAGTGCTCCACTAGAGTCCAAGTTTGAATAACCGGATGTGGATAATTGATTTTATTTTGGTGATTGATATAAATGTTAAAATATTTTATCCTTCCTAAGCTTGCCTAATTGATATGCATATATATATATATATACACACACAAACACCCCATGCGAGAGGGTGGGAACTTTCAGCTATCGTTTAAAGATAATAATTGTTAAAGATGGAATAAAAACAAAGAATGTACAAAAATTCAATAATAATAATAAGTTACTAGAAGTAGTGACATTTTGATTCCTAATTGGCATGAAATTCCTAATATAGATCACTAATTTATCACTGAATAAATATCTATGCAATGAATATATGTTATCTAATTACACATGTTCCTACAATAATTTTGTACTTCCACATATTAGATCACTAATTTATGTTAGGCCACCCAACAATATGTTCCTGTCAACTTTTCTTTATCCTCACGTGTGGTGGTGTTGGCCACACCGAATTATTTTTTACACTGAACACATTCTGGTATTGCGTAGGTTCATTAGGAAAATAAATATAATATGCAAATATATCATAATTATTACAAAATTATTTCTAATAAAACTTCTATTATATACCTCTAATATTTTAACATATCCTGATTTATTATATTTACTTAAAATATTAATAAATTAAAAAACTATTATAAAATAATATAAATATAATATAACTAAAAAATTTATTAACATCAAAAATATTTTAGAAAGTCAATAAATTATATTTCTATCAAATTCCGATTCAAATTAAATATTTCAAAATATATAAGGGATTACTAATATTCTAAAAAAAACACCTAAAAATCAAACTATCAATCCCAACAAGTCTTAAATAACTTAGAGATATTATATAAAATCTCTAGAGACAAAAAATATATGAAAACATAGAAAATAATTGTCAGGGTCATTGTAGAATTCACTTCTTGATTGAACATAAGCCATAATCAATCCTAAGGTAGTAATTATGCCTAAAACATGAACATTTAAGTCAAATCAATATAAATTATTATTTTAAGATCACTAGAACAGTACTAATAAGGTTAATCATACTAACCATGCTTCTAATGCATAAACCACATCCTAGACCTAGCATCATATCATATCCATTCTATGAATTTTTTAAGTTTGAGGAGAAGACAATAGGATTCTAAAAGTTTAACAAGCATTTCACCTTATCGATCAAAAAGACTCATCAAGTCCCCAATTATTTAATAATCAAGGCTAATTTATTCTACCCAATATCAATAATAAGATAAACGTACACTTTAAATATATAACATGCATCATCTTACAAAGAAGAGTACACAGGATCCTATTTCAAAGCCAAATCACAAATCCTTAAATTTGTCCCTCTTTATTTTTTAAACATCCTGGTTTTAGACCCTTAGATAATTTTATGGAAATCTATTCTCTGGACCCAATACGACTCATGGGTATGAGTTGTATGCTGGGGTACGAGTTGTATGGTCCTATCGTATGCTGACAAGTGTTAGTTGGTGAGTAGGTATTTCTCATTAGAATGGGTACGACTTAGAGGGGTAAGTTTTAAGGGATTGGTACAAGTAATATCAGGGACTCATATGTTGGACAGTGTTTAATCCTCTTGGTATTTCATTCTGCCAAGGATAAGGGCCATAGGTACCGATCATATGTTTTAGTTACGACTTGGTTAGATGAGTCGTACAGTGCATAGTATTTTATACAATGGATGAAGTTTAGATATGAGTGATGGATACCAATCGTAAAGGATGGTATGGCTCGTATGGGTCAAGTTATCCCTATGATAGTTTTTAATGGATTTAAGTAGTGGTATTTTAGATATTTTCCTACTTACCCTAATTAGGACAAATGACTTCTAATACACTTAAGAGTTATTTACCCTATTATTCTATTCATTAACACTTAGAAACTATTCCAAAACATCTCATAATTCTCAAAAGAGATTTTGGAATAAAGAAGCTAGGGTTTCAACTAAGGGATTGCTTTTGGGCTTGCTTTGGTGATTTTCTTCCATCAATTCTTTGGTTTAAGGCATGATTCTCTTCCCTTATTGTAATTTAAACTAAAGGCATGGTTAATATTATTGATTTTATTGTTTTAGTATTTTATGTTTATGGTTTTTCAACTATTATTGGGGGTTTTGATATTAAATGCTTAGTTATGTTTCTTATAGTCTTGATTATTCTTTTATATTAATTAAAGGTGTTTTTAGAAAGTTGGATTGCATGGTAAATGTTTAATGGTCTTTGGAATTGGTTGTAGTTACTTTATGCCCCCAAGATGTTTGATAAAATGCTTATAAAGTTATGTTCATTGCATTGACTTCTTTTGATAGAACTCTTATATGTTTTAAACTGGATAAAGGAATTATTCATGGTTTAAATGATTTTAAAAGTCTAAATCGTTATTCTTTTAGAGAACATAGAAGTATCCCAAGTGGATTTAATATTGTATATTCAAAGGGAACCTAAGGTCCCCTTAATCTAAATAGTTTAGCTATGGATATTACTTACAAGTAGGGATTTGTATGATGATACCACAATTATTGGACTTGTTTAATAAATGGTAAATGGATTGTTTGTACATGGTTTTAATTAGGCATTAATGGCAGGGTATGTATTTGACCCGTGGAAGTTGGCGGTCCCGGGGGGATCAAAACAAAAAACTTATATTTCTCGATATGAGGGGTCCTTCATGACCACGTGCGAGTGCCACATTTTATATTGGAGAGATTTACTAGTCATCATATTAGATATTTCCCCACTGTGTGGCTACATGCACTAGGACCCTTTCAGCAAGTTAAGACGATAAAGTTACAAAAACAAGGTAAAGGTTTTAAGTGTATGCTATACCCGATCCCTTTTCCCGGCACTTATATATGTATGGCTACATGCATTATGGATGGTTTTACTTGGTTTTATAATTAGAATTATTTTATCCTTATTCTTAGATTCATGCTAGCGGTCATTTGCTAACCCCATGTACTGGTGGCTGTATACTCATGCTTTGCATGAACCGATAATTCTACTCCTCCTGTTTAGTATGAAAATTTAGTATCGGCATTTAAACTAAAGTGGTGAGCTTTTTTCCTTTCATAAGGTATCATTTAATATTGTGGATTCTTTTTTGACACTTTTCTATATTCAATAATGGTTTTGGCCATGGTTGAGGGCATGTCCCAATGAGATTTACTTACTCTGTTTGATAGAGGCTTTGTACTTCTAGGGGTTGGTATGGGTAGGATCAGTTTTAGTATCTGCCTTGGCCTTGGAATAAGTTGGTGGGATGACATCATTAGAGAATATAATTTGTTATTCCATCCTATTATATTTTTTGATTGACATTTATATTATATTTTGATATTCCCTTCAGATTATGATATATGGTTTGGTTGGTACGGTTGGTCAGTTGGTACAGTACATTTGGACTCGATTGGGTCGGTCATGGTTATGACCCTGTCTCAGATTCTTAATAAGAATAATAATGCTATCATGTTATATGTTCGAAATTTATCCCATCTAAGGGTAAATATAAGTGGTTGTGTTAGGAAATAGAGGGTTTTCCCTTGTCCTGGTTAGACTTGGGATGCCCATTACAATAAGTCCTAGGGTCAGTTCGTGTTACGTTGGTATCAGAGCTTTAGGTTTATGGTCAACTAGGATGTCCATAAAGCTATGTAGAGTAGAGTCTCTTCTAGGGATGTAAAGCATACACACTCATCAGAGGGAGGCTGCAAGATATTTACAAATGTTTTACCTTCTTGGTATTCTATATTTAGGCTTGAGTTCTCAATCCTAGAATCTATTTTAATCCTTGTTTTTTTGTCTTTCAAATCATGCCTCCTACATCTAGAGCATAAAGAAATTCATTCGTGTCATCTAGGGATAATGCTAAAGGGGTACGTCCTATATTTGGAGTACATCTTTAATCTCATGGTCATATTCCTGATGGTGTTGGAGTTCCTTCTATTATGGCTAGTTCTTATCAAGTACCCCAAGAAACATGATGAATATAGACTTTTGTTCGTTTATTCATGTCATTTCCCAATAAGTTGCTGCTCAGGATGAGCGGGATGCGACAGGTTCTTTGTTAACTGAGGCAACAAGGATTGGTTAATTTATGAAGATGGTTCCTTCAAATTTTCTAGGGGTGAAGGTAGATGATGATCCATAAGGCTTCATATATAAAATGGAAAAGATCTTTTGGGTGATGCAGATTACTAATGTAGAGGGGGTTTACTTTGTAGCTTATCATTTTAAGGATGTTTCTTTATTAGTGGTATAAGGAGTGGCATAGGGATAGAGGTGATATGGAAGAGGAAGGTTTATAGGAGGATTTTTCTAACATGTTCATGAACTGATTCTTCTTTCAAGAGTTAAGGAAAGCAAAGTTAGAGGAGTTTGTCAAGCTGAGGTAGGTTAGGATGACTGTAAAAGAATATGCTTTGAAGTTCCATCAGCTATAAAGGTTTGCTCTTAATTTATTGACTGATATGAGGTTGAGAATGAGGAATTTTGCTTCTGGGTGTAATATAGATTTGATTCTAGAGAGCAAGACTGCCTTATTGATTAAAGATATAGACATCTTGAGGTTGACTATTAATATATAATAGTCTTAGGATAGGAAGAGGTAGCAGGTGAAGTTTGGGGATAGGAAAGGAAAGTGGAGAAGTTTTATGATCAGGAGGTGCTTAGTATCAAGGTTATAGAGATGGTGGCATATGGTAGAAAAATAAATGAGATGAGTTTGGGCTCCTTTTTTGCCAGTGCACCTTAACCACAGTAGTCGAGAGACAGGCGTCATCAAAGTGGTAAAAATTCTTGAGCAAAGGTTTCCCAATCTCAAGCGAGTGGAGGTCAGCCAATTTCTTTGTGTCCTCCTTATCAATTATATAGTTTTCCTCATCGGGGATACTGCTAGGAAAGAAAGGATAAGTGTTTCAAGTGTGTCCAAGTAGTCCATTATTTCAATATTTGTGTGGCCATTAAAGTTGGTATAGGGGCGAATAAGATTCCTGTGGCTTTATATTCTGCTTCTGCATGCGGTGGTATGGAATCTACTTCTGTTATAACTCGCGGTTCTAGTGTTGTTTTAAATAAGTTGTATGCTTTAGCGTCCTGACTAGAACTAGAGGCATCACCAGATGTCATTACTGGTATGTTACAACTTTTGTCTTGTGACATATATTATTTGCTTGATCTAGGGTCTACTCTTTATTATCTTACTCCATATGTGGTTGTGTTTTTTGGTTTTAATCCCAAAGTTATCTCACATCCTATTTTTTTCTACCCTGGTGGTGACTCAATTATTGCTAAGAGAGTCTATAGGGTGTGTGGTATCTATTGGTAGCAAGATAATCTTGGTGGATCTGTTTGAGTTTGATTTGGTCAATTTTGATACAATCTTAGGTATGGATTAGTTGTATTCTTGCTATGCATTTATGGATTGTCAGACCTGTAGAGTTAGTATTAAGTTTCTTGGTGAAATAGTTATAGAATTGAAAGGTAGTTCCTTAGCTTGTAGGGGAAGTTTTATTTCTTATCTTAGAGCTTGGAGGTAAATATCTACGGGTTGTCTTTATAATTTAGTTTGGGTTAAAGATTTTAATGCGGAAGGTCCTTCTTTGCCTTTGGTCCCTGTGGTTAATGTGTTTCTAGAGGTATTTTTGGATGGTCTCCCTACTCTTCTTATAGATATGGAAATAGAGTTTGGTATTGATTTGCTTCTGGACACTTATCCCATTTCTATTTCTTCGTATAGAATGGCTTCGGATGATTTGAGAAAACTCAAGGAGCAACTTAAGGATCTTTTGGATAAGGGGTTTATTCATCTTAGAATTTCTTCATGGGGTGTGTCGATGTTGTTTGTGCCCAAGAAAGATGGTTCCCTTCGGGTGTGCATTGACTACAGGCAATTGAACAAGGTAACAGTCAAGAACAAGTATCCTCTTCCTCGAATAGATGACTTGTTTAATAAGCTATAGGGCACCAAGTTTTTTCTCTAAGATAGATCTTCGGCCTGGGTACTATCAACTTAAGATTAGGGAGATGGATATCCCTAATACGGCTTTTCATATTTGGTATGGGCATTTTGAGTTCTTGGTGATGTCATTTAGGTTGACTAATGCTCCGGTATAATTTATGGACTTGATGAATAGGGTGTTCATGCTATATTTGGATGTCTTCATAAATATGTTATTGATGACATTATGGTTTATTTGAAGAGCGAGGTGGATCATGCTAATCACGTCCATATGGTAATGCATACACTAAAGGAACAACAATTGTATATCAAGTCTCTAAGTGTGAGTTCTTGTTGAACGTTGTGACTTTCTTGGGTTATGTTATTTCAAGTGAAGGGATTAAGGTGGATCCACAGAAGGTTGTTATGATGAAGAGGTGGCGTATGCCCATGGTTACACCCGAAATCCAAAGCGTCTTAGGTTTTTCTAGCTATTATAGGTGGTTTATGGAAAGATTTTCTTTGATAGCTGCTCCTTTGACTCATTTGACTTGGAAAAGGGTTATGTTTCTTAGTTAGATTCTTATGAAGGGAGTTTTGAGAAGTTTAAGAATAAGATGACTTTGGCTCCAATCCTGACCTAGTCGGTAGGCAATAATGGGTTTGTAGTTTGTTGTGATGCATCTCGGGTAGGGCTTATTTGTGTTTTGATGCATCATAGGAAGGTGATTGCCTATGCTTTCAGGCAGTTGAAGGTACATTAGAAAAATTATCCTACTCATGATTTGAAGTTGTGGGTGGTTGTGTTTTCTTTAAAAATATGGCAGCATTATTTGTATGGTGTTCAGGTGGATATCTTTTCTGATTATAGGAGTCTTCAGTACAATTCACTTAGAAAGTGCTTAATCTCAGGCAAGGGAGGTAGCTTGAGCTTCTCAAGGATTATGATATGAGCCTTTACCGTAGCCCATGTAAGGCTAATGTGGTTACTGATGCTCTTAGATGGTTATCTATGGGGATTTATCTCACATGGAGAAAGGCAAGCAGGAATTGGTGAAGGATACTCACAGCTTGTCTAATCTTGGAGTTTGTCTCTTTGACTCTAAAGATGGTGGTATTATTGTGGAAGAAGTGGTTCGATGATCTCTTGGTGTATAGATTAAGGAGAAGCAAGTTCAAGATCCTATCTTGATAAAAATCAAGAGTGGTGTTCATGACCAAAAGGTAGTGGTGTTTGAGATTAGTGATGATGGTACTTTATGGTACCAAAAGAGGTTGTGTGCTCCGGATGTTGATGGATTTTGGCAAAGAGTTTTGATTGAGGTGCATGAGTTGCGCTATGTTTTTTATCCTAGATCGACTAAGATGTCTCATGATCTCAAGGAGATCTATTGGTGTAATAAAATTATGAGGAATGTAGATTATTTCGTCGACAAGTGCATGGTGTGTCAACATGTTAAGGTTATGAACATGAAGCTAGGAGGGTTGTATCAAGAAACTGATTTTCCCAAATGGAAGTGGGATGTGATCAATATGGACTTCATTACCCATCTTCCTTGGTCTTAGAATCAGTATGATTAAATTTTTGCTATTATTAGATAACCAATTCTGTGTTTTTTTTGCTATTGTGGACTACCTTTTCGACGGAAGATTATGTGCGATCGTATATCTAGGAGATTGTGAAGCTACATACGGTACCTATTTCAATTATCTTTGACCATGGTATGCAGTTTATGTCTTGTTTCTAGCAGTCTTTCTAGAATGGGTAGGGGGCTAAGGTTTGTCTTAGTAATTCTTTTCATCCATAGTCGGATGGGCAAAAGGAAAGAACTATTCAAATACTGAAAGATATGTTTTGCGCATGCGTGATTGACTATGTCTGCAATTGGGTTGAGCATCTACCTTTGGTTTAGTTTTCTTACACCAATAGCTACCATTGAAGTATTGGTATGACTTTTTTTGAGGCATTGTATGGTAGGAAGTTTAGATCTTCTATTTAGTGGTTTGAGCTTGGAGAAGCGGATATATTTTGTCCTTATTTGGTTTATCAAGCAATGGAGAAGGTGTAACGCCCTGAGATCCTATCTCGAGATGTCACACGATGCTTATGACCCCGAAGGACCACAAGCTGACCCTTTTCTAATATCTGTACCTATACAATACTTAATAGATGAAATAAATATGGAAACTGGCCATAAGGTTCAACACATCTATACATACTCAAAACTGAAAACTGAATACTAATACATCTGTCTAAAAAGCCTCTAAACTCTTTGAACTGTGGAGTTGATGGGATATGTCCCCAAGTAACTCTGACTACTGAAAATATACACAAAGTTTGAACTGTGAATTGAGATTCGTCCTCGAATGAAGCGGACTCACTGCTACGACTACTGCTGCTGACTGGGACTGAACCGCTAAGGAAACTCTGGGTCCTATGCCTCCGAACCTATGGTGCCAAATAAAACACCATGACACAAATGTGTCAGAATAGGGATGTACTGAGTATGTAGATGGGGTAAGGCTAAATGCAAGGGCTCATGCATGCATAATATCTAAACTAAATGATCATGAAAATGTCGCACGAGAACACATACATAAATGCACAGACTATAATCACAATCATCACAACTCTAAATACTGAAACTCGATACCACTTTACTACAAACTGAACTCACTACTGACACTGAGATACTAAATCACTGACTCATCTGATACTGATAACTGAGGATATGGATTCACTTACATCAAGGACTGAATTCATAGCTTTACTACTTTCGACTGGCAAGATTAGAGATCAGCCTCTCTAATGGATGATTTCAGAAACTATTATCAATGATAAGAAATATGAATATATCTGAATCTGACAACAAGGAAACTCAATAAAATCTGAGACTGTAAATCAAGCTTGTCTAGCAGAATATCTCTAAATATGATATCAAATAACTGTATATGAGACCAAGCCTATATGACGAATGGTCCATGAATCAATGGAACTATCTGAGTTCCTCATAGAGAAAGATGACTATATCTGACAGTCCATATTTTTTAAGGTTGATACTAAGACTAAAACTGTAACTAAAACTATAGGAAGTAGTTACTTAACCAACATTCCCCGACCTACCATAGGTGGGGTCCAACCTATAACCCCAGTTGGAAAGTTGTAAATACCGTGCCATGGGTAAAGTCCTCTCTCTGGTCAATCCTCTCTAGCGGATGACCCTTACCAGGCAGTTGACCTAAGGCAATATAATAGTCAAATACTCTCTCTCTAGAGGTGACAACCTTTTTCCTGATGTTGACTCCTGTATCCTGCACTGGCTACGCAGTTCTGAAAGACAGGGATTGCTACTAACGACTTTAGCCTCTCTAGCTGATAGGAGGATCCGCCATCCCTTCCCTTTCTCGGTGCTACTTTCTACTCCCAACTAAAAGACTCTAAACTGAATTCTTAACCAAACACAACTGAACTGAATCTGACACTGATCATGTTTATCAAAAAATCTGACTGCGTAAAGCTGAGATTACTTAGTCCTGTATCAAACAGAAATAGTAGTGAATCATTGTATCTGATTGACGATACAGAGCTTGGATAGATTACTCGAATTGCTTCTATGATTAGAATTAACACTTGGATACTATTGGATCTGCTGATTACAGGACTAAGGCTAGATTACTAGCGATTCAAAGATTATAGAGATAACTAATATTATAGAGATTACTAAAGTTCTGTAACTGTCTGAGGATACAGCATTCTATAATTCACTGAGTTTTGAGAGTCATGGATCAACTAGAATTATCATAAAACTGATGCAAGCTCTAGACAACAGCTAAATTATCGGGTATAAATACCACCAGGACTCGATAACTTTAAAGTATAGCATAATTATTCTTGACTTGTCATCACCATAATTATTCATTCATCATCATAATCATTCATGCATCTCTTCAATTAATTATAAATCATATCACATGTTTATAGTCACAATCAATAGGACATTACTTCAAGCATATAAGGATCACCAACATCTATTCATCATCCAAAATCACCAAGGGGTCACTTAAAGCTTTTCAGAATCATAATCACATAATAGCGTAGGGGAAAACATGTTACTAGAACATACTCCATTCAACAAAGTCTTACACCAGTACTTCTTACTTATATCAATCTTGACATGTATTCGGATATCACTTGGTTTGGGGAAACTTCATACTATCACATCACAACTTACTTGCTAACCACTTGGCATGTGTTAAAAGCTTAACATATATCAAAGAGTACAAAATTAAGGAATTTACCACTATCTTGTCTCAACTTACTCACTAAGGTCTTTCGACAACACTAAGAAAGTATGAGTTTACACTTACTTAGGGATTTCACACTATCATAGCACCATTCATTCGCTAAGGCATTTTATCAAACACTAGGCATGCATGGACTAGCTCACCATTTGGGGATTCCTATTCAACATACTATAATAGCCCTTATGTTTCACCAACCTTTCATCAAACCTATGGAGGACATACTCTGCTTATTCAACTATTTCTATACCCAAATATCATGAACACATGACATAGAAAACAACATCAAGAGGGCTCATCACAAACATCATATAAATCCCACATACTAGGGTAAAAGCCCATAAATCTTGTAAATAAACATGAATTGAGACTCAACAGCACATGTAACATCAATTACAACTCATACAAATCATGGAATCTCATAAACATAAAATCTTTAAGTTTTAAATAGAGTGCTCGAGCTTCTTGGATGAAAAGGACCCAAGAATCAACATCTACATACCTTGGGAAGACTCTTTTCTTGATGGTTCTTGGAAGGATTATTTTCTTGGTTTCTCTTGATTCTCTTAAACTCTTTTGATTTTTATTTTATTTTTTTATGAAAGGAAAAAAGAGGATTTTTTATTTTGGAAACCCTAGTTTTTAGGTGGAAGAAGATAGAAAATGAGGCCAAATCCTGTGCAAAGAGGGGATATATAGGGGTTGGGAAAATCCCTTTTTTGCCCTTGTAATTAAACTAAAAAATCCCAATTTTACATGCTAGAATGATGCGCCATAATCGTGCTAGTTCACTAGAAATTTGACAATTGGGAAACTACATGACGACGCGACACGGTGGAAATTGCATTGCCATCTTTGTTGGGGACTGGAACTATACCGTGATGTGGTGGAATCACAGAGGTTCACTATATTTTGACAATTATTATTTTGGCTGGCTCCGCGACGTGCTAAGGTGCTACGTGGAACACTGTCTCACTAAAATAGCTCTAACTCTTCACCCGAGTGTCCGATTTTGGTGAATTTCATATCAATGGAAATATTATACAATGCTATACATGACAAAAATAAGAAATTAGGGAAATTACACATGATTGAAAGTATTTCATATTTTGAAAGACACTTGTGAAACTTTTAGACTCAGATTTTCACTTCGTCGAATACTCTCTAAGGCTCAGACTAGAAGAGGACTTTGCGGGGTATTATAGAAGGTGAAGGTGATTTGAGATAGTCTTAAAGCTACCCAAAGTTTCCAAAAGTCCTATGCAGATTTTAGGTGTAGAGACTTTATGTTTGAGGTCGGGGATAGGGTGTTCCTCAACGTGTCGTCCGTGCAAGGAGTGGTGTGGTGTTTAGAAAAAAGGGTAAACTCAGTCTTCGGTTCATTAGTCATTATGTGATTTTACTTAGAGTTGTCAGTGTTGGTTATGAGTTAGAGTTGACTTCAAGATTAAGTTTGGTTCATCCGTTCTTTTATGTTTCTATGTTGAGAAAGTGTCTTTCTAATCCTTCGTTGGTTATTCCATTGGAAGGATTTGGTATAGTAGATTCTCTATCCTATGAAGAGGTTCTGTTTGAGATATTAGATAAGAAAGTTTGTTATTTGCAAACCAAGGATGTGGCTTTAGTTAAGGTTCTATGGCGGAATCGTAAGGTGGAAGAATATTCTTAGGAAGCAAAAGAGGACATAAAGTCCAAGTATCCGCATTTGTTTTCAACTCCTAGGGTTAATGTTGAAGGTATGTGTTTTTGTACACATCATTATTATTTGATTTTGTTATAGGAAAGATTAACATCTTTGCTTTTTTATTTTCAAACATTGTTAAAGGGATGTTTGATAACGTAATTGACTCTATGTGTGGTTACCCCTACCTTTTCCTTCATTCGGGGATAAATGTTCTTAGTGAGGGAGACTGAAACATCCTGGGTTTTTACCCTTAGAAAATTTCCTACAAATCTTTTCTCTCTACCCAATATGACTCATGGGTATGAGCTGTATGCTGGGGCACAAGTGGTATGGTACTTTCATATGCTGACAAGTGTTAGTTGGAGGGATGGTGTTGGCCACTGGAATGGGTACGGCTTAGAGGTATAGGTCATAAGGTATTAATACAATTCATATCAGGGACTCGTATAGTGAATAGTGTTTGATCCTCCAAGTACTTTATTTTTTCAGGGATACGGGTCATGGGTACGGATCGTATGTTATGGTTACGACTTAGTTGGATGATTTGTGTGATGGATAATGTTTGATTCAAGTAATGAGGTTTGGATACAAGTGGTTGATACCAATCGTTTAGGAGTGTACGACTCGTATGGGTCAGTCATATCCCTGTGATGGGTTTTTAGGGGATTTAATTGGGGGTATTCTGGTTATTTCCCTACTTAACCTAATTAGTACCCACAACTTCTAATACACATATGAGGTTATTTACAATATTATTCTATTCATTAACACATAAAAACTATTCCAAAATATCTCATAAATCTCTCAAGTTCTTTTGGGGCTAGGAAGCTAGGGTTTCAACTAAGAGATTGCATTGGGGCTTGCTTTGCTGAATTCTTTCCATCATTTCTTCAGTTTAAGGCATGATTCTATTCCCTCATTGTAATTTCAACTAAAGGCATGGTTTATATAATTGATTTCATGGTTTTACTATTTCATGATTAGGGTTTATCAACTATTATTGAGGGGTTTTATATTGAATTCTTTGTTCTTGTTTTGTGAAGTTAATTATGCTTTTATATATGTTAATGGTGGTTTTGGACAATTGGATTATATGGAAATGGTTCAATGGTCTTTGAAATTGGTTTTAGTTGTATTATGTCCACAAGGTGTTTGATAAAATGCTTATAATGATATGTTCATTGTATTGACTTCTTTTAATGGAACTCTTTCATGTTTTAAACAGGATAAAGGCATTATGCATGGTTTAAATGAGTTGAAATGGCTAAATAGTTATGCTTGTGGAGAACATGGAAGTCTCCTAAGTGGATTTCATATGGTATATAGAAAGGGAACTTAAGGTCCCCTCAACCTAAATGGTTTTTCTATGGATATTACTTGCAAGTAAGGGTTGGTTGATATGCCCAAATTACACCTCTCTTACGAGAGTAAGTGGTCGCTGTCAAATATATAACCCAACTAGGTTGGGGTTGAATCCCACAGGGAATATGTTTCTAATTAACTTGTATGCAGATTAGTTGACTTTTAATCATTCGTTTCCATAAAACAAAAATGGGGAATTTGATTCAGTTCACAAATTAATGGTTTTAGTTTTACAATATGAAATATGTGCAGTATTATCAAATTCAGAGAAATAGAAAGCTAGGGTTATGCCCATCTTGTAGTTTTCAATACTTTCTAACTATGGTCTTTATGAATTCATACATGTAATATGCTTACAGAGAAAAATATTGTATTTACTAACATAATCCTAGTGTTTCTCAACCATCAAGAACTAATTCACTTTAGTTCTCTCAAATCAAAAGTGTTTAGAAAAACTATATGAAATATCCAAGTAATTAATCCTGTTAATGAATTAACATGTTAAATAGGGGGTGAATATTTTCTTGTGACTACTCTCTTTTCTGAACCTCAACCTTTCTGTCGAACAAGTTGAGATTTAAGGCACATCCTTTATGTTTGCAACCACGAGAATTCAAGATAAATGAAGAGAGTATGATGTAAGTAGATCAATACATGATGAATTAAAAAATCCAAAGTAATAGATTGTATGTTATAAGGCTTCTATAACCCTACCAAATAAACTTAGCTACTCATGAATAAAATGGGAATCACAATAGAGATAGTCATTATACCAAAAAGTGAACACAATCTTGGTGAAGAAGATGAAGTTGCGTGTTTTTCCCCTCAGTGCAAAGCCGCCACTCTCCAATCCAAAATAATACAGAATAATGAATAATGATAAATTTTCAGCATCAAGTCTTTTTAATAATCTTTTCTCTCATAAATGCCTTCTAAGTCCCTAACTAATTATAAATGACAAATTAGTATTGGACATAGTTTCTACGCACCATGTTTGATACAGCTTGCTACTCTCTCTTGTCTCATATTCCATTCGTATTCCATAGTCCCATTATGTCTCCATCTACCTCCTTAATACCTGAAATCATGCTACTCTCATTGTTTATCTCAATCACATAGAAGTAGAGTAAAAATATAAGAAACTAGGCACTTTGTTCTCCAAACTTAGCTAAAATATGGGTAAGTTATGGTGCTTAGGCATATAAATACACCCAAGATCACCACCCCACAGTTAAAGATTTGTTCGTCCTCGAACAACTTATCTATTTATGCTTACTACACAAGTCTTAACACCCATGAAAGAAACACAAGATGCTCAAAGAGGCTCACACAATAATTATGATCAAGATATAGATTCATGAAACATTACTAGAGACAACCTACCCTCAATAATAGACTCATTAAGTTTGAAAATTCATGCATACCATTTAAGTAAAGAAATCATATAAATTACCTAACCATCATCAACTATGTTCCCTCACAATAAGAAATTTACCTATAATCACTCACTATCATTCAATTTCTAACAATATGGGTATAAGAATCAAGTTGCACTCACTCTCACAAAGAATTCTCAAATTACAACTTATGACCATATGATTTCCCTTAGTGTAATGCTCCACTAATATTAAAATGTTGAGATTAGGTTCAAATAGGTCTTTTACGGATCGTAATACATGCTAAAGAATGGGTAGCAGCTATTTTGGCAAAAAATAGTGAATATCTTCCCTAAGCGCTTTAATACACTGTATTATGTAACTAAGACCAAGTTCTAACAACCAATTTACACCACTTTCACCTATACACATATTTTATTTTCATCCCATCTCATTAAACTCAATTAATAATACTATGGTGAGAGTATGCAACCCTTTCAAATATATATATATATATATGTATGTATTGCACCCATTTCATGTTACGCACCCCTATGATAGCCACCCTTAACTTAAGCAATTTTCCTTAGTTGAGGTGCACAATATCCAAGAAGGACCAGGGCCAAAACAGGTTCATTGTAACATGTCCGGGATAAAATTTTGAACTTTTTTCAGTAATTTTCGCTACTCTTAACCACATCAATTGCACAATCCAATAACTAGACTTTGAGGCATGAATTTCACCTTTTTCCTCTATTTGTCAAACTCCTAACTCAAATTGATTTTACATTAAAGCGCTTAGGAGCTTTTGGATCAAATTACAGTCTATTAAAAAATGGGTTATGCTACATAGAAAGCTAATAAAAAAACAAGATAAAGGCTTAATAGGGCTAGCTAAGATAATGTGCAAAGGTAGGTCAAAAGAAGGTATGAACAATGGTTGTCAAAGAAATGCCTATATTATCTCCTAAACTCACAATCTTTATTTCACTTTGCACACACACCATGAAAGTTCTAGCATCAGTTTAAATAAGAAATATACAACTGTCTTACACACTCATGGAACATGGTCAACTCAATTAGGATCATCCCTTTGAACAAATGAAGGATGTGGGATGATGAAGTCCGACTCTAATTATTTTGGAATTTGGCACTCCAACGGATCATATGGAGCCTTATACATCAATAGCGAAGGAAATTAACTTTCCAAGTCCAAAGAATGGTCTATCGATGCAAACTCTTTTACCCAAGGAGCCAAACAATAAAATACATAAAAAGTTGGATAAAAATTTCAAGTCTTCGAAGTGGCATGATAGAAATTTCATCATTATGCCCCTACATTTACCCAATGCACCTCAAAGATGTAATGATAAAAAATTGGGCAAGAAATTCAAATTCTCTAAGTGGAGACATAAATGGAGATCAAAGAGGTGTCGTTCTGTGATGTTAAACTAAGTGCTTGATGATAGGTAACCCAACATTTTCATGTTTACATGATTTACTTTTGAATAAATCACAAAATTATAATGTTTTATAGCTTCTTTAAGGAAGGTTAGAAGACAAAAACAAGGGAAAATAAAGTTTTGAAGTGTAGTAGCCATGTTGAAATATAGGTCAAAATAGAGGAGCAGATGGCCTTAGGTACCGCGATCGTGGGCCATGGGCCATGATTTGTACACCGCAATGGCACCAATCAGTTTATGATTAGGCCTCTCTTTCTAGCTTTCAACATGGTTATCAATGCTATTTTAGGGAGCCCTTTAACCCTTCTTGTGCTTTTAAATTGTGTAATGAGGTCATTGCAAGTCATATAGTTGGGGGTGTGGCCCTACACTTGTGTTTATTCATTGGCTTCAAATACTTTAACTTAGTATGCACAAAGCATAGAAATTTTGTGAGTTGTTTGTTTTCATTTTTGGTTTTCCATTTTTTTTAATAATGGTGTGGGTGAGATTTTCCTAGTGATAGATTGAGTGACGACATTCTTAAGGGGAAAGCATCATATTTGGGTTTTTAAACATAGATACATGGAATTTTGAGTACCCATAGCATAAGTATCATGGATACAAGGGAATTCTTTGTACTATGGCATTGTTTATTTGGGATCACGTTATACACCATTGGCAAAGTATAACTAGCCATATTGGTGGTTTGCCTATTTTGAGCCAAAATATGAGGCTAAAGTTTTGGTTGTGGCCATAGTTTAGAAAATTATGAGTGGTGCTAATGTAAAATGAACAACCCCCTCTGTCCAAAATTCTTCAAATATCAAGGGCATAAATATGAGCAATTTTGTAACAAAATGTTTTTCTTTTTTTGTGACTCCACAAGTTTTTGACTTGTAAATAATGATACATACTCCAATTTTGTCTCTCACGGGAGGGGCAATTGATCTCCCTTGGTGAATTTTGTATACCGTGTGTGGTGAATTATTAGTTTTCATCTATTGTATTCTTGAGTTATCTAGAACTGCCCCGTTAGTGTTTCTAAGCTAATTTTGATTTTAGTTGGTTGAAGGAACGATCTTAGGCCATCCTTCTGATTGTGGAAACCCACTCCAGCCTAAAAAGCCTACCCATGCATAAATGAAATCACTAGCTAACCATTTTGAACCTTTGGACCTTTCTTTGGCAAAGTCTTTACAAGCCATGAACAATTGTTTTTATCCCTACTTTGAACCATACCCTTCTTGTACATAAAAATACAACTTGAGGCTAAAAGCCTATGTTTAGGGAAGGAAATTTGATTAAAGTAAGGGGCTATAAAGATGTTAGTGAAATGCCTAAGTGCTTAACCATTGAAAACAAATGACTAGAAAAAGCAAAGGTTCAACAAAGGAATGAATTACATGGAAATTAAATGAAAAAGAAATACAATAAAATGAGTGAACAATGAAAGCAAAAAGTAGGCATATGAAATAAGAGTAAACAAAGAGGAGTGGCCCATAGTCATAAAGGAGGATTGAAAAGTGTGATGTAGATGTTCAAGGAAGGGTGTAGCCATTTTATTCCCAAATGATATCCTATCCTAAATCGAGCCTATGTTACAAGCTTAGAAAGTCCTTGGGGATCTCCAACCATGTACTTTCTTTGTATTGACGATTGAAAATAGGGGCAAGCCTATGGTATGATACTTGTTGCATAGAATTTTTTTAGAAGAAGAGTGTTTTTGCACTTAAAATTCCTTGTTGCATATTTACTAGTTTGGTGTGTGGATTCTCTTTTTTATGAGGTAGGCATGTGAACAAGTCAAGGTGGGTGATTTTGTCACCTCCCGAGTAATGAGTCAAGTGTAGTATAACTTATTTGTGGTTAAAAGGGAGTCACTTGTAGATTGTTAATTTTTTTTTGCTTGGTTACTCTTTAAAGTCTTATGCATCCTTAGATATAACATCTTATGATAAGGGGTGTAGTAGAAAATAGCCTAGCCCATGTGCAATGAGATACTTGAGGATAGTATTTTTAAAAATTTCAAGATCCAGAAAACCCAGAGTGTTGCAACTTCACGTGAATAAACACCCCCTCCCCCGTATTCATTGGGTTCAAGTCTTAGTAGGATCCATAGGAGTTTGTGGACATTATTTTAAAGGTTATAGATATTATATATGTTACCTCAACTAAGAGTACTGACCTAACTGCCTATCAGTTGTAAGGAGTAGCTTACACCTAGTACAAGCAGTTAAAGGAGGATAAGGTTGCAAATGTAGAATAGGTAGAATGGGAAGAGTTTATGATTGCATTTTAGGACAGGTTATTTCAGTTTCAGTAAAGGGATGCCACATTTTAGGGTTTCATATACTTGAAACACAGTATCATGAGTATAAAGAAGTATTCCTTATGTTTACTTAATTGTTAAGGTATGCTCTGACTAGGGTTGCTAATTCTAAGGCATGTATGAGCAAGTTTGTGTCTTATGTTTCTGAGTATGTGGTCAAAGAGAGAAAGATTTCCATGTTGGTAAAGGAGATAGGCATCTTGATGTTGATGGTTCATACTCATAAATAGAGAAAGAAAAGCTAAGGAGAATTAAATAGAGAGTAAGTGGTCCAAAATGGGTATCTTTTATTTCTCTCAATAAAGGTCAGATTGTGGAAACCATTCTTAATTCTGCAAAAAATCTTTAGCGCTAACCGATCTTCTCCTAGTGCCCGAGTACCCAAGTTTAGGTAAGATCATTAAGATTGGTAAAACACCTTGGATTTAGGACCCTTAGAAAATTTCTTATATTTTTGAGTTCTAGACAACACATGACTAATGGGTACCAGTCATATAATAGGGTACGAGTAGTATGCCTTGGTCGTATGCTGACCAGTGTTAGTTGGTGGGTTGGATTGGTTTTTGAAATGGGTATTCCTTGGGTTAGTATGAGTTGTATAGTTGGATATGAATTTTTTGGTTTTGGTTTTCCTTTACTTGATCTGAAACATAGTAAAATAACTTGGATATGAGAATGAGTGGCTTACCATGGACCATATACCAGTGTATGAGTCATATCATGGAATCGTATAGTGGACAATGTTCAAACCTCTTGTGATTCTACTCTACTAGGGGTACGGATCAAGGGTAACAGTTGTATGCTTGGGTACCACTTAGTTTGAGTTAATCATACATTGGAAAGTATTGGGGTCAAGGAGGAGGCCTTGTTTATCAGTGGTGGGTATCACTCGTATTTAATGGCAGAATAGTATGGCATAGTCGTATCCTATAATAGGATTTTTATGCAGTTTAAGTAGGGGCAATCTAAAAATTTTCCCACTTAACATATTAAGGCCCCACGACTTCTAAACCACTTAAGAGGTTATTCACCTTATTATTCTATCATCAAACACTAAGGAAAATCTCTTAAACACTCTATAATTCTCTCTAACACTCTTGGGTAAAGGAAGGCAAGGGTTTTATTAAGGTAATCAATTTGGGGATTGATTGGGTGATTTTTCTCCATCACCTTCATCATTTATGGCAAGATACTTCTCCTTTATTTTTAGTTCCAACTAAAGGTATAATTTAAACAATGTTTTCACGGCATGATTATTGTATGATTTTGGGGTTTTTAAATATATGTTGGGGTTTTGGTATTAAATGTTTGGTTTTGGTTTTCCTATGTTTTGATTATATTTTAAATTCTTTAATGGTTGTTTGGATAATTAGTAGCATAGGAATTGTTAAATAGTAATTGGAATTGATTTTGGAAACACTATGTCCCCAACATGTTTGGCAAAATGCCTATGATAATGCTTTTATTATATTATTAGAATTTTAATGGAACTATTGCATAGTATGGTTTGGTAATTGAACAATAAATGGCATAAATAATTTAAATGGTTTGCAGTGGTTAAATAGAATGGTTTGGGTGTTATGGTTATGGTTAATTAAACTCCTTGTGGGGTACGATGGAATTCGTTAAGTAAACATGGTAATGAATAACTTGCAGGGTATACGGTATTCCCTCAAGTAATTATAACATGGAATACTTGTGGGGTATAAGGGATTCCCCCAATTTAACTTAATAATGTAATCTATGGGTACATAGGAATCCCTCTACATAAAAAGATTGGCTAAGGACACTATTTGTAAGCTATAGTCGGTATGGTGATATCACTATTAATAACCTTGGTTAAGAATAACCGAATAATGCTTTGGTTGGTTGGAAATGTTTTTGATAAGGTAATAATAGTTATGTGTGATAGCTAATCGTTAATGTGCAAGTCTAATGGATGGACACTAGAAACTCATGTTTGCTGACATGAGGGGTTGGTCATAGCGACCATATATGATACTATGAGATACATGGGAATACTCTTAGTACACTATACATATGTATTATAGAGAGTGAGGGGTACTTGGGAACCCCCTACTCTTATGGTATCTCCAGTTCATTTAGATACATATATTGGGGCCCATTCAGGGGGTTACACTCGATCCATGTAGCCCGTGGGTGGTTTTAGGATGGTTAAGCTACACATATCCAGGTTAATGGATTTAAAGGCATGCTAAACCCGATTCCTTTTCCTGACATGGTTGTATATGTGTGTATGGTTTGTATGCATATGGTTGGTTTACTTGGTTTTACTGGATGACATTATTTTTTTCTTTTCTTGAATACTTGCTAGCGTTCACCTACTAATTCATCCTCAGTTTGTTGTATCCCTATGCGATGCAGGACCGACCATTTAACTCCTCGTGCTTAGTGATCATATTTTGAGATCAGCTCTGTTGGATTAAAGTGGTGAGCTTCTATATTTTGGGAGGCTCTATTTTATGTTCATTCATGTTGTTACACACTCTAGTTTATTTATAGATATTGGTTTTGGCTATGGTTAGGGGCATGAAAAAATTATATATTGGTTTTCTTTTTGTTAACAGCTTTTGTGAAACTAGTATGTGTTGGTATGGACGGGATCAGTATTAGTTTCTTCCATAGTATTAGCATTGGTATTAGAGTTAATACCATTGGACTAAATTTCTCATTATTCCATCCTTTTATGTTATATTGGGGAACTTGGTTTGATTATTGTTTGGTTTTGGCTTATGATTTTAGTTTGGTTATGGTTCCCACTTGGGTTTGGGATAGTTGGACTCGTTTGGGTGTTCACGGTCATAGACTTATCCCTAAGTCTGAATTTTTGCAATTACACGCTATCTTGTTATATGTTTGAAATTTATCCGACTCGGGATATATGCTAGTTGGGTTGGGTAATGTGGGTGTTCTCTGGTTCTAGTTGGACTTGAGATGCCCATTACAACAAAGCCCCCTGGTCGGGAAGTGTCAATTTTGTATTAGAGCCTAAGGTTCATAGTCAATTAGGAGACCATAAAGCCATGTCAAGTGGAGTGTTTTTTAGGGGTGTATAGCACACCACACTCATAAGGGAGAGGCTACAATGCATTTATAGATGTTTCACTTTCTTGGTATTCTATTTTCAAGCTGCAAGGTAAAAGGTTATTTCTAATCCTTGTTTATTCAATTTTTAGATCATGCCTCAATGATTTGAGATGTAAGGTAACTATTCTGTACAAACTGGGGACAATGTTAAAGGCTCATATACTACTCAGGGGATCTACACTCGGTTTAGAGTTCCAGTCCCTGATATTTTTTAAGTTTCACTAATTGCTACTAGTCCTCCTTAGGATGAGGTGACTAATGCAGAATTTCACTAAATGTTTCATGTTATTGATTAGTTAGTAGTTTCTCAGGATGAGCGGGATGCATTTGGTATTCCATCTGCTGAGGACATAAGGGTTGGCTAGTTTAGAAGTTGAATCCTCCTACTTTTATTGTGTGAAGTTGGAGGAGGATCCTCAGGGTTTCTTGGATAAAATAGAGAAAATCTTCAAGGTAATACAGTCCACAATTGTGCAAGGGGTTAATTTTGAAGCTTATCACCTCAAAGATATTGCTTACCAGTAGTACTATGAGTGAGATAGGGATATAGGTAATGTTGAGGAGTTGACCTTATTGGATACTTTCTAAAATGTTTTTATAGATCGCTTGTTTTCTCAGGAGTTAAGGGATGCAAAAGCGGAAGAGTTTGTAAATCTAAGGCAAAGAAAAATGTCTATTAAGGAATATGCCTTCAAGCTCCATTAGCTGTCAAGGTATGCTCCAAATATGGTGTTTGATATGCGGACAAAGATGAGAAAGTTCAAACCTCTACCATCATGAAAGTTGATCCTCAAAATCAAGACTGCATTTCTGATCAAGGATATGGATATTTCTAGGTTGATTATTCATATGTAGCAAGTGGAGAAATAAAAGAAAAAGCAACCTGAGTTTGGGGAAAGGCAGGGTAAGAAGTTCAAGTCATCTGAACAAGGTAATACTCAATAGCAAGGTGGTTGGGATGGCGGTAAATGGACAAAGAAGAAGTGTAGGAGCTTTGGTTCCTTTTCTACATCTAGTGATCCTTAACCAAAATAGTCGTGTGATAAGTATCAGTATGGTGACAATAATTTTTGGGCATAGGGTACCAAATCTCAGGAAGGTGGGGTTCAGTCAGCTTTATTATGACCTCCTTATCGGTTTTATGGTAGTTTTCATAGAGGTTTCAATGATGAGGGGAGGGATAGATGTTTCAAATATGGTCAGCCATGTTATATACTTAGAAACTATCCGGTTGGTAAGGGTACTTTAGGAGCGGTCAAAGCTTTGGTTGCTTCATATTTTGCTCCTGCACCAAAGGGTATTGCTCCAACATCTGTTTCTTCTTCTGGTACTAGTATAGTTTAGAATAGGTTATATGTTCTTGCTACTCAGAAGTATTCTGAGGTATTACTTAATATCTGACTGGTACGTTACAACTCTTTTTTTGTGACATGTATTGTTTGCTTGATCCAGGGTCCACTCATTCTTATGTGACCCTATTTGTTCCTATGTATTTTGGTTTTCATCCTGAGGTTATTTTAGATCCTTTTTCTATTTCTACACCAGTAGGTGACTCTCTGATTGCTAAAGGGGTCTATAGGGGGTGTATGGTATCTGTTTGTAATAAGAAGACTTTGGGGGATTTATTTGAACTTGATATGGTGGATTTTGAAGTTATTCTAGG